>OY757933.1:27606052-28016867 GCA_963585895.1 Sepioteuthis lessoniana
GATGTAATAGTTAGCAAGCTAAACTAGCAAATCATTGTTAGTGATTGCAATTCTCACTGGGTTCCCCATACTTTTGGCTTTGCAGTATAAGCTGAGTAAATGATTACACTTTTTCATTCATTTCTCCACTCTTTTTTTATTGTTAAGTTGAAAATTGGATTAAAAGAGCATTTTAATTTTAATCATAAAATTATATGGAATATGAGGCTCTTGTATATATGTACTTGTAAAATATGGCTGCACTGATAGGAAATACATTAAATTGACTGCTGAAAGTTCTAAACATTTTCAGTAGATTTCAGTAATGTCTAAACAATAGAAAAAATATGTTAGGTGTGTGGATAAGTTTCCACTGAAAAACCGGTTTTAGTTGATTATTTAGTCATGTGTTAAACAAAATAAATAAGGAAAAGGCAATAGGACATTTAGCACACATTGTAAATCTTTGAAAATCTTAACTGAAATAAAGAATTAATATTATCCAAATTATATATTCAAGTACATTCTTAAATATTATAGATAATATTGTATTACAAGTACACCCTAACAATTTAAAAAAATAAAAATTCAATTTTCTTCTAAACCAGAGATACCTGGATTTTATTATTTATAGTGTAACATTATATAACAAAAATAGTTATTATTAGATATTATTTATTACCAAACTCTCCATCATAGACTCTCAGTGACCAAAGCATGAATATCTAGCAGTCTAAAAATAAGTCCACCCCTTATGGATTTTATTTTTGCTCACAGTGTCAATGCTGTAGATGTCTGTAATAAATAATAGTTAATAATATCCATTTTGATTGTATAATGTTCAACTGGAAATAATAAAATTCTGATGTCGTTGGTTTAGAAGAAAATTAGTTAACAATAAAAAATATCATTGAATTATACTTATTTCTGTTATTGTATTTATTTAAAAAATAGGTTTGAAATTCAGTTTCATTAAGAACAAATATAAAAATGATTTTTAAATCTTCAAAAGTTTAAAAATTAATTTCCCATTAACATTTTAAAGCGTAAATTGGTAATATTTTATTATAAATTCATGCATAGAATTTTATACTGATGCTATTGAAAGATGAGAAGAAAAGTTCAATTTCAACATCATACGCAACCTCATTGATCTAAGCAATTTAACCACTTGTGTGCCAACCTTATTAAACATGCCTCGAGTAAAATCAGGACTTCTTATTCAATGATTACAGTTAGAGAGCAGTTGATTGGATTGTTGTCATGTACTCCATAGAACTTTATTTAATTTCTAATGTATTTGAGATTAAAAAGCTAGATATCATTTTCTAATCAAAGTGTCATATTCATGTATTATCTTTTAAGATGCTTAATAAAATATCTAATTCTTTATAGATTTCTATTTATAGATTATAAATGTCCTGAAGGTTCCAGTGTAAAGATGATAAAATCCTTGTGTATTAGTGAACCATATATACTAACTACAGTATCGCTTATAAATATATACCCCTCAAACAATTTTCATTTCTTCTAAAGCAAAGGTACCAGGATTTTACTATTTCTACTATAACATTGGCATATCCACATGCAAGAGTCTATAAGATAATGTCACTCATGAGTTTGTCCTTTGCTTCCCCAGCAGTACTCTACTTGTTCATTTTACTTGAATGCTTTATGAGATGGGAAATAGATAGCCATACAACTGTTTTTATGTGGAGTGTTGCTTCCAGGATTTGTTCAAGATAGCACACACAGCATTATTATGTAATTCCCATTTAGTTTTTTCTCCAATCCTCACTTCTATTTAGATCGAGGGAGAAAAGTGGATTCATGCCAAGAGCATTAGCTCAAAATGAAATGCAAATAGCCTCATCTAGGATTTGAATTCTGATTACTGATTCAATTTCCTGTGATGATAGCCATTATACTAAGCCCACGTCTTGTAGTTATGAATGATTGTAAATGTAAAAATCTTTTAACTTGGAAATCCACACCTTGTTTTAAAAACATTGAAAATTTTAATCGTAAAATTTAAAAAGTTTCCTCATTAAATGAAATGAATTAAAAATATTTCAGTATCAGTTAACAAAACTTTAAAGATATTTTAGCTTTTTCCTTCTGGACCTGATCCCTCCTTTTTTGATGACCTTGAGGACAGTTTGATTAATTGATTATTGTCTTTTATATTTTCAAAATTCAATCATTATTCAATAGTTGAAGTTTGTTTATAATTTACTTTTTGAAATAAATTTTGCAAAGTGTCAACTATCAAAGTGAGATCTAACTTCTATAGGATTAGACAATGTTGATAAGAACAGTTTCTATTGTTTAACAATTTTCAATATGTTAACTTTTCTCATAGTAAATAACCAAATAAAATGACCTTTCAATGATATTATTTCAACAATTTAAAAAATTAGTTTGCTTTATTAAGAAAAAAATTATTTCATAACTAAAAGCAAATATTCAACAGCAACTTTATTAAACAACATGTTCAGCTTTTTAATTATTTTTTGGAGCCATGGTTATCTTAATTTTGGAGCCATGGTTATCTTACGATGTTGACATCCACATAGTTAAAGCATAGACTGCTATTGACAGGTTTTTGACCATATGGAAATCTGATCTCTTTGATAGAATAAAATTCTTCCAAGCTGTAGTGGTGTCAATACAACTATATAGTTGCACTATTTGGACTCTGACAAAACACTTGGAAAAAGATAGATGGGAACTACACAAAAATGCTGTATGCTGTCTTGAACAAATCCTAGAAACAACAACTGTATATCTATTTCCTTTCCATTTTGCAAACTCTCAAAGAAAGGCAAGTAATACATTCTGGACACTGTTAGAGAACTAAGTATGAACTCAAAAGTGACATTCTCCAATAGAATCCTACGCATGAACACAACTGCACTGGTCAACCAGCAAAAACTTATATTCATCAGCACTGTGTAGATACTGGATGCCGTCTAGAGGACTTACATAAAACAATAGCCAATGGGGATGGATAATGAAAGAATCAAGGGAATCTGTACTGTTAGTAAACCTTGATGATAATGACATCTTTAAGAAAGCTTCATAATTCCATCTGCCCACAACTTTTTATCTTCCTATGCAAAGAACTATAATAGATCTCTTTGTAACCTTTCATGAAACTAAATTTTTTCATAATTAGAATTGACCAAATGTCTATCCAAGGATTCAGTACAGGATAAATATCAAAATAAGTGAAAGCTTTCCAACCAAACTGTAACAATTGTTGTCTTATTATCACAGAAATAAATAGTCTATAACTATCTAGATAGGATATTTCAATTATTTCAAGTAAATAATGTTAGATGCTTATTGTTAGTTGCTGTTATCAATTGATTTGATTGGGAGCAATAATTATTTGACTTATTCCCTTCATTATTTGGAAGGAGTTCAGAGTGAAGGGCTGACTCCCTTGCAAGTTTAATGTATATTGAGGATAATCACATTGTTTGGATGAAGTTATACAGTTAATGATGATTCGTTTCCTTTGCTTAACAATCTCTTACATTCGTTATTGTTGTATATTTTCCACTTTTCATTGCCTATCACAGTTTCTTTCAAAAATGGAGCATTTTCATTAAGTGTAAGTTACAAAAAAAACTGATAACAAATGATTTCTAGTGTTTGATATTTTGAGTATTTTGAAACATCCTGCCCCCCAAAATATGGATTATTGTCAAATGTTTTGATTTGATCCTTACCAACTTTAAATGGTCTACAGTATTCTAGTGCAGTAGTTCTCAACCTTATTCTCTTGTAGAACATTGACACAATATTCCAAAAATCACAAAGCTCATACCTGTATTTTTTAGACAACCCCTACCACCCTAATTTCAATAAGACATTAAATGAAATATTATTTGGAAAACAAAAATTTATTCATACAAAGACAGATAATAAATTAAACATTTAAAATAAAAAATGGTTCCATTTTTATTTGTTATGAATTTATAATTGTTGCAAAAAATCTATTAATACTTGGAGATTTTATCTTTGGGTTGAATTTTTTCACTTCTTCCTCTTACACAGACAGACATTATTCATTCAATTCTGCAAAATTACAAGATATTTTTTGATGAATGTAAAAAAAGGATACCTTAACTTATAGAACCTTAGAATTTTTTCATGGAATCCTGATGTTCTATTAGGAAACTTAACTTAACTCTCTAGCAGCTTTATCAACAGGACTTAAATTATGCTAACTGTATTCCCCAACAGAGATGGAAATTAAAGAAAACATATACCCAAAATGTTGTTTATTTTCATCAACCTTCAATATTAGAATCAATAAACAGGAATGCATCAGTTTCAACAAAAATTTAAAAGGTCTGGTAATATGGCAGCTGTTCAAGTACAATCAAGAGAAATAATTTTAATGAAATTAGTTAAAACTCAACACTATTCACCAAACTAATCCAATCTGTAAAAAGAACATGTAAACAAAATAATCTATTCCAAACAGACGATATTATGAGATAGACAAAGTAGATAAGATGGTAAAAATATAATCTGTAAAAAGTTTTTCTCAGATAGTATGTTAACATTCAATTCTCAGTTTATAGATCATTTATACAATTTAATAGATATATATCTAATAAATGCAATTTAATAGATATATATCTAATAAATACAATTTAATAGATATATCTCTATTAGATACAATAAATGTTGAATGGAAGCAAACTTATCAAATAGATAAGATATTGTAAAATACAAAAATTTTAAAAAGAGGTGCTCTTAGTATAATGGTGATTATCATAGGAAATGAAACTAGCAACTTGAGTTCAATCCTGGACAAGGGAAAGGCATAAATCCATTTATTTTCCTCCAGCTATGGGCAAATAGTAGAGTAGACTGAACTCTCTAACCTTGCTATGGAAATTGGTCTATGAGAAGAAAAGGTAAATTCAAAACTGTTAAATTCTGTTAAAAAATTGACCTTGTGTCACATTCTGCTTGTGCGGAGGAGTTGGGTAAATACATATACCTTGGCCAACTTGGTGATTCTTGCTTCAGGTTATCACTAATTTGCTTAAGTTCTCAACAGTTTCAAATGACAACCATCATTCTAAGTTTGATTTTTAGGAACAGAAAATAGATTATGCTAAGAGTCAATTTTTGAGCAAAGTTTAACAGTTTCCTTCTCCTAGACCAGTTGGCGTACCAAGTTTAAAGAGTCCAGACTGTCCTACTGCTTACCCATAGCTGGAGGGAGAATAGTTGGATGCATACCTTTCACAATTTCTTGACAGTAAATAATCTGATGGTAAGGCTACAGGCCTGGAGCTTTAGGGAATGTGTAGTATCCCTTTATTGCCATTACTCTCAGGTCCACTCTGACCCAAAGTGGTAGTTCTTGTTATGGTGCCATAGGTCAAATAGAACTGTTTAACCGTTTTACTGTATGCAGACAAATGACTGATGTTAAATTGAGTTGTTGTATTATATATTAAAACTTGAAACTATTTAATTATATACAAACAAATGGTTAATATCAAATAGAATTATTAGTATTAGATAGCAATACTTGAAACCATTTAACTATGTGCAAACAAATGATTGATATTAAATAGAATTATTAGTGTTAGATAGCAATACTTGAA
Organism: Sepioteuthis lessoniana; assembly: GCA_963585895.1. Lineage (NCBI taxonomy): Eukaryota > Metazoa > Mollusca > Cephalopoda > Myopsida > Loliginidae > Sepioteuthis > Sepioteuthis lessoniana. The sequence goes on from OY757933.1 coordinate 27,611,671, forward strand.
ACCATTTAACTATGTGCAAGCAAATGAGCTCTAACTTGTTTAAAATGTTATCCACAAACTATTCATTTACAGATCCTATATATTCTATGTATATGTATAAAGAGGATTTAGCATCAAATAACTTACAAGGCTTTGATGTACCTTAAACCCACCAACCGTAAAAAGAAAGGAAAATGAGATTTTATATATAGCATTAATTGGAAGTTCACTTTTTCTTAAAAAAAAAAAGAAGAAATATGCTGATATTGTGGATATCTTCAATGATGAATAAGGTACAGAGAGTACTGAATTTTGAAAATGATACTATTTGCACATTAGGTAGAAAGATGAAGTTAAACAATACTTCTTCAGGCCATTATTATGCACCTATAACAAAAACATTACCTATAAATACAAAGAGCTGTAAAGTCTTATTTGTCAGAGAGATTGAAAAGAAAACTCATGAGAAAAAACTAAAAATTGCAACAAAATTAGATTGGCCGTTCAGTGATCCCAGTTGAAATAAGAAGTGAAATTTGGCAAAGAATTCTGCTATATAAGATACAGTTTCAGAAAATACTAAAAGAATTTCCATTTCCGTTTGTGACATTTGTCAGAAGGATTAAAGGGTAGAACCAAGACTATGGATAGCTTCTCATTGGTGACAGTTTCTTAAAAACAACTGTTCCCATGGATTTAACAGATACTAGACAGCCTGTGAACCAATAGGGTTCCCATTGTTACAGCAGCCCATCATAGTATTGATTATTCTATTTAGGAAGAAGTGAAGGCTTCTAATTAGTATGGCACTATATAGGGACTTAACCAGTATAAAACACAGATGCAGAAGAGATGCAGTGGTGGGGGCCAGAGACTGAAAAACAACTTCAATTGGTAACTAGAATGGGTAAGAGACAAATGCAGAGGGTCAACCAGAGGACACTCAGTAGAAGAAGTCAGTCTACTACTATGCATAGAGTATATGACTAGTGGACAGATAGTTGGGACCACAGATACAGAGATAGGCTGAGAAAACAGATATGGAAGAGCTAACGGAGAACAGAAACAAAAAGACATGCAGATAGGCTAAGAAGTTTTATTTAGTTCAGGAAAGTTCATAGCTAAAAGTAAGGATGCCACAAACCATCATTTTTGTCACACAAACTTCTTCCTCTTTTTATGCATTTATTCAACTTTTTGTTTTCACCTTGTTTTTTCCTGGGGGACCATTTGACTTGACCTTCAAAGAACCAACAAACACAACATGGGCTACAATTCTCATTCTGTGAAGTGCATGGCCCATTTGGTATTCCCTCATTAGCATTTCATAATTATTTCCATTATATTGTGAATTTGGATGATTCAAAAATGATGTTGAATATGAATGTAGGACATACAAAATTACAGTTAGAAATTGAACTGGAAATTGCTTTATTCTTCAAATTAGATCATTTTGAGTATATTTCTCTTATAAAAATCTTACAGTGATGTGCCATTTTGCTGGGTTATAACTACATAATGAGAATTTTTGTTATAAGTTTAAGCACATTAGATTGTTCATCTGGTTTAACAGCAAATCAAATACAATGTAGTGTTGAGACTGCATAAAAGTGCTTAAAAGGTTGGGGTTTTTTAACTAACAATAGCAGAGAATTTGATTTGCCAGACTTAAGAGACATGTGTCAGAATTTGAATGTCATGGTGAGGACAAGAGAATCACAAATCCCTTGAAGTAATGATTTGATTGAATGTCACAGTGGCATTCATGGGAAAATTGTGGTTAAGATATTAAGTGATAGTAAATGTCTTTTTATATTATTCTGGGTTGGTGAGTAAGCTTCAAAAATCCCCTACACAGTTTTTATGGCTACAGTCCTTGTCAATTGGTATTTGAAAAGAATCTTAATCTACTTATCTTCTGTATTAGTTGATTAGCTACTAGTCTTGTGGTGAGTCTCTACTAGTGAAACAATTTAAATACTATGAGTGATTCTTGGAAAGTCTACTTTCAAGACATTTAGGAGAGTTTTAAAACATCAAATTAGATTTGATCTTACTGAAAAATATAATAAATATAAAATATAATAGAGACCTGATTTAATCAAACAGAAATGAATGTGGAAATGTTTGTAGAATTATTGGTTGGGAAGCAGAACAAACGTTGGTTAAATATTGTGGTACAAATGAAGGTGTACTAAAAAGTTCTTGTCCTGACCAAGAAGAAAAAGTTCTTGATTGTTTTTTGTTATAGATTTTTACTGAATTATTTTTGTGAAGGTTAAGTAAAGTTGTACTGAATGTATCTAACTTTGGGAGGAATATGTTGTATAGCACATATGTTTTATGGCTTATTTGATTGCTAAGAACTTTTCCATACCTCTGTAGTGGAAGTTTGGCCCTTATCATATATCATTTTTCTGATAATGAGCAGTTGCTTAGTTCAGGACCTTTTGTAAATTTGGTGAATGATGACAAAAGTATTGAGTCTGACAAAGTAAAAATCTTGATAGAGAAAAGTAATGTGTCTGATATTGAGAGTAAAGAAAACTGAAATATTGCTGAAGCAACAAGAAAAGTCCTTAAGTTGTCTTATTTACCAAAATCAAACCAAAGGATAAACTGCAAATTCTCAGCAGATGGAACTTTATCTCTGTAGAACTAGAAAAGCCATATATGTAAATAAGTATTATACTAGATCTGTTCAAAAAGAATCAAGACTGAAGCTCTATTTACCTTGACAGGAAGGAGCAATAAATCAAACATTAATTTTCTTTGAAATATTCCCTTTGGTATTCAACATTTTATTCCATTAAGTTTTCCATTGGTCTAAGCACCTTTGAAGCTATTCTTTTGATATAGTATGAAGCTGTGCGATTGGATTGTAATATCCTCTACATCCTCAAATCTTCCTTTCATATTTGGACTCAATTCTCTCAGCAGCTACACAGCTGTTCATAAGTTGCTCAGCATTTAAATGTCAAAAATTTCATAAAATTAAAGTTTCAGTGTTAGTCCTGTTGATCTTACCTCCTATAAGTGTAGTTGAAAATAGAGATAGATCCTATTAATTAACAGTAATGATGGTTACTAATGAATGTTGCCATCTTGATTGATGACATCATAACTCAGAAGTTCAATCAAAGTTATATGGCTTAAATGATCTATAAACAGACTGAGTGAGTTGTGATTGATATGGAAATAGATTATACCACTCTATATCTGTGTTTTTGTTATTGCTGAATTGCATTTTATACTAAAAAGCAAGTCTTGTTTGAACTTTGCTGTATATTCTGGGAGAACTTTTTTATTGTCTGTATTTGACTCATGTTTATTGCTTAGTCATCAAGGTTTAAGAATATGCTAACTGGATCCCCTGTAGAGAAGTACTCTCCAAAAAAAAGGGGGGTGTCCTAGGTATGAAGTTAAACTGTATCTGATGACGCTGCTCCAGTTTCACTCTGACCCAGAGTGGTAGTATGTTTTAGAGTCCCATATATGGGTAAAGTACATCTGTTTGAAAATTATTCCTATTCAGTTGGACCATATGCAAAAAGAATCTTTTTAGATACAACTACACAAAAAATCTAAATGTGAACACATACTGAACGTGATTCGTTTACCTTTAGGCATAAAATAAACCTAGATGCATTAACATGCTGTTAAAATCAATCCATTCATTGATACATATTGAGTTGGAAAAGTAAAAAGAGTTTCAAAATTCGATTGATAATAAATTCTGAACTGTTGTATCTGATAATGGCCTAAGAAAGGATTTCTATACAATTATTTTGTTGAGACAGTCAAGGTTAAAAATAACCAAAATGAATCCTGATAACTCTTTCTAAATCTATTTCTCTGTCCTAGTATCTTACAATGAGAAATGAGTTGCTTCAGTTGGAAGCTTAGGTGTCTACATAGGATCAAGTACTTCTTATATGGAATCATGAAAAAGATTACATGGTATCATTTATATACATGGGAATAATTATTGTTGCTGTAGTTTTAAGTTTTTACATTGATTGGTTAAAACGGAATTTCAACTGGTCTTAGGTTATTTTATGCCAATCGGTTAGAGAATCGTGTTCATTGTATATTTGTATTACATATGTAATTGTTTTTAAGATTTATTTATTTATTTATTTTGCATATGGTCCTCTGGAATACAAATAATTTTGAAACATCTATTTGACCCATACATGCTACCATCCTGGGTCAGAGTGGGCCTGGGAGTAATGGCAATGAAGGGATGGCTCCTTGCTCTCCAGAGTTCTGGAGTTGGAGCTTCACCACTAGATACATTTTAGTGTTATATCCAGGACACCTCTTTTTCTGAGGGGGCTTAGCATATACTGATTGTATTCCCTGCAGAAGGTGTAAACACCCCCATACACTTCATCATCATGTCACTCCATCAGCACGGATATCCCTGATCCTTTCTCGCCAGCCATCTCTATTGTCCTTTGCTTCCGGCAGGTCTTCAGAACTACATCCATATTTGCTCAGAGCTGCTGTATGTAGGATCTAGCTGGTCGTCCTGCCTTTGCCCGTCCATGTGAAGGAGTCCACAGGAGTACATCACTTATGAGTTTGTCCTTACTTCTCCAGCAGTGTACCACATGTATAGCTCGTCTACACACACACACACACACACATCAAAAGGGGTGTTCTAGGTATGACACCGCATATAACAAACATTATGGGACACAAGTAACATAAAAATATAATTATCAATACGAACAGAATGTTTTCCCATGTTCAAGGTCAACATTGATTAGATGATTTTCAATCATGGTTGCTAACCTGAAAAATGATTTTAAATAAAACAGTTTCATTATCTTTTTGAAAGATCTTGTATAAAGCTTTTTTTTTTTCTGAGTAGGAGCATAGTCTGTTAAATTTTTGAGAAATTGTTATCAAAGTTTGTATAACACAATCTGAAAAAATGGTAAAGTAAAACTTGGCAGCACATTTACCAGTAGACACAGTAAAAGTTGCTTTACTTTATACAATGGAAAAAGGGTTTAGACTTGTTGAATAGATAAATGGTGTGAGACTTGCGGATTATCATAATTGAGTATAAGAGTTGGTCAGCTGGTCAGCTGAATATGTTGAGAAAAGCTACATTTGGATACGTGATGTAGGAAAGAAAATAAGAACCAAAAAGAAATGCATGAAAGATTTGCTCCAAGATGGCGGTGATGCATGAAATCCTTTTGAGAGACATGATCAAAGTAGAGGCAGAATGGTTGTGTATGCAACACAAATATGTTGGAAGCAAGAAAAAAAAAATTGCATTTACAAAGAGTGGTGATAAAAAAAAGGTGAGAATAGTTAGATTGATGAATGGATTGTGACTTCTAAGATAAAGCCATTGTTTTTTTTATTTATTCATTATTTATTGAATAATCATATATTTGGGACAGAGCAACATGGAAAAAGAAGGTTTAACTTTATAAATAACCTGTAACAGTAGGAAAATATTTTAAAATTCCTGCTATAAAAGAATGTTTTCTTAAAAAGTAATTTTAGAAATCATCCCATAACACAAATTGAAACCCCAGCTGTGTTAAATAGTTCCACTTCTGTTCTTCAACAAGGATGGATTTAGCAATAAATAATCCACAAAGGCTGATATGCTATTAAACAAAGAAAACAAATCAAGCAAATTTAAGATTATAAATACAGTATCAGATAAAGCAATATTATACTTCTAAAACAACTCTAATCTGGAACTATACTGATTGTATCCACTGCTGTGGGGTAAGATCACCCCCCACCAAGAAAAGATGGTGTCCTGGTATGAAATTAAATTGTATCTGATGGTAAGGCTCCAATTCTAGAACTCCAGGGAGTGTGGGGTACTCCTTCATTGCTATTACTCTCAGATCCACTATGATTTAGGGTGGTAGTATCTGTTTAAAAATTATTTGTATTTTATATGACCATGAGCAAAAAAACCTTAAGAAACAGCTATGCAAAAAATATAAATATAAACGTACAGTGAACACTATTCCCTAACCTTTAGGCATAAAATAACACTAGACAGATTGACATGCCGTTAAAACTAATCAGTCTTCAGCAGTTAGTTTTGCATGCCATTTTGTTTTAATATCTTAATAAGTAGATTTAATTCAAAAACTCTCTAAAGTTTTGAAGCCTTAGCTTCCAAATATCCTCATAAATCAAAAAAACACAAACTTTTCTCCAGAGTGCAGACATCTTTGTTCAAAGCTATTTTATCATTCCATAACTGTCTTAAGAAAAGCTTACTTGTTCTACCTGACAAGGTTTCTCCAAGCCTGAAATGCTGGTCTTAGAGTATGTTATTAAATAGTTCTCAGCTCCAAATATTTGGCTTATCAATTCAAAGAGATAACATTAAACATTCCTCTAATAACAGTTATTGCAAAATAATTAGGGATTTTAGTAAATTATTTTAGTAATAAATTGCTTTCTAACTAAACTTTGAGTTTGTAGTTGCAAATGTTCGATTTATAAAGGCCAAGACCTTGTTTTGCTTTCACATGTCAACTCATCATAATAAGCTTGACAAGTTTGTTTTAGAATCAGCTGTAAGCAAAATGTTAAGATAAACAATTAGATATCAGCTGATATTTAGCAGTGACATGTCACTAAAATGTTTTTGTAATTACGTGTAATTAAATCATTAGTTAAAAAAGAATTTGAAGAAAATATGTAAGAAAGAGATGCAACTTGAGTTGGAACAGATGGGGCTGAAGGAGTGACCAGACGAGACGAGATCCTGCGCAGTCACGCACGCAAAACTAAAACTTAATCGGCTGAGTCAGCAAAGAAAAGACTAAATCCTGTTTACTTTCTCTGTCTTCTGCAGCTTATTCTCTCTGTCTATCTAATCAGTCCTACTATACTTCTCTATTTACACCGACTACTGCAAATATTGCTGCTCCAAATAAACTTTCATATCCTGTAACTAACAGAGTCATTTAGTGTTGTGTGTAAAGGGTATTGTTGTACCCATATTCTATTTGGTGCTGTAGCATTACATTATTACCTATGAAAAAATTAAGGAATTCATTCGAATTGCTGAGAATTTTTAAAATTATTTTGTTGAAGCAAAAATTAAGGTTAAGTTAGTGTTTGGATGAGTTTTGTTCGCTATCTACAAGACGACAGGACAGATTTTAATAAAACTATAGGAATATCGTTGGGATGGAGAGATTAACCCTAGGTGTGTGGTGTTACATAAAATTCTGTACAGTATCCAGAAATTGATTAATCAATTTCACATAGATTAACTGAGAGAAAGGGAGTAGTGAAAGTGAGTGACAATAATGGTAGTGTCATGTTTATTGGTTTGTTTCGGTCACTTATTTGTCACATGTCATAAATGTCAACGACAACAGAATGAAGATGACCTTAGCTCTGAACACAAAAGAGACAAGATGACAATTTACAGTCACAATTCAATGTGAATTGAGTCCATCAATGAACCATGAAAGTATGAATTAAATAATGATGAATCGTTATATAATTTTGTCAATAGTTATTGTGAGGGGGAATTGAATATGCAGCTTATATAATCATTATCAAGGCATACTGACAGAACCAATTCTTTTGACTCTCTCTTATCATCCAGCCATATCACCCATCATTCTTGGTAAGTCCTCTAGACGGCAGCCAGTATCCACACAGAATTGATGAGGGGAGGTGTCTCTTGGTGTAGTGATTTAAGTGCTGGACTGTGGAATTGTAGTGAGTTAGTTTGAACTCCAGTCGCAATATTACATTCATTTTCAATCAAATACCATTGGGAAAGGTATGAACCCCCTTATCCTCCCCTGCTATGGGTTAAATAGTATCCCTACTATCTTTCTAGAAGTATGGATTTGGCATTAAATAACACAAGGTTGATATGCCATTAAACAAACAAACAAAACTGATGAATATAAGTTTTTGCTGGTTGGCCAAAGCTTATGTGGCCATGTGTAGGAGTTTATCCTTACTTCACCAGCATTGCCCAGTATGTCTTTCTTGGATGCTTTGTGAGATAGGAAGTAAGTGGTCGTACAGTTACTGTTTTGTAGAGTTCTGCTTTTAGGATTTGTTCAAAACAGCTTGCAGTATTGTGTAGTTCCTATTTTAAAGTGGCTGGGGAATAAATAAATCCTCATGTCTACTTTAATATACTTTAAATTCTACACTATATTTAAAACATAAAATCCTTTCTTTTTTACTACATTATAATGTGGTATACAGGGCCATTGGCCTAATGAGTAGAGTGTTTGCCAATGGTCTGGGAAACCGGGGTTCAATCCCAAGTTGAGTCATACCAAAGACTCAAAAAATGGTATTTGATGCTGGCTTGCTGAACACTCAGCACTATAAAGGTAAGGATCAAGGGTAAAGTGGAGCAATCAAGGGAATGGAGTAGCACCTTCCCCCTACACCTCGATGTAGTAGCAATTGAAACGGGAGCCTTCAGGTCACCATTGACTAAGTTCACAAACTTTACTTACTTATTATATGGTGACTTAGAAAAGTGTGATAGAAAACAAACACACATGAGTATGTATTTACTCAACCCTTCTCTCACAGGCAGGATGTGGCACAAGGTCAATTTTTCAACAAAGTACAGCTGGTTTGAACTAAAATTTTTCCTTCTCCTAGACTGGTTACCTAACCAACGCTAAAGAACTCAGTCTACCCTACTATTTACCCATAGCTGGGGGATAGATGGATTTATGCCTTTGCAAGGGCATTCATGTGAAGTGAAATGCAAACAGTCTCATCTAGGATTTGAACTCAGTTTGCTGATTTCATTTCCTGCAAAGATATCTGTTATCACTTGTTCAAATACATGTTTCCATTTCTATGTTGACAGATAGAATAAACAATTTTTGGCTAACAGGTGTTTTGACCAACAGGTGTTCACTTGATCCTTGGTTATTAAATTACTGTTAAAAACAACAGCAAAATAAACAACTATCTTGATGACGAAGTACTGAATGCTTTAACTGCTTGTCTATACTTCATTCAGTTCAAATGCAGATCTTATAAGAAATGTGAGTAAATTGTGAGTTTACACATGTGATTGGTAAATGTTAATGAGTTTTTTTATTCATATAAATATACTGATTTTTTTTCACCCTAAATTTGGGTTGGGTAGCATCATGTGACTATTTCTGCTACCAACAGTGCCAGCTCGTGACATTAATTCATGGGGTTTCTTCTTCAGAAAATGCATAAAAATTTTATTAATATTTTGTAATATACACACTGAGAAATATAGTGTATGTGTGTGAGTGAGAGAGAAAGAAAGAGAGAATAAAAAATAAGACAAAAATACTAAACATTCATTCAACATTTACTGATAAAATACCCGAGTCCATCAAGCCTTCATGTTATGCTCACTGATCGAAAGTCTGTACGCCTCACTAAGTTTTTCTTTAATATCTATGCTTTCTAAAAATGATAATGAAATCACATTTTCAATATGCTTCTTTGAATTTTCATGTTTTTTCTTTCATTTTGTAGATATTTCTAAAGCTCTTCTTTTGTTCGTGCTACATCGCCTCCAAACACCAAACATGAGGAACAACATAAAGCATTTTTTCATTCCCAATCTTTTCTTTTGGTAGCATTTTGAATTAAATCTACAAATCTACTTCTTATTGTTGCTTATTCCTGGCTGAGATATTTGAATATCAGGTGAAGAACGACATCTTGTCTTAATAGCAACTTTCTTGTGAAGAGAAAATGAAAATTTAAGTTGTTAATTCACTGTTACTGTACTTGTTTCTCAGGGAAGCATGGAGGCCATGATTAATTCATTCAAATTTTCATCAATTCTAACTTTTCTACACAATAAAGTCTCTGGAAAAATTTTAAAAGTATTAACTATAGCACATCATTGACAATTTATCACATTGAGGGATTCAAATTTTCTTGAATTGGTATAGCAAACACCTCATAAGCATCATTCATAAGATGATGTGTAAAACTTCTTGTCACATTGATGAGCTGATCTGCACTGCATGAGCCACTTGCCTCTTGGGCATGTGCACAACAAAGCAAATGCCCCCTTACTTGAACTGTAGTGTAAACAATTTCACATATAGCAAATTTTGTTTTTCTTTTCTAGGAATGAAGGGTTGACCACTGACATTAAATTAAAAGACTAGTGATCATAGTATTAATTATATATTTTATAAATATAAATAAGCATTTTTTTTCAGGATATATTGGAAGAAAATAGGGGGTGATGCACTTTCATATTGCCTATAAACAAGTCATCACTCATACGTTATATATAGTAAAAGTAAAGTTGGCGACCTTAGTCAAGGGCAACCACAAGGCTCCCTTTTCAATAGCTACTACACCGATGTGTAGGGAAGGATGCTACTCCTTTCCCTGGATTGCTCCACTTTATCCTTGATATGTACCTTATATTGCTGAGAGTTAAGCAAGGAGGTATCAAGTACCATTTTTAAAGTCTTTGGTATGACTCGACCTGGGATTGAACCCAGGTCTTCCGAACCATTGGCAAACACTACCCACTAGGCCAATGAGCCAGCACTCTCTCTCTCTATATATATATATATATATATATATATATAATCTCATTTATTGTTTAGAATTTAAAAGAAAGAATCACCAGAATGAAATCTCTCAATTTAATTTTATAACATCTGCATTTGAATTGAATGAAGTATAGACAAGCAATTAAAGTATTTCAATATGTCGTCATCAAAGATAAGTGTTAATTTTGTTGTTGTTTTTTACAGTAACTTAGTAACCAAGGATCAAGTGAACACCTGTTGGCCAAAAATTGTTTATTCTGTCGACATAGAAATGGAAACATGTATTTCAACAAGTGATAACAAATACATATAATCGCCTACTTATTCTGTCTACTTAGAAAATCTGTCCAAAAGAAAAGAAACAAACTGTTGAATAAAAGACTAAACAAGACTTGCTGTCTTGATTGAATTTCACTGGACTTGTACATTTATTCAGACAACTCCCTCATCCCACACACAACAAAAGAGCAAAATACAACTAAAGCCATTTAGTTAAATTAAAATCTAACAAAAATTTAAGAGGAAATTGTACTATAATTTTTGTTATTAAGGTTAGGTTTCATTTCTTTAATAGCAAATCAACCTTTGTTCCGGTCAGAGGCTGGGATGTACTGTAAATAAATCAGGACAACCTTCTCAGTTTTATAATCTTAAGTATTTCTATTAAGTTACCTGGACTTAGCTGTTTTTCTCACACTGTTAAATCTATTAGGGTGAGTCAAAAGTTTTGCATTATTTTGTTACATGCTAGTTTGGTGTATCTCATTGCTGAAGCAGTTCAAAACATGGCAAGGTACCCACTGTAGTTGGTAGTATTGTCGTAGTTGGTGTACTAACGCATGGTGCATTAGTTCATTCTGTGTGTGAGTTGAAAGCCATATTCAATACAGTCTCATTCGAGAACTTATTTTGGACCATAACTCCGTGGAAGTGTCACGACATGAGTTATCTTATCCATGTCTTACATCTTTGTATGGGTTACTTGCCCTTGCTTTGACACAATAAAATATGGTCTTACTACTAAATACTTCTTGCTACATTTCTCCGTTACTTATTATTAATTATGCTAACAAATAGTACCAGTAAAAGGTACAACAGGAAGCAACCCACAATATTTGTCTTGCAGAAGGTGAAAGTGCAGTTGATCACAGTATTGTAACTAGATGGTTGAAGAAGTTTTATTCGGGTTACAAGAACATTGATGATCAAGCAAAACCTTGTAGTTCTAGACCCGTGCATTGAAGGGTTTTACTGCAAGTCATAAAGATATATAGTAGCATTCAGGGAGTATCAGGTGAGTTCAGTATCTTACAGACCAGTGTGGTTCATCACACTTATGACTTTGGCAAAAACAACAAGAGCTGTCAACTTATACCATGTTACCAAAATATTGCAAACTTTTAACTCTTTCATCTTGTAACCTAAGGTATGAATATGTAGCAGTTGAAGAATAAGTACACCCCTAATATATATATATATATATAGCCAGTCTGAATTTATCATTCAAATCAAATAGACCTCAATAACTCAAAGTTCTGAACTGTCAAATTCAAATTTGTAAAACTATTAAAATAATAAAATATTTAACTTCATTTTCTGCCATTTTTAACAGTTAGTTTTTGAGATTTAGAATTTACGGAAATGGACTGACTGAAGTTAATATGCAAATTAAACTAATGTTTGCTGAAGACATCTGAAATCTAATAAAAATGATTTTTTCTGAAGACATCTGAAATCTAATAAAATTTATTTTTTGTCCATGGTAAATATTGAAGCATAAGTAAAGGGAAGGATCTAACAACTGATGAAAATCAGAAAATAACAAAGTTATTAAGTGAGAGAATTTCCACTTTAGTGATACCAAAAGAGCTTTGAAGAGATCATTTTACAATAAAGAAGACAGAAATATAAATAAGTTGAGAATTTGAAGCAAAGGAAAAGGCTTTACAAACTTGCTTCCTCGATATAAACATAAATTAAAGTGAGTTATAGCAAAACATCCACTTTTGACTAGTGCTCAGATTTTTGAAAAGGTTTGAATTGAGGGAGTCAAGAAGGAAAACAGGTGCAGATTACTTTGTGAACTGAGGCCTATAAAACATCTAGGCAACCTCTCAGTAAAGCAAATATTTCAAAGTGTCAAAATTAGACCAAGAAATACATGGAAATTGACTTTCCTTAAATAATTTTCCAAGACAAATCTTCAGTGACATCTGATGGACTTGATAGATGGGCCAAAGGATGGATTTTATCCAATTCAGACAAGCCTATGGCTAAAAGAAGTCAACAAGGAAACAGTAATCTGATGATATGGGCTGGAATTTTAATCAAACAATTATTGGACTATTCAAAATTGATAAAGGAGTTAAACTGGAATCTGCTAACTATTGTGATTTGCATGGTACAAATCCTAGTTTTGCAGTTTTGAAGTGAAGTGTGTATTTATACACAACAATGCTCTTTCTCATCGATCTAAGCTTACCTGTGAATTCTTTAAGCATAAAAGATTTACAGGAGAGAAAATAATGGAATGGCCACCATCAAGTCCTGATCTAAATCCAATCAAAAATCTATTGTTAGTTGTGAAGATGAAATTACGTGAAGGTGACAAACAATATAACAGCAAAGCAGACCTAAAAGAAGCAATTAAAACTACCATGCTGGAAATTGAACATTCTCAAGTAAAGAGATTAACAAAATGAATAGATTACTAACTGTTGTTGTGAAGAAGGGTCATTATATTGAAATGTAAAGGATTCAAAGGGTTATCACGTATCTTTGTTACACCTTCTGTTATAAATGTTATTCAATTTTTGATGATTTTATTATTATCTTTTTGATGAAGTCAAATGTGATTATTTGGTTTTCCTGACAACTTCAGATGGTGCTTTTTTAGAATACATCAAATAACTTCAATAAACTACATTTATTCTACCTAAAATTTTAACTCAGGTTTTGGTTTGACATCTAAATTAATAGTTTGAAATTTAACAAATTTTTTTCAAACCAAATTTTAATTATTGAAGTTTATGTCATTTGTTTAATGACTTCAAACAGGGTCTTTCTCTCTCTCTCTCTCTCTCTATATATATATATATATAAGGACCTTGAATAAGTTCTTGCTGTTTTTTTAAAAGATGGTGTTCCCTGAACTGTGTGCATGTAGTTTCAGATGGTAATGCATCTGTAAGAAAGTACTACAAGCAAGCTTGAAAGTCAGTGGATGACATTTCGCTAAAGAGTAAACAACTTTGTTTTTCATTGTGTTAAATATGTTGTAATTCATGCCAAAGAAAGTGTATTTGCAGGGAATTTTACTACACTACTTTATTCAAAAGAAATCTGCTGCTGAAGCATACAGATCTCATGTTGAAAATTACAGTATTTTGATTTTGAAGATGAAAAATTGGATGCATTACTTGAAGACTCACGTCAGGTGCAAGGTGAACTCACAGAATCATTAGGGTTTGATCACACAACAATTTTGAAATGTTTGAAAGGGTTAAGAATGATTCGAAAGCAACAACATTGGGTGCCATGAAAATTGAAGCTGAGAAACATTATCTCATGGGAACAGCTGCTTCAGTCGCAAAAAAAGGAATTTTTTTTTGCATCATATTGTGACTGGTGATGAAAAGTGAATACACTACAATAACCCTAAACATAGAAGTTTGTGGGTAAGCCCAGCGATGCATCAACATCAGCGGTAAAGCTGAATATCCATTATTTGAAGCTTCTGCTCTGCATTTGGTGGGATCAGCTGGGTGTAGTTTAGATGAGCTGCTCAAACTGACCAAAACCGTCATGGGAGATCACTATTGATTACAATTGATGTGTTTGAGCTGAGCATTGAAGAAAAAAATGATCACTATATGAGCAGAGACACGATAAAGTGATTTTGCAACATGACAATACTAGGCCACATATTGCAAAACTGGTGAAAAACTACTTGAAAATGCTTAAATGATAAGTCCTACCATGCTCGAGGAATTCACCAAACATTGTCCCATCCGATTATCATTTGTTCTGATCAATGGCACATGGCCTGGTTGAACAGCACTTTATACTTATGAAGATGCCAAAAATGGGTTGACTTGCGGTTAGCTCCAAAAGACATGTTGTTTTTCCCAAATGGAATTCAAATAGTGCCAAAAAGATGGGAAAAAGTAGTGGCTAGCAATGGAGAATTCTTTCAGTGACATGTTTCTTACTAATTTCTGAAAATAAAAAATTACTTTTCATGAAAAATCAGCAAGAACTTATTCAAGGTCCTAATGTATATGTGTTTTTTCCTGCAGGTTTTTTTTAGTTCTAAAGTTGTTGCAATTTTATTTTTGCTTACAAAATTTCAATGCTATAGAGTTTGGTAATAAATAATAGCAAATAATAATGTTTCACTAGAAATAATAAAATCTCATTATATTTGGTTTTAAAAAAACTAACCAAATTAACATTCAACATTACAAGAAATTTAACTTGAAACCTGTCATTACTCACTGTTAGATTTAACTGATGTTTTATCTTTGATAATGATTGCATGTCATTCTTAAAGAGACTTGGAGTACTTTCCCAGTGGTATAGTGGCTAATGTTCTTGACCATTGACATCATAGTGAGTTCAAACTTCAGTCATGCTATTATGTTTGATTTTGAACTATACCCTAGAGAAAGGTATGAACCCCTTATTCCCACCCCCAGCTATAGGGTAAATAGTACTACTACTGACCTTTCTACAAGGATGGTTGATATGCTATTAAACTAAAAAAATGAAACAGAATCAACCTAAAGAGACTTGCAATGGCAAAATTATGCTGTTTTTAAAGATAATATTAAAAAGTATTTCAAGAGCATCAGATATAAACAGATATCAATGCATTTGTATGTATCAATATTCATGGTGATGAAAGATTTATCTTGAGATTTTTTCTCTTTTATTACTTTTACCCCTTTCATTACTTGTATATTTTCCTGCTGGACACATTTGACTTGAAAACTTTCACTTTCAATCAAAAACAAAAGAACTGTAAAAATTTTAAGCGAATTGTATTATTACATTATAATTAAAGAATGAATCAGAATGTTATAAACCAAACGTTTGATTGATTAATTTTAATTGCATGTCAACACAACCAGGGTTATTTTATGCCTAAAGATTACAGTCAGCACATTCCAACCTTTGCCAACAAAGTGACCAATATTTGAAGATTAATATATCATCAAGAAGATTATAAATTATATTTAGTTGCAAATATACATGTTGCTGAAAAGTTCTTGGCCTGACCAAGGTGGGAATGACCTAGATTTATGAAATGTGCATGTAATTCTGTATATTTAACTTTGTTGAGCCGAGATATATATACTGGGTTGGTAAAAAGTTCTTGGCCTGACCAAGGTGGGAATGATCTAAATTTACAAAATGTGCATGTAATTCTGTATATTCAACTTTGTTGTTTAACTTGGAAGATTGTTTCTCAACTTTCTTTAAACCTTCAAAAAGCTTTTTTTGAAAAAATTCAAAAATAAAAATAATGGTCCTTCCTATCTCAAATACTTTTTAACACTCTTTTTATTATCATATTTTTTACCCATGATTAAACAAATAAAAGACAGAACAGTTGAATAAGGTTAATGAATGTTCTTTAAGGTTCCAGCCTCATGTGAGATTTCTGTGCTCAGTTGTATTCAAATAGAGTCTTAAAGATTTCTGTTTTGATTGTTCTGAAGAGTTTTTGAAATGTGAATAATAGACTGTTATTGTAAATGCTTCTCTTGTTGTTTTCTAAAAGAATTATGTGCAGAGATAGACAAGATTACCTTTTATAACCTGGCCAGGGAGCTTTTTAGATGCAGAAGAGTATGTAGACAAAAAGAATTCTTATAGCTTAATTTTAATGTGACAACAAAACCTGACTGAGATTAGAGTTTGAAAGTGATACTTCAATGAGCATAGAGTATACTCAAAGAATTATGTGAAGAGATATACAAGATTACCTTTTATAACCTGGCCAGGGAGCTTTTTAGAGGCAGAAGAGTATGTAGACAAAAAGAATTCTTATAGCTTAATTTTAATGTGACAACAAAACCTGACTGAGATTAGAGTTTGAAAGTGATACTTCAATGAGCATAGAGTATACTCAAAGAATTATGTGAAGAGATATACAAGATTACCTTTTATAACCTGGCCAGGGAGCTTTTTAGAGGCAGAAGAAGATGTAGACAAAAAGAATAACAAGCTTGTTGCTGTTTATGTTTATCATATGAAATTTTTGTTGGTTCATTTAGTGAAAAGAATATCCTGAAATAATTTCTAAAAGCTTTAAGATTTAAGCATAACAGCTAAAGCCTTCCAATAACATTGCCCAGCAATTATTTTTCAATTGTGTTATTGATTAGATTTTGCAGTAAGAAAACTGCAGTTGAGATATTGTTGCCACTGCTGATATTAATGCTTGTATGTTAATTTTTTTTTTTTTTTGAGAGTGTATTTGATAATCAGTTACTTTTGCCTTTGTGATGCATCATAGAAAAATATATAAAGAAGAAAAAAAGGAAATATATGCATTCATTTAAGAAAAATGAATCTCATTAATATTAACAGAGAAAGAGACTATGCTGAGAGAATATGAGGTGTGATCAAAATGCACTCAAGACTGAAGCTTTTCTTTCTTTTATTGAATTTAGATAAAGATG
This sequence comes from Sepioteuthis lessoniana, assembly GCA_963585895.1. Lineage (NCBI taxonomy): Eukaryota > Metazoa > Mollusca > Cephalopoda > Myopsida > Loliginidae > Sepioteuthis > Sepioteuthis lessoniana. Next base: position 27,628,901 of record OY757933.1, read on the forward strand.
TATGCATAACTGAGTAACTTATATGATAAAGTGATGATGTCTAGACGCCGAGATTACCATTTGGATTTGTGCATCGATGAGCAACCTATATAATAATTTAATGATGTTTAGACATCTAGATTGTTGACTAGAATCCTAAATTAAATATCATGTTGTTGCAGATATTAATGTTTGTATCTTTGTTTTCTTTGAGAGAGTGTGTTTACTTATTTGTTACTATTGCTTTTGTGTGATGCATCATTAAAAAAAATGAAGAAGAAAGAAATTAAAGCCAAATATTCATTTATGTAACAAAAATATATCTAATTATAATTAGCAAAGAAAGAGAGCATGTTAAAAGAGAATACACATCAAAATTTACAATGTCCATGATATACAAAAAAAATACAAATAGACTTCAAAGTAAGGAGTGACTCAATATAAGCAATTATGCAATCAAAAGGTAATTTATTGGCAAAATGTTAGTAATGTAAAAAAGAAATGGAATTACTACAGTCATTTAAGATGCTAAGTTTTTAATAAGTTTGTTATTATTATGAAATATGATCCTCTCAAAGGATTTTTACTTTTTTGACATGGTTACAATAGTAAAAAAAAGTGTCTGCTAAATTTGGTTTGGAACTTTTGTTTTAATTTTTATTAAGATATTGAAGATCGTTATTAAATGAAACGCCCTGTACATGGGGCTGAATAATACAAGTAAGACCTCTCCTCCAAAAAACACTGTTCTGAGTATTCCACTAAACTGTATCTGGTGGTGAGGCTCCACTTCTGGAGAAATGCGGATCCACTTAAACATTGGTTGCTCTGTTGGTTGGGCTTAGAATAACTGCAGAGGAGTAAGACCCCCACCTCCCACTAAAAAGAATTGTTCTGGGTATGGTGCTAAACTACATCTGATGGTGAGGTTCCAGTTCTGAAGATCTGGAAAGTGCGGAGTACCTCTTACTCTCATGTCCACTCTGACTTGCAGTGGGAGTACCTATTAGAGTCCCATCTATGAGTCAAATAGATTTATTTAAAGATTATTAGTATTCAATAGAACCATGCAAAAAAAGAAAACTCTTAAGAAATATCTCCTCAAATAATGTAATTATAAACACACAATGAATGTGATACCCTGACCTCTAGGCATAAAATAACCTGAGACAGGTTCACATACAATTAAAATCAATCAACCATATTTGAATTAAACTTGGTCAATAGATATCTGTTTATTTGATCTATAAACAGTGTAAGTCTCATTGTACTCCACACTGAGTAGCTTTTGTAAAATATTGTTTCCAATCATAGTGAAAGATACTCAGCAGTTAAATTTGAGTGACGATTTGTAAAATTATTGGAATTGTACTAGTTGAAACTAAATCTAAGAGAGGGAATCGGAAGTTTTCCTTCAGGCATCAAAAAACAGAATGATTGAAAAAACAGCAGAAAGGTTTTATAACTGAGACTATTTCTAGCTCCAGAGAATTGTGTTTGATTTGAACTAAAATTGAGTTTGGTGTACAATCACCTTCATACTGTTACATTTTATAGATCTGTTTGCTTATCTAAATTTTCTAAATGACATCAAGCAAAGAAAATAGATGCATTTTTCTTGCCAATCACAAAACTTTATACAGTGAAAAAAACATTCAGAAGTATGGGGCATCCAGTGAGAATGAAACTCACTAACAACAGTGTGCTAGCCTAGCTTGCTAACCATTATATCATGTGAGATGCCCAAATTGTTATTTATTGTTGGTTGGCAAATTTTCTGACTTCTTTACTTTGGAGTGTTTTTACAATATTTAATTTTGAAAATATAGTGATATTAGATGTATCAAAGCCACAAAATTCATGTTATATAGATGAGGGTTGGCTGAAAGGTTCCTCAGCTGAGCAAGATAGTCTTATGGAATAAGACCGAGTTAGGTTTATTTTTCAACATAGTCACTCTTTCAGTCTACACACTTCTTCCATCAGTGCTGCAGTGCTTGGAGCTTGGATCCTATTGGTTAAAAACTCATCAATAGCAGATAAAATGTTATCATATGAACTTTTCAGCCTATTTAGGCTGAGTTTTCTTCTAATTTGAATGGTGAATTAAAAAAGCAAGAGTACAGATTAAATTCTTAATTTGGATCTATGTACGGTACTATGAGGGTCATTCAAAAAGATCTAAACCTCACCGAGAAAGAAGAGTCATAGCTGAAGATTTTTATTTTTGCAACACACTATCATTTCTTAGAAAACGATAAAAATCTGAATAAGTTTTAAGAGTAGTAGTAGTAGTAGTAGTAGTAGTAGTAGTGTGTTGCCACAGCAAAAATGTTCAACTATGACTCTTCTTTCTGAGTGAGGCTTAGAATGTTTTGAATGACCTCCCCCATATATATATATATATATATATATATATATATATATATATATATATATCATGCTATTAAAGGAATTGTATTTGCTATGCCAAAAATTGATTCAAACACAGAATTTATCTTTAGATCAGTTGATTTAGATTTTGTTAAATTCAAATAATGCTTTATTTTTATGGATATTTTATTTATTGAAAATATTATATACAGGGCCAAATTTAGATCTTAAGAATCCCCTAGGCAAATAAAATTTAGGGCCTACTTCATTATATAAGTTTGCACTCACTCCCATTTCTATAAAAAATATATACATTTTTAGATGATGCTTTTATCATGTAAAACATGAAATACTTTAACTAAATTTTTAATGATTTTTAAACTCTTCCAATCCCTTTTATTAGCAACTTCATGAGATATTTTATCAAAATTTCACTTCCTTGAGAAATATATCTAGAATGAAGGGGACCTATCAAGTTTTGTGGCCCCTTGGCTGCGGTTTATACTGCCCATTTATAAATCCAGCACTGATATATAGGTTTTCTACAATAAGAAATATGCCAGGAAGAGATATAAGTGAGATCTGAATAATGTGGTGAAAATTGTACTGTATTTTAAAAGTCACTGAAAATGATTTCAGTACCTGGTACTATTACTTATAAAAAGAAAATTAGTATTACTTGGGTGTACTTAAAAACATCAGTATTAAAGAAGAGAAATTCAAAAGAGTTTAATAATTTGGCAAACTCAACAAAGATTGTTCTGGTTTTTTAAAATTGTGTAACTGAATACACCAAAACTTGATCTTCATTTTCTAAATATTCATGCTTTCAAAGTTTAAAGCAAAAAAAAATGTGAAGAAAAGTTCCGAAGAAAAAATATAGTCTTTTTTTTTATTTCCATTTAGATTGCTACTACATTATGACCTTTTGACCTTCATATTAAAACTATCAAATTATATTTTTTGTGCTATGATATGTTTTTAAAAATTCATGTGGAAATTTAGAATCTGTTAGTAATAAAAGCAATCATTTCTTAATGTCTAAAGTCAACACATTTGACAGTAATTATAGCGAACTAGTTAAAGTTGTTGCACTAGAGAAGTAAGGACAAAATCTAAAGAGATGTTTTTGTTTGGACGCCTACACATGGACACATCACTGTTGGCAAACCAACAAAAACTTACATTCATCAGCTCTGTGAAGATATTGGATGCCATCTAGAAGACTTGCCAAGAGCAATAACTATTAGGAACAGATGGCTAGAAAGAACCAAGGGAATCTGTGCTGTCAGCTTTAATGATAAGTTAAAGTACCCATCTACACCTGGTAAAAAATTCAATATTAAATATTAAAAAAATTCCCATATTTATTTTTTTTAAATATTATTTATTTAATAACCTTTGTTGTCAGAAATTTACACCAAATGATTGCAAACAAATTTTTAATGTAAAAGATTAAAGCATTTAATAGAAAATGGATTTACCAATTATCAGTTTTATATCATCTTATGAAATTATTATTATTCTGTGAATAATTTCTGTTTTGTTGAGAAATTTAAAAAGATTTAAGAGACACTAAAGAGATTTATTAATTTAAACATTTTTTTGTTTGAATAGTTACTCATAACAAAACCATAAGGTTATATAATTATTTTTCATCTCCAGCTGGAAGAATTACCTTTAAACCTAATTAGTAATGTTTAATTAAATATGAATAATTATTTTAGTAAGAAAAATGATTTGTTAATTATATTCTTTTGAAGTTTAAAAAGTTAAATTCTATACAATTATTTATGTGTCACAGCAATATGGCTTCCTGTTAATTATTGATAGAGACTGACATCTTGATGAAAACCCCTCACACTTTCTGATTAACAGCAATATTTTTTTATACTACAAAATTCTCTTGACTCTGATTAGTATATATGTATACTAAATTTACTAAGTCTCCATCAAACTATTTGGCTGTGTATAGAGGGATTGATAAATTATCTGTTTTATTGAAACAACGAAAAAGAAAATTTGCAATGCAAAAAAATAAGACAATACATTCAGTGTCACAAGTTGGTGAATTTAAAACTTCATCTGAATTACATCTTAGAGGTGAAGATATAACTATTTTAAAGTCATGCTTTCATAAAAATATTCAAACTTGAAAAGTCAAAAGTAAAATCTAAAAATATTCTATACAACATCACTTGACTTTTATAATTTATATATTTTATATTTTGCTGTAACAGGGGAAAATATTCCATCAAATGTTTTAGAATAAATAATGTTAACACCATCAAGAATAATTTGGTAAGAGTCTCATTTCATTTGTCTTCAATTAATGATTGTTGAGAATCTTTTTAAATAATCAACAATCTGTGAACCCATTGAGTTTCCTTTATAACAGCTCTCCTTAATGATAGTGGTGCTTCTATTAAGGAAAGATTGAAGGATTCTATTTAACATTTCATAGTCATCTGTGTTATATGAAGAATTTGACTGATTAAAAATAATGTTCTCTATGAATGCTGATCCAACAAAATTGACATCCAGTTGCAAATTGGAGTGGGAATTATTTTATTCTCTAAGTTAGAACATTTTAAGTGTATTGTGCCAAAAGTTTCTTGCTATGATACACAGTTTTTAATGGACTATGGTTACATATTATACAAACATAATGAAGATTTTAGTAATATATAGATGATAAATTTATCCAAGCACTCATCAGAAACTCTTTTAAAAAAAAAAAAAGGTTAAAAGGCTTTTACTTCATATACTTGTATCATTTAATTTTTGGTAGATTATTGTTATATACATTCTTAATATGTGTGTGTGTGTGTGTATATATATATATATATATATATATATACACACATATAAATGCAATGAGAATTTTAGTAATATATAAAATTCTTTTAAAAGAAAAAAAACAGGTAAAAGGCCTTTATTTCATGTACTTTTATCATTTGATTTTTTGCAGTATTATGCTTACGTGTATATATATATATATATATACTCACACACACACATGTATATGTAAATATATATATGTGTGTACAAATATACACATACTCATACACAAATGTAATGAGAATTTTATTAATATATAGAAGGGAAGTTTATCCAAGTCATCATCATAAAATTCTTTTTGTGACACTATGGATCTTTAGTACAGTAGTATATAAGTATAGATTGTAGTAATAACATGGACTATTTCTCTACGCACAAGATTACAACCCCTTGGCGTAGGAATACACACACACACTCTGCTGATTTAGAATAAATATGCCTTAACTAAAGAACGCACGACTTAAGTTGTTTTTTAAACCTATAAAGCCTAATAATGAATACTAACACCCACGACAACAATATATTACATGGTGGCAGCTGGGATGATAAAAAACAAAAGAAGATATTTAAAGGCTTAAAAAATGAAAACAACATTTAAAGGCTCAAAAAAAACCCTGAAAATCCGTGTATAAAGAAACAAACCAAAGAGACTTCTGGACAAAAAGCCCAACAAACCAACTCAGAAAAAAAAGCAACAAAATGTTGTCATTTTACAGAATTTCAAGAAAAAACCTATCAGATAAATAATTCAAACTCTTTTTTAATTATTGCCACGTGCATCGTTTTTTTATGTGATACTGCCATCTTGAATTTGCATATTTTTTGTAAACACGTTCAGCATTTATAATGGCTAATAATGATATCCCTGATATGGACTGGCAATCCTCAAATCTAGCTGAAACATTTAAATTGTTTAAACAGTGGTTGGAGTTGTATTTTGTTGTCAATAAGATAAAAATAGAACAACAAGTAAACTACATACTATTGAGAGTTGGCAATGAAGGTTTAAAAAATACAACACATGGTTATTAACGGAGGAAGAAAAACGAACTCCTGAAATTATTTTTAATAAGTTCATTGAACAACTCGAACCTAAAAAAAATTTCAGAATAAACTGTTTGAAATCAATGACTTATAAACAGGAAGCTGAGGAATCATTAGACGACTTTGTCAACAGATGCAGGCGAATGACTTAGAGATGTTTGTTAACAGAACATGAGCAACAGCAATGGATAATAGAACTTATTATCGCCAGCACTCCCTTTGCAGACTTCCGAAAGGAGTTACTAAGAAAAGACAAAACTCTAACCCTGGAAGAAACTGTTAGTATTGGCAAAACATATGAAGCTTCCAACATTCACATTAAACAACTGAGGGCTATGGTGAATAATGATAATGGGGATAATACTAATATACAAGCGATTAGAGCACCAACACATTCTACTATGTCAAATAATTGTCTCAAATGTGGTAAAAGCCAGGCTTTTCACCATGAAGCTTTTCCAGCATTTGGATCAAAATACAATACAAGTGGTAAACCAAACCACTGGGCATCAGTATGTTTGTCAAACGGAACAAAACCAAAACAAAGGCCAAGGTCACAAAGCAGAGAACACAAAAAAAAAAACAAATCTCACTATCAACCACAATATAGGAGAAAACAGTGTGTGAAAACTGATGCAGTATACAACAAAGAAGCTGAGGAACAAATGGAAAGCCTGACGTTCAATTGTATCAATATGACCCAAAGAGATGAAGCTTTCGTACTCATTAACATTAAATTACCAAATTGAAATGACATCCACAAGGTGTGTCTGAAGATTGACACAGGGGCACAAGGGAACACCCTACCAGTTTCTACATTCCGTAGAATGTCCCCAGAAAAACTGGACGGAGATGGGTTCCCAAACATAAAAAAACAATTTATCAACAAGAAACGGATAGCTTATAATGGCACACCAATAAAATGCTTTGGTAACATCAAAATACTCTGTCAATACAACAAATCAGATTGGCATGTCAGCACCTTCCACATTGTGGACGTACAAGGGCAAGCAGTACTCGGGCTACCATCGCTGGAACAGCTCAAACTAATTACCCTTCACTGCACAGTCAAGAAAGAAGATGCATTCCAAACTCCTGCAGCAACACAGATAAATGCAACCATAAACCTGATGCAGATGTATCCTGATCAGTTCGACAAAATTGGCTCTATGCCAAGTGCAATCAGACTATCAGTCAACAAAAACATACATCCACATATTGACGCACCTAGAAAAACCCCAATTGCACTTAAAGACTTTATAAAACAGGAGCTTGATAACATGGTCAAAAATAAGATAATAAGAAAGGTGACTGAACCTACAGACTGGGTTTCAAGTCTAGCATACTCGCATAAAAAAGATGGAAGTTTGAGAATTTGCCTAGAACCAAGACACCTTAATACAGTGCTCAGAAGACCGCACCATGCAACACCGACCATAGAAGAGATAAAACACCATTTTACAGGCACCAAGATATTCTCTAAACTTGATGCCAAAGCTGGTTATTGGTCTATACATCTTGACACCGAATTGCAATTGTTAACAACGTTCCAATCCCCTTATAGCAGGCACTGCTTTCAGCGGTTACCATTTGGATTGAGTGTATCGCAAGATATCTTCTAAATGAAGATGGATCAAATACTTGAGCAAGTTGATGGCGCTATAGGAATTGCAGATGACATCGTTGTTTATGCTAAATCAGAAGAAGAACACAATAAGATTCTACACAGGCTCATGCAAATAGCCGCCAAAAATGGTCTTGTGTTTAATTCAATAAAATGCAAAATCAAATCAAAAAGCATATCTTTCTTTGGAATGATATATAGTGAAAATGGTGTCAGCCCTGACCCAGAAAAGCTCTAAGACCTGCAAAACATGCCATACCCAACATGCAAAAAAGAGCTACAAGAATTCTTAGGTCTTATCACATACCTATCAGCGTTTATTCCTTACCTGGCTGACAAGACACATACTCTACGAGGACTGTTGAAGAAAGATGCACCCTTTTTGTGGGAAGAACACCACAAGGAATGTTTTGAGAAACTCAAAACAGTAATCAGTCAAGACTCAACGTTAACATACTTTAACACAACTGAAATACCAGTATTACAAACTGATGCAAGCATGAAAGGACTTGGAGTTGCACTAATACAAAGCAAAAAAAAACATTGCATATGCATCAAAGTCTTTAACAGATGCAGAAAAACGGTATGCATGCATAGAAAGGGAACTTCTTGCAATTGTATTTGGTGTCCAAAGATTTCACATATATCTATATGGGCGTCAATTCAAAGTACTCACTGACCCTAAGCCACTTGTCATGATACTACAAAAGCCACTTACCAGTGCACCCCCTAGATTACAGCGAATGATAATTAAGCTACAGGGATACCAGATGCAAATAAAGTATATTCCAGGACAGGAAATGACTCTAGCTGATATTCTAAGCCGTCTCCCTAGCACTGAAAATACTGATACAATTGAACTAGACATTAGAGTCAATTTGGTCAGATTCAGGAGTGAATGCCTGAATGAGATAAGAAAAGAAACCGAGGCTGATCCAGTACTTGATCAACTATAAGGAATCATAACAACAGGATGACCAGACTCAATTAAGGATTTACCACCTGTAATACGGTCATACTAGCCATACAGAGATGAACTGTCAATGATGGTATCATCATGAAGGGATCAAGAATTATTATTCCTGAAACCTAACAAAAAATTATCTTGGACCCGCTACATTACAACCATCAAGGTGTTGAAAAAACACGTCTTCAAGCCAGAGATGCTGTATACTGGGAGTAAATTAATGCAGATATCGAGAACATGATCAAGAATTGTTCAATATGCCAGGAAAACCTTCCGGCGCAACCAAAGGAAACTTTACAGCCACATGACATCCCCAGCAGAGCATGGGAAGTTGTCGGCACAGATTTGTTTAACGGCAATAATCATGAAATCTGATAATTGCTGATTATTACAGTTATTTCCAATTATACAGAAAATGAATGACCTGACAACAAGCAATATGGTCATATCAACAATGAAGCAAATATTCTCTGAACATGGTATTCCTAGCAGAGTGGTTAGTGACAATGGACCACTGTACTCCAGTGAAGCATTCAAAGAATTTGCCCAACAGTGGCAATTTGATCATATCACATCATCACCAAAGTTCCCAAAATCAAATGGTTTTATCAAAAGACAAATCCAAACAATTAAAAGAGCTCTAATTAAGGCTAAGCTAGCAGGAAGAGATCCTAACTTAGCAATGCTGTGTTTGCGAACAATACCAATCAACCACAACTTTCCAAGTCCAGCTGAACTCTTAAATAATCACATTTTAAGATCAAACTTAATTGCCAAAGTTTCAACCCCAAGATTTTCCAACACTGACCATATCTGTGAAGAACTGAAACACAGACAGGATATGCAGAAAATGTATCATGATAGAACAGCTCATGATCTACCACCGCTTGTCTCTGGGCAAGATGTACGTATATTGGATAACCAAACTGTGAAATGGAAACTAGCAACAATCACAAGTAGATGTGCAGAACCCAGATCATACATCCTTCAACTCCCAGATGGATCATCAAAAAGACGAAACAGAGTCCAAATAAGAGCAGCAGAAACATCCAGCCATAAACAGGTTCATTTTAATGACCACATCACTTCATTGCAAAAAGGACTCACAAATACAAACAACGTCTCACACCAGAGAAGTATAAAACAGCCAACATGCAACACAACAAGAAGTGGCTGTGAAATACACAGGCCAAAAAGATATGAAACAAATAAACAAGGAAAATAACAACATCCTTCTTTTCCATTGGTAAGTGAGATGTAGTAATAACACGGACTATTTCTCTACGTGCAAGATTACAACCCCTTGGCGTAGGAGTACACACACACACACTCTGCCGATTTAGAATAAAGATGCCTTAACTAAAGCATGCACGCCTTATGTTGTCTTTTAAACCTATAAAGCCTAATAATGAATACTAACACCCGCAACAACAATATATTACATAGATGAGTCTATGTATATATATGAATGTGGTTGTATCCATGCTGTATGACAAGATGAGGAAGGAGGAAGTAGTTTACTCACCCACTACAAGCCTGTTTGGCCAGTCAGTCAGTGTGTATTTAAATGAAGTAACCTTGCAGCAGCATGAGGCTACCTGTGGGAAAGGGAACAAAGGAACAGGAATGACTAAGCACTTCCAATTTTTTGAGTGGAGTAGCCTGATCCAGAAAATACTTGAACTTTTGACTACCCCAGCAAAGACTATAAAAACTATTCCCAAACTCAGGCCCAGGCAAGGAGAAGTCTTCAGCCACTGGTGCTGACAAGAGGTCTTAAAAACATTTGTTGGCAGTGACTGAAGAGGTATGGAAGAGAAAGTTATTAGTGGTTTAATAGATAGCAGCAGTTGTCATGTCGAGTTTGTGCTGCATGCCAGTAATGGAGGTGCATATAGCTGAAAGGTCCTAGAGCATCACCCCTCAATCTGTGAGCAAGTCCAATTCTTTGAACTTGTTCATCTTTTCTTTTCCCTTTGTCATTGTAACACTGCTGTCTCCTGAGTAATGTGCATTCTGTTATGCATCTGCAAAATGCAACAATATTTTGGGTTTGACATCATAGCACAGCAAAATATTTACACAGTATAAGAAAATCAGTACAAGGCAATGAGAAGCAGGCAAGCCAGCTTTGTTAGATTAAAAAAAAAGGCCTTTATTTCATATGCTTGTATCATTTGATTTTTTTAAAGGTTTATGGTTACATATTATTCAAACATGATATGAAATTTTTGTAATACATAGGTTTAAAAAAATTGTTTTCAGTGCCAATGCAGACCCCAGAAAATTATCACTCACTCGCAAATTAAAATGGAAATCTTGCTATGATGTGCCATTTTTGCTTGGTTACTCTTACATAAAATCATAATGAAAATGTTGGTAATATACAAATGCTATCTATATCATCACTAATAATTTAGTAGGAGGGTCAAAAGTCAATCTACTTTAATTAATAATTATGGTGAATTTTTATAAATTATTAAAAAAATTTTATTTCTTCAAGATGTCTGCAAATAATTATTTTTCCATAAAATATATTACATTTTTTGTGAGTATAATTTAATACCTCTCTGTGTGTTCTTGTTGTTAGTGATTATGTCATTCTGAAACAAAATTAAGGTAATAATGAAAGCAATATGTGTTTTATCTCAGACATACCTTTAAATTGATTGCTCATAGGAAAATGACCCAGTAAGAAAGTGGCCCAAAGTTTTAATTAAGCAGAATTGATTGTGTTTAAACATTGTCATGCCTGTGTACAGTGAACTATTTTTATTCTTGGCTTCAGGCTTTACACAAACATATAAGGTAAATGCATTTAACTGGAATGGAGAGAATTTAATTATATGAATCCCATTTGCTTCACACCTGGTTGTATAAAATTGGTGTTTATGGGGTTTCAAGCAATTTTATCTTGTCAGTAAGTTTAAAAAATAAAACAAGAAAAGTAATTGATTTCTGACTTTCTCAACATAAAAATCTAAACTGACATATCAAAAAAATTACAGATAATAGTATACTAGAGAGCTTCATCTTGCACTTCTAAAAATGGACTCAGAGCAGTGGCATATTTGACGTAATAGATAAAGAGGTAGTGTAGATATAGCAGTATAGCCATGGAACATGGATAGCATTTAACTCTATTTGACTATGTAATGATTATGAGAAACAAAAAGATGTGTCACTTTTTTAAAGTGGTCACTGCTTGATGTTTTTCTCAGGTTTGTCATGTCAGTGGGGTTGAGAGTATGCAAACTGCATCATTATCCAGGGTGTCCTAGATATGATACTAAATTGTATCTGGAGCTTTTGGGAATGTGGAGTACCCCTTCATTGCCATAACTCCCAGGTTCACTCTGAACAGGAGTGTTTTTGCCTGTTAAGGTCCCTGTCCATGGGTCAAATAAATTTGTGTAAAAACTATTTGTATTTGACTGGACCATGAGCAAAATAAACTCTACACAAAAAATGTAAATATGAACATACAATGAATGTGATTCCTTTACTCTCTTGGCATAAAATATTCCATGATGGGTTGACATACTGTTAAAATTAATCATTTTCTCAAGTGCCAGTCATGAGTGTATGCCATAAATATGTGAATTCCAGTAAGACAATAGTCGCACATGAAAACTGTGAATGTCCATAGGTGAAGCAAGAATGGAACTATTGGTGCATGACAAGAATGGTAATCACCTAATAAAAGGAAAGATTGCTGCAAATCACATCCCAATTCTATGCTGCTCAACTCATCAGTCAACAATTTGTACAGTATACTCTTCATTTCATGAGTTTTCTTAGTGGTGTAATGGTTATCATCGTAGGAAATGGACACGGCAACACGAGTTCAAATCCTGGACTAGACTGATTGCATTTCACATAGCACTAATACTTTTGGGAAAGGTATGGATCCAATTATTCTCCCTCCAGCTATGGGTAAATAGTAGGCTAGACTGAGTTCTTCAGCCTTGGTAAGGTAATTAGTCTAGGAGAAGGAAAACTGTGAATTCAAACCTGTTAAACTCTGCTTAAAAATTGACCTTGTGTCATATCCTGCCCAAGCGGAGGGGTTGGTAAATATGGATATGACAACATCAGATACTGTGCTTCACCTAGTCCAGCAAACATGATCATTGAACAAAAAGAATACTGACCCAGGCCTGAAAAGGATTCCCTATGGTATAGTGGCTAAAGTGTTAGACTGCAGTCACAAAATAAGAAAGTTTGAATTCCAGTCATTGCTATTACATTCACTTTTGAACTAATAGTTTGGAACAGGTGTGAACCTCCTTCCCTTCCAAGCTATGGGTTTAATAGTATCACTTCTGTTATTCTACAAAGATGTCTTTAGCATTAGAATAACTCATGAAGGTTGATAAGCCATTAAACAAAAAAAGAAAGAAGACACAGGCTTGGTAAGATGAGTTGTATTTTCAACTTTTTCAACCAGACAGCTGAGTTTGTATTGAAAGGCCACATATGACTAAATCCTGCCTGTCAGCAGAATGTTCTGCAATGTGCACTGTTGAAGATTACAAGGACAACAAATGAAAAAGGTTTTTTTTCTTAACATGTGCAATATAAAAATCTTATTACATATCATTTGCATTTCTGTATGAAAAGTCAAGTATACCGGTAATGATGGTTTGTTCCAACAAGCTAATACCACTTGTTTACATCATTTCTAGATGGTATAAAACTGGTTGTAGAACCACTCAGCAAACTTCTACTAAATTTCTTTCAGCCACACCTAATAAACAGATCTTTTTTATAGAACAGCATCTTGCTGAATTCATACAACATTGTTTTGCTGCTGTTGTTTAAGCAAAAAGAGGAGCTACATTTCATTAGGTAGTTGGTGACTGTAGTCGAGGGCGACTAGAAGGTTCCCTTTTCTGTAGCTACTACACTAAGGTGTAGGGGAGGGCGCTACTCCTTTCCCTGGATTGTTCCACTTTACTCTTGATACATACCTTATATTGCTGAGTTTTAAGCAAGGAGATATCAAGTCTTTGGTCTGACTTGTAGAGAAGAGGAAAATCTCGTATTTTGGTTTGGCGCGCAATTTAATTCGACACTTAATTTCACCCAATCAGGATGACTTATCCTATTCAGCCCGGACCTTCATTTCTGGCAAGCAAAACGGGTGAGCGGCCAAACCCAGTCTCTTTGGAAAGAGACGGCGACCAAAACAGACGTTCGTCTGGTCATCCCTGCTTAGCGATGCCTTTTAACATAGCAACACCAGCAGCAGCAACATGGACACTCAACGAAGGAACCATCTAATTTATGGATTTCCTATGAGGAATCCCACTTGAACATAAATTAGAAACATACAACATGCCTCGCACAGGCCCAGCTTTGTGTCACCCCAAAAATTGGCTATGTCGATCCGAACGTAACTCCACTCTCGACACACTAGCTCCCATTTCACCTCTGGCCCACATTAATGGAGATAATGCATACTCTCCCCCAAATACCAGATACAAAACTATATGGTGACTTTAAACAAATCCCTCACACGTCCTGCAACACACGCTGCCATATCAACATCCCGCTACGCCATTTCGTCTCCAACACTAACAAGCCTAAACTCCACGAGTCTTGCAGCACCAAAAGCAAACCATATTCCATGCTGCAAATAAAAACTTTCTTTGTTGTGTTGTTAAAGAAAAGTTTCGTCATTCATTTGTGTTGCCTAAAAAAATACAGTGTTAGAGAAATTAACAAATTTCCCGAAACGCTATAGACTCAACCTGGGATTGAACCCAGGTCTCAGATAGCTGTCTCTAATAATTGGGCAATTTACATTACTTAATTTTTCCTTCATTTCAAAAAACGTGTATTTGAGAAAAAAATTTGTATTTCAAATCTTTTGGGAAATCAATGTCTGAAAGTTCTGAAAAATATAGTAAGTCTTTTTTATTCTATTATTCAACCCTGAAAATGTTTACTGGTATACAACCAATAAAGATGTCAGTATTCAAAATTCCATTTACATTCATGAATTTTGATACTTTGAATTTTTTCTACTTTTATAATGCTTTAATTCCTTCTAAGTAAGACCAGATGACCACTAGAGGCAAAGGGTTACAAAATGGCAAATGAAGAGAAAAGATTTAACAAACAAGTATTACAAAAGGACAACAAAGCAGAAACTACAATTAAGACAGGCTGAGATACTTATTAACTCTAGATTTTAAAACATCCAAATTTGGAGTTGGAATGAAAACCTTCATAAAGTAGTTTGATCTATACTGCATATGTACTAAGGAAGAAAATATTAAAATGAAATATGTGTCTGATATAGAGAAGATTTACAAAGAAACATCAAGTAATACACAAAGAGTAACAGGTGACAAGACAATTCATTCATTGTTAAAATGATGAAAAATTTAATTCAAATTTAATATATTATTTTTTATTTTCATATATTTTATGCTTAAAGATATCCTAAGCAAAACTAGTTGGCCTTTATAGGCAAAGTACTATAAGATGACTAATGAAGAATAAGGATATAATGAAAGTATATTACAAAGGGGCAGCAAAACAGAAATCCAAATTAAGACAAGGTAAGATACTTATTAACCCTGGAAGGAAAATGTTAATAAGCAACTTTGATCAACAGTGCAGATGTTCTAGGAAAAAAAACTGTTGGAATAGAACATGTGTCTGGTCTAGGGAAAATTCCTCATAAATTTCAATAATGTCTTTTATAATGATCTAATTCTCCAGTAACATATCAAATACGTCATATCATAGCAAAGTTTTTTCTGAGTGCAATAACATTAAAATACCCAAACATAAATAATAAAACAATTTTCAATCCAATAAGTTTGTAAGTCTTTGTTTGCTTTCAACTGAATCATTATAATTTTTCAAGGGTGAAAACTATTGAATACTGATTCAAAATTATTTCCTCAGATTTATTTATAATCCGTATTATAATGTTCCAGTTTTTACATACGTTATCATAACATAGCCAAAATGGTACCAAGACATTTGCTAATACAATTGGGTTCAAATATTTTAGCCAAGAAAATAAAAGAATTTCTCTCCAATTTGCAACTTGATAATAATAGTGTAGAGTCAGCATTTATACTTACCTTGAACATTATAATTTTTTAGGGGAGATAATTATTAGATGCTGATTATTGAGTACTTCCCTTTAATGTGGACATCAGTCTTAATGGCTGCCAGAAGTAGCCTTTAAGCAAGTAATATATAAAAGTAAAGGAAATTAAAATTAGAGGGAAAAATTACTATTAAAGAAACATGTCATTTAGACTCTATTGAATCAATAAGATACTGTCACTTCTTGCCATGTTATTTGTTATATTGTGCATAATTAATACTGTTAGCTTGGAGGTGTGCAAATATTGCTTATTTCTGGTTTTCACCTAGGTATATTATTAGAATTCTTAGCCCTTCTACTTAATGTTGACTGAAGTTTCTTGAAATGTAATTAATCAGTGTGAGAAATTTTTGATGCTACTTTAGAGAAAAAAGCTTTAAAAAATGCCATTGTTTTACAATATAAAGATCATCATCATCATGATTAGCAGCAGCCATTTTGAGTCAACTGCTAAAGAAATGTCTTTTCCAATTCCCTCCCTGAAAACTTTGCTAGCCTCTGCCATGTCTTACCAGCACACTTCACTATTTTATTTCTTCATCTTCTGCTGCAACTTTTCCTTCTACACTTGTTATTTCTTGGGTACTAATCTATTAACCTTTTGCACTGTTATCCTTTTAGCTATGTATCCTGTCCACTTGCACTTTCCTGCTTTAACAATTTCTATATTTATCTCTATCCATTTTAATCTCTTTTTATCTCTTAAATGTCTTTTCCATCAATGTTTGTGTGACTCTGAGTTTATTTTCCCACAATTTTGTTTATTAGTATAAAGATAGTTACCTTAAAATCACTATTATAATTACTTTACTCTATAGACCATTTTGGAACTTCAACAAGATTTTCTTTTGAGAAAAGAAGTTAAATAACACATTTACATGTATGTAAATATATTTGTGTAGGTGATATAAGTATATGTCAGTGGTTTAATAATTATCAACAACAAAAATGAAATTTTCAAGCTGAGTTCAAATTCTAGATGAAGCTGTTTGTTTTCAGAAAGGCATGAACCTATCTCTTCTTTCACCCTCCCTGTCAATACATTATTAGCCAGGATGGTAGAGTAAGGCCTATTATTCTCTATATCAAACAAACCTTTTGGAAGATCTAAGTCTTGCTGTAGAATGAGAAAAAGCTGATAGGATATAATATGGATGGGTTCTCTATTTGCTGTTGGAGTTCTTTAATCCCTTATCTACCAATGTGTGGGCATCAATATGCTCAACAAGCTGGTAAGCAGAGGGAAAACTATACGCAGCTAGCTAAGCATAATGGTCATTATGGTAGGAAACAGAATCAATAATCAAAATCCTGAACTAAGCTATTTGTATTTTATTTATTGGTAAAGGCATGAATCCATTTTTCTCTTTTCTACCATAGGTAAATAATAGGACAGACTGTGTTCTTTAGCCTTGCTAAAGCAACTAGTCTAGGAGAAGGAAAACTCTGAATTCAAATCAGCTGAAGTTCACTAAAACATTGACCTTCTATCACAACTTACTCATGGTTGAGAGCTTGTATAAACTAATTCTCTGCATTGTTTGCATGCCATAACTTAAGAAACAAAGTGATACTTGAAATTATAAATAATAAAACTGTAATTTCATGAAAGACAAATATATAAGATCTATTTGCCACAGATTTTTCTCTAGTGAATGAAATAGAGTGAACTCAGCATCAGTAAGTTAAAGTTTAATTTTTCTTTTATGTTAACATGATGATAGCTGCTTTGATTGATGCTGACAGTACTTTTACAGAACAACAATTTCTTTTTCATTAATCAATTAACCTCTTTGTAATCATCTGGGGATGTAGAAATTTTATATATATATATATATATATATATAGTCCCAGATTAAGTCATAATTTGTAAGCCTAACTTTCAAGTTATAGTTTTTCACTCTGTTGTGTACATTTTGATTGGTGAATTTTTGTGGGCTACTTATTCATTTTTTTTTTCATTTCAGACCATGTTTGGATAGGTGAGAAACTGACAGTCACCAAGTGCCATTCACTCTGTGTCTATTTTATCCTTATTCAGATTTATGTGCTCTATCACTCTATATTGAGTGCTTGTTATTTATAATGATATCAAATATTTTGAAACATACTTAAGTGCTCATACCATTCAGAAAGTATATGTTGGTTTGTGACTTGTCAGGAATTGAACATGGGATCTTCTTATGACAAATTGTAGTTTGGTTCAGTTTAAATGGGACTGTTTCAACCAATCAGAAGCAAGTTTGGGATTGTAGCAGATGCTACTTAAGATGCGCATAAATTTGGTTACAGGGAGAATTGATCTTACTGGGGGAAGTGCTGACACTCTGAACTGTTGTGATCAGAAGTTAACAAACATTGATAGCAGAGTGTAAATCTCAAATCGATCTTCAGGATGGCGAAGTTTATGATAGCCCCACCTCAGCTTGAGCCCAGTAACTACACTTCATGGAGAAAGGAAATGGTGTTCTGGGAACACGCTACAAATGTGGATAAAAAGAAACTGCAACAGTTTTCCTGACCTTAACTGGTAAAGCCAGGGAGGCAATCCTGGAAATGTCGCCAACAGATTTGAATGAAGAGGATGGATTAAGTATATTATACAGCAAGCTAGACAAATTGTTCAAGGAAGATGAAAATAAAGCTGCTTTGGAGACATATGATATGTTCGAGAGATATAGCAGAGCTTCTGTGATGACTATTGTGAATTATCTCATCAAATTTGATAGGATGACTGCACAATTAAAGTTGCATAAAATAATGCTCCCTGAACCTGTCCTTGCATACAGGGTTCTTAGGAGTGCGAACTTGACCGATGATCATGAGAAGCTAATAAGAGCAACAGTCAGTGAACTGACGCTGAAGTCCATGGCGTTTCAGCTAAAGAATGTAATGGGTACTTCTCATCCCATAAGTGAACCTGCAGTTGTGCAGGTGAAGAATGAGGATGTTTGGTATAACAAGTGGTATGGTGGAAGAGATGGTTGTGGTTCATACCGTGGTGGTAAGAGACCATCTACATTTTCCTATCAACATCTTGGAAGAGATAGATATGCTGTGGCCAAGACGATGAGTCGCCCAAATCCAGTAGGACAGGATGGTAAACCCACAACCTGTCATGTATGTGGTTCAATTTATCATTGGTCAAATGATTGTCCTGATAAAGGTTATTCTACCGGTAACATCGAAGAAGCGAATATAATTTTTATGGCTCAGAATTCTGATCAGCCAGTTGATACCAACACCCTTGTTGGCGAGACTTTAGGGTGTATGGGTTTGAACTCTGGGACTACTTCTACAGTGAGTGGACTCAATTGGTACAACTGCTTTCTAGACACCTTACCAGATTCTGTAAGGAATAACCTCAAAGTCACCAAAGGAAGCAAAGTTTTCAAATTTGGTTCCGGAAACAAGCTGGCTTCTGTTAAGAGAGTCGTGCTTCCGTGCATTGTTGCTGGTTTCCATGTAGACATTAACACGGATATAGTCGATGCTGACATACTGCTGTTGCTCAGCAAATCAGCTATGAAAAAGGCAATACAATTGATATCCTAGGTAAAAGAATAAAATTGATGACTACGTCAACTGGCCATTATTATGTACCGATAACGAAAGCTGTGTCATCGGATGGAGAACCTATACACGTGTTTTTCACTAATTTTGTGAATAAAAACTTGGCTGAGAAACTAAAAATTGTGACCAAGTTGCACAAACAATTCAGTCATCCGACTGGTAAAAAATTAAAGGATTTGGGTAAAAATGCAGGAGTTACTGATCAAGAATTTCTTACAAAGTTGGAAGTGATTCCTTCATCATGTGAGACATGTTTCAGGTATAAGAAGGTGCAGCCAAGACCTGTAGTTTGATTTTCACTTGTATCAAGATTTAATGAATGGGTTGCCCTTGATATGAAGGATATAAAAGGGAACAGAATTTTACATCTTATTGATCTATTTTCAAAATATAGTGTTGCTGTGAGAGTGCCTTATAAAGAAAGTTCGACTATAATCAATACTATTTTCAAATATTGGGTTGCATACTTCGGATGCCCAAGTAATGTTCTGACTGATAATGGTTGTGAGTTTGACAATCAATATTTTTGTGATATGTTTCAAAATCTTAACATAATAGTGAGGACGACAGGAGCTGAAAGTCCGTGGAGTAACGGAGTCTGCGAAAGATACAATGGAGTTATTGAAGAATGCATCATCAAGACCCTTGAAGATACTAAGTGTTCATTTGATGTCGCTGTTGCTTGGGCTGTTAGTGCCAAGAACACTCTCAACACTGTGCATGGGTTCAGTCCCAATCAATTGGTCTTTGGTAAAAACCCAAGTTTGCCGTCAGTTGCTTTGAATAAGCCACCAGCGCTGGAGGGTGTCACTGCGTGTGATGTAGTGGCAGAAAATTTAAATGCCTTGCATGCTGCACACAAAGCATACATTGCTAGGGAATCACCTGAAAATTTCGGCCTGCAATCTCTGCCAGGTATAACAATGGTGATCTTGTTTATTTAAAGAGGAATAATCTTAACCAATGGTTAGGCCCAGGAACAGTAATCGGGACTGAGCACAAACAAGTCTTGGTCAAACATGGTGGCTCCTATGTTAGAGTCACCCATGCCATCTGATACCGTATAGTAAAACCATACTAACGACAAATCCTCAAGAATTCAATGTCAAAACCTCAGATAATGGGCAGAAAAATATGAGTAATTTTGATCAAATTCCTTCGACAGATTTAAGGGGTCATTTCAATGATAGGGAATTGCCTAATGAAGATGTTAAGGTTGACTCTGAAACCTTGAGTCAGCCCGAGTCAAATGCAAATGAACAGAGTCGCATTGAATCGGCTGAAGAACCCTCCAGAGTGGTAGCACCAATCAATAGCATTGATTTACCAAAGCCTGCAATGAAAATTTCTCATCTCCCAAAAATTGGTCAAATTTTGGATTGTCGTCTTGTGGATAATAGTCAACTTAACAAAGTTGAAATCCTTAGTCGAGCTGGTAAAGCAATGGGTGCGGCTAAGTTTTTCATGAATGTGTCCCAAGGAAGTAAAACTATGTGCTTAGATTTTGAGAAAGAGGTCAAGTCATGGGAAGTGATACATGATATGCCAAAACAATGTACTCAGCAAAGTTTTCTGGCATGAAGACAGTCAGCATCTAACTCACCTCAGAAGAAGACAAAAAGAGGGAAGAGCTGTTAAGTGCTCATACCATTCAGAAAGTATATGTTGATTTGTGACTTGTCAGGAATTGAACATGGGATCTTCTTATGACAAATTGTAGGTTGGTTCAATTTAAATGGCACTGTTTCAACCAATCAGAAGCAAGTTTGGGATTGTAGCAGATGCTACTTAAGACGCGCATAAATTTGGTTACAGGGAGAATTGATCTTACTGGGGGAAGTGCTGACACTCTGAACTGTTGCGATCAGAAGTTGACAAACACTGTATATATATTTATATATATAAAGAGAGACAGAATACGAGAAAGAGAGAAATGAACAAAATGAATAAAACAAATTGGGAGATGATTTAATTCTTAATTTTTCTATTGTTCTCAATTAGTTTTCACCATTGATAGAAGAAAAAGATTTTATGATTTTGATATGCCACGAAAGAAATGACAAAAAAGAGAAGCAGTAACATGTCCTCTCCAGGCATTATGAATACACTTTCTATTTCAAATAAATTTCTTTTTATTTATGATAATTTGTGTCTATATATTTACCCAACCCCTCTGCCACAAGCAGGATGCAACACAAGGTCTATTTTTAAGAGGAGTTTAAAAGGTTTGAATTCAGAGTTTTCCTTAGACTAGTTGCTATATCAAGATTGAAGATATCAGTCTGCTCTACTATTTACCCATAGCTAGAGGGAGAATAGTTAGATTCATACCTTTCACAAGGGTATTAGCAGTACGTGAAATACAAAAACAATTTGTGTGCATGTTTTAGTTTTCATTAAAGTCATCACAAAACAATTTGTTATTAATTCCTCATGTTATCACTGTTTGTTTACACACACATCAATGTAAGCAGCATATTTTCCGAAGATAATGTAAAAGCCAAAACATTAACATAAATTGCAAATTGCACAATTTCATTAAAACTTAATAAGATTAAAATAACATTTTGGTTGTCTTATAAAAGTTTTATTCTAAACTATTGCTTATATAGATGAAAAGGAAAAATGTATAGTGTAATGGATTTAAAATGATATTGGAATAACCTTTTACATGACTGATAGACATGATATACATGGATGACAACAGTTGAAAACTAAAAGTCAAAGCCAGAATTAGACATGACTGATGTAGTCTTTTCTTTGATAATACTTAAAGACAGGATAGACAAAGATGACAACAGTTGAAAACTAAACGTCAAACCCAGAATTAGACATGACTGATGCAGTCTTTTCTTTGATAATACTTAAAGACAGGATAGACAAAGATGACAACAGTTGAAAACTAAAAGTCAAAGCCAGAATTAGACATGACTGATGTAGTCTTTTCTTTGATAATACTTAAAGACAGGATAGACAAAGATGACAACAGTTGAAAACTAAAAGTCAAAGCCAGAATTAGACATGACTGATGTAGTCTTTTCTTTGATAATACTTTAAGATCACTTTTGGCAGTCAGTAAACTTGATGACAAGTCACATCAAATCATGAAAATTATATGCAGGCTCTTATTCATTGCTGGTGAAAATAGAAAACTTGGTTTATCTAATGGTGATATTTGGCTCTTTGTATTTCTTGATTGTTTGGAATTAATAGTGGATGTTATTTTATATTCAAGTATAGTAAGTAAAGTAAAGTTGGCGACCTTAGTCAAGGATGACCAGAAGGCTCCCTTTTCAATAGCTACTACACCGAGATGTAGGGGAGAGCACTACTCTTTTCCCTGGATTGCTCCACTTCACCCTTGATATGTACCTTATATTGCCAAGTATTAAGCAAGGAGGTATCAAGTACCATTTTTAAAGTCTTTGGTATGACATGACCTGGGATTGAACCCTGGTCTCCCGGACCATTGGCGAACACTCTACCCACTATCAGTTATAATTAGCCAAATACCCTTGTTGTAGAGTTTGGAATGTAGTAATAGAATTCATTCAGCCTTATTCAGAGAGAGAGAGAGAGAGAGAGTTGGATAAGATTTAGTCACTTGTCTACTAACTAGGTGAGTATTGTAAAAAAACAAATGAATTGAGCTATGGAAAAGGACGTTTGAACAGCACAGTTTTGATTACACAAATGAACATTGGAAATAAATTCTGTGCAACAATAATGAAATAGAAATTTGTTACCAGAAAGGAAATGAATAAGGTGTTAAACTGGAAAGAAAATTTTGTCTATGACTGAGAATATCTTTGCAAAAGAAAAGTCTATTTAGAAAGAAAATCTTATATGTGAGCATGTAGTGCATTTTCTTAGCAATATTATCAAGTTGCTTACTCAAGAATCTTGCTTTGTTTTTGTGTGTGGCAACAAACTATAGATGACCTGTCAGTCACATTGATACATCAGTTGACTCTAGGTTTCTGCTGAATGTTGTATCTTCTGTCGTCTACTGTGTCTTTTTGTTGTCTACTGTAGAAGGTGTCTTTGTCTATTTTTACAGTAATCTTCTAGACTCAGCCTGATCAAAATTTTAGAC
Organism: Sepioteuthis lessoniana; assembly: GCA_963585895.1. Classification (NCBI taxonomy): domain Eukaryota; kingdom Metazoa; phylum Mollusca; class Cephalopoda; order Myopsida; family Loliginidae; genus Sepioteuthis; species Sepioteuthis lessoniana. Next base: position 27,652,533 of record OY757933.1, read on the forward strand.
TTTTGGTCTTTTATTGCCATTGGTTGGAACATGTTTTTGGAATCATGTGGGTTGTTTTACAACAGTTTGATTTTTCACATCAAAATTGGTGCTTGATTGGAATTTCTGTTCTATTTTAGATTTAATGCTAGATTTATTTTCTCTCATTTTATTTATTTATTTATTGATTTAATCTCACAGCAACCTTCTAGATTCATTGGGAAAATATTATACATGGTAGATTTATCTATTGACAGTTTTACTAAAATTTGTTTAAATAACATGAAAAATTGTTTCTCTAAATAAATGGCATGTTTTCTTTTAATAAAATTGTGAGATGAATGTTTCTGATTTGCTTTTTTATTTTCTCCTTTCCTTCATAAAAATAACTAGCAAAGTAAGTTGCAATGAAAATTAAATACTAGTCAAAATTATTAGTATTATTATCTTAAAAGTTTACAATAACTTAAAATGTTACATGATATATAGCGAAAAAAGAGTATATATATTTGATAAATTAGTTTAATAATATAAATCATTTAATAATAATGGTAATAATTATAGAAAAACAGAAAGGATACAACAGTGGAACAAGAGGAAGAGGTGACCTACTATACATAGATCAGCACATCCTTGAGGAGACCAAAACGAGGAGGAAAAATGTAACCATGACACGGATTGACTCCAAAAAAGCCTATGGTATGGTCCTGCAAACTTGGATGATAAAATGTCTGAAAATGTATAAAATACCCAATAAAGTTCTAAGCTTCATTATGGAAACCATGAAAAATTGGAAGGTGGAATTAACAGGAGGAGGAAAAACTTTAGCAGAAGTGAAATCAAGAGAGGCCTCTTTCCAGGAGACTTGCTCTTGGTACTACGATCTGTAATAGCTATGATAGCACTCACTTACATACTTAGGAAGTGCACTGGAGGCTACAAATTTACAAAATCAAAATAAAATATTAATCACCTAATGTACATGGATGACATCAAGCTGTTTGTAAAATATGAAAAAGAATTGGAGACTTTGGTACAAATGATAAGAATATATGGCCAGGATATTGAAATAGAATTGGGCATAGAAAAATGTGCAATGCTTCTAACAAAAAGTTGGAAAAGACAACAGAAGGAATAGAACTGCCAAACCAGGAAAAAGAGAAGGAAAACTACAAGTACTTAGGAGTATTTGCAGTGAACACCATCAAACAAGCAGAGATAAAAGAAGAAATCAGAAAAGAGTACCTCAGAAGAACAAGAAAACTTCTCGAAACCAAGCTCTGACGTAGAAATCTCTTCAAAAACATAAACACCAGGACAGTCTCCCTAGTCAGATAATTTAGATGATTCTTAAAATTGAAAAGAGAGGAACTCAGACAAATGGACTAAAGGGCAAGGAAATGGGTGACTATGCACAAGAGATGGCATAGACAGATTATATTTGTCAAGAAAAGAAGAAGAAAAAGGTCTTACTAGCATTGAGTACTGTGTAGATTCATCAATAAAAAGATGCGGACTATATTAAAAAGAACAAAGAAAGACTAATCACAGCAGCCAGTAATAGAATTGGCAAAGCAAAACCAGACAGAAAAACAACAGAAACTAGAAGAAAAACAAATGTGTGGATATTTCACACAACAAACATATGGAATTGCTATATGAGAAAACCTGCAAAGGGCTACAAAGAGGAAACCTCAAGAGAGAAACACTTCAAATAGCAGTGCAAAACGTGTCATAAGGACTAATTATATTAAAATGAAAGTTGATGTGCAGCAGAACAGCAAATGTGGATTATGTGGAGAAAAAGATGAAATGGTTAATCGCATAAAAAGTGAATGCAGCAAACTAGCACAAAAGGAGTACAAGACCAGGCATGAGTAGATAGGAAAGGTGATCCACTGGGAATTGTGCAAGAGATTAAAATTTGACCATTCTACCAAATGGTATATGCACAAAACAGAATCAGTCTTAGAGAATGTGACCCATAAAATTCTTTCAGGGTTTAAATACACAGATGGATCACCTAATCTTGGCCAGAAAACCAGACTTAGTGTTAATTAAAAAAAAAAAAAAGAGGACTTGCTGTCTTGTGGATTTTGCTGTTCTGGCAGACCATAGAGGGAAAATAAAAGAAAGCAAAATGATAGATAAATACTTGGACCTTACCAAAAAATTGAAAAAGCTGTAGAACATGAGGGTCAAGGTAATATCAATGGTAGTTGGTTCACAGGAGCCTGGAGAAGGGACTGGAAAATCGGTGATAGAATTGAAACCCTCCAGATTATAGCATTGCTGAGATCTATTAGAATACTAAGAAGAATCCTCAACCTGAAAAGACTTGCTTGTCACTCAGACTCCAGTAAAAACCCACCAGCTCATGCTAATGTGAAAAACTCACCAGGAGTGAAATAATAAATATATATTTAAGTAAACAAGTTAACATTATAAAGTATTTAATAATAATAATAGTAATAATATATATATATATGTGTGTGTTTGTGTGTATATTTATATGATAAAGCATTTGTCATATATATATATATATATATATGTGATGAAGGATTTGTCTTTATTCCAAATTTTAAATTTAATCCTTGGTAGTAAAAAAAAAAAAGACTTCAAATATAGATTTACACTCAAAAATGTAAATGAATGAATTCCAAAGTGATTTCACTTTTCTTTTCTTTTCACTGCATTCATTTCTTGCTAAGAGGAATTTAAAAAAAGAAAAAAAAACAATGAAAGAACTACTTCTAATCAAAGTGTAATTCCTGAATTTACTTTTTACTGAGATTGTTGCAGAGTTCTTGACATTTTCGGTAAGCCTGCTTCTAGTCTATTCATAGAATTTTTGTTTACTCCAAATCTTCATTTACTGATGGTGGTTCAATGTCATTTTGGTTTTCGCTGCAAGATTTCCACAAATAAACTTTGATTTTTGTGTTTTTTTTAAATATTAGTTCTGTATAAATTTAGCACTAACTTTAGTAATAGTGTATTGTGATTATAACATGTTTGTCTGTGAATGGTATTTATAATTTTGTAAGACTTGTAATACATCTGATTATGTTGTTGTATGTTTAGTTACTTGATGATATCCTGGTTAGAATATTATGTAGAATTGAATAGTAGGAATATTATCTATTTCAATAGTTTAAAGAGTTTGTTTGTCTGTCGTCTATAGACAGCCAAACAGTTTAGTATATAACTATCAGATTTACTATGCCATTTTATTGAACTCAGAGGAAGGTTTTAGTATTTAAAACAGATTTTTCTTTATGGAGGGAAAGAGGAGATCTTATCAAGAATATCTTATCTAACAATAAGCTATAAGTAGCTGGAAGCCATGTTGCTGTAATCAGACAGAAGCTAGAATTTCCAAACAAAGGAATGAATTGCCTTACTAAAATAATTATTTATATTTAAATCTTTATTCATTAGGTTTATAGAAGTATTTCAAACTGGAGATATAAAATAATTGCATAGCATTGTTGCTTAGTTAGGACTAAGAATTGGGTGATGTAAAATAATTACAAAGCATACCAGGGTTCAATCCCTGGTTGAGTCATACAAAGACTCAAAAAATGGTACTTGATCCCACCTTGCTTAACACTCAGCATTATAAAGTAAGGATCAAGGGTAAAGTGGACCAATCCAGAGAAAGGAGTAGTGCCCTCCCCTACACCTTGGAGTAATAGCTATCGAAAAAGGATCCTTCAGGTCATCCTCAACTAAGGTCACCAACTTTACTTTCTTTATTGCTTAGTTGGGACTACTAATTGGGTGATGTAAAATAATTAAATAGCATTATTGCTTAGTTGGGACTGACAATTTGATGATGTAAACTAATTACATAGCATTATTACTTAGTGAGGATTAAAAATCTGGATAAAAGATACAATTTCTTAAATCAACAAATATCTTAAGTGACACTCACTTAAATTAAAGAAATTTTGGTAAAAAAATGAATTTTTTGACAGAAGAGTATCAACTTCATAAAATTATATAAAAGCTCTCTCTGTCTCTGTGTATATATTTTTTGCTTTTTCTCTTCTTATTTTGCTTTGATTGATTCAATAACTTTTTTACAGACTGAAGTTGTCTCTGAGGTTACTGTACTTGTTTTTTTTTTCAAGTCACACTTGTCATTTTGTCTCCTGTAGTTTCTAGTTCAATTTTAATGTCTGAGTAAATCTTTTTATAAATGTTGTGTATGTTTGGTGGATATTCAACTGAGAAAAAACAAAAAAATGTTTTTGAACTTAAAACAATTATTTCTCACAAACTCAACAGGAATAATAGATCTTAAACTCGTCATTAGTCTGATTCATTATTAGTTGAATCTACAATACTGGACATAATGAGCAGTATTTTCTTTGCATTTGTTTTTTTTTTAAGACTAATTATGGCTATCCAATATCAATGAGCTGCCATAAATTTACCTTTCAAGTTAATGCTTAATTTCTCACCTACTAAGGTAATACAGCTGCTTGGTACCTCTCATAGGTTTGCCAGTGAGGTGAGCTAACCATTGTGAATGAAATTGATTCTCACTGAGCATTCCATTCTTCAAGATTTGTGCTAAACTAAACCAAGTTTAATGAATTAGTTTTAAACAAGTGCAGTAGACCGCACTTCTGTCATTAGTCAATTTCTCTACTCGTGAAATTCTTTACACGAGATGCTGCTGCTTTTCTTTTTTATACGGTTATCCAATATCAATGAGCTGCCATTAATTTTTCTTTAAAGCTGATACTTGTTATACTGGTTCATGATGTTATGGAGATGCTTCTGTAAATCTTCCGATTTATCCATTTTCTAAGTTATTTGGTACAGTTTCTTTTCTTTTATGCTTCTTGCCCAGCTGGCTGGGGCTGTAGAATACACCAACTGCATCTCTGCAGAGGAGTAAGACCCCCTCCCCAACGAATGCCCTAGATATGACACAAAACAATTTGATGGTGAGGTTCCAGTGATGCTTGAGCTTTAGGGAATATGAAGTACCCCTTCATTGCCATTACTCCCAGGTCCATTCTGACCTAGAGTGGTAGCATTTGATAGAGTCCTATCTATAGGTCAAATAGAACTAAAATGTGTACTTATGCTAAACTGAATTGTTTGAAATAGAACTGTTTTGACATTTAACTGTGTATAGACAAAAACTATACCAATACTAAACTGAATAGCTTGAAATAGAAATGTTTTTGACAATTAAAATATGTACTCATGCTAAACAGAATTGTTCGAAATTGAACTGATTATTTGTATAAAAATGGATTTGGTGTTAAATAACCTACAAGGTTGATATACCATGAAAGCCAACCAACCAACCAACCAATTTTCATGCTTCATAGTCATATTAATGCATATCAGATCAATTATATAACAACTGCTCATGTATATTAAATATATAACTAGATGCCAAATAGATGAGACACCTGGGATATTATAGAACCCTGATAAAGTATGGCATTCAAATATTTCATTACTTGTTCATAGATTTTTTTTTTATGCACTGTCTGAAGTATTTATCCCGAGTAAAAGGTCAAGATTTGTATTATTGCTGGTTATTTAACAATCTTTGTTATCAATTAAAAAGTTCATTGAATCGTTAAAGATGTTGTAATCATTTTATAAAAGATAGAAAAGAAAATTCATCAACTGTTTATATTGTTTAATGAAGTTAAAATTGTTCTGTGAAAATTTTCATGGGACTTTCTAGAGAAACTCTTTTTGATTTCAGTGAGTGACACTTAAGAGATTTATTGATTTAAACATTTTGTTTTTCATCTAAAAAGTTTTGACTGATGCAATAATGCTATGTAATTATTTTATTTTTCTGGCTTGAAAAACTAAATATAAGACTAATTGGTAATTTTTAATTGAATGTGAATAATTGTTTTTGTAAGATAGTTCTCCTTTTTACTTTTAATGTCTGGGAATTTAAATTCTATATTATTACCTACATCTTGCATGGCTTCAAATTTTTAGCGTTTCGGGAATAGTTAATTTCCCTAACACTATATTTTTTAGGCACACAAATGAATTACAAAACTTCTTTTAACAACACAACAAAGTAAGGTTTATTACAGTAGCAGGCGTGAAGGAGTGAGAGTGAGAAAGTGTCTCTTTTGCATCGCTGGTCTGTATGCTGGTCCTTGGTTCGTAGGAAGCGTGTTTAAAGCTAGCAGTGAGTGAAGTGTTCCAAGTGGAATCAGTGCAGTCATGTGAGAGAGATGTGTTTCTTCTGCTAGCTCCGGGCTCTCTCTGACGTTGTCCGTTCTACAGAAAAGGGACCAGAAAAATAGTTCCTGAGAGGGAGAAAGAATCAATGCGCTCTGCCAGTTGATTGGTCAGTGAGTGACCGATTCTCTTAACAGGGGCATTGATTCGCGAAAGGAAATAGATCTGTGGCTGCTACAAATTGATTATTATATATTGTTTGAAACCTCCCCTCCATTAGAGCCCTTCTTTCTTCATAAAGAATAAAATTATTTTTTTTGTTAAAACCTTCTTCTTAGTTCAATAAGTATGCATGCCAAATTTAGTTGCTCAATGTTAAATCATTTGGCTATCTAATGAGGAAAGACAAACTCTTCCTCATCATTAATATAGACATTGTCTCTCTCACATAAGTGTTATATAATTGCTGTGTACATAAGTGGGTATTCTAATTTGGTGTTTTCAAGAATTGCCAGCCAGAAGCAACAACAGATTTAATTGTGATAATGTGTTATTAAACATTGTAAACAAAAGCTTTGTATTTGATTTGCATATATGAATGTATGCTGGTTTGAATATAAACTTGTCCAACTGAAGAACCACAGGTAAATTTATTTGTGGATATCCTCATGAGATTGAAGAGAAATTCACATCTCTTAATTGAAAATGAACAGATAAAGTATTTTATAAAAAATCAAGGAAAATAACCGGGAAGAAATAAATATAAGAAAGAAGCAAAGATCAGTTCATATAACTAACAGAGGCTATATATATATATATTCAATTTGGTGTTATTTACACATTAATGATAAAAAAGATCAATAAAACTTAGCAGTTGTCAACAGGAGTACAATTAGACAATATAATTCAAGCATAATATACAAATATATTCCGTTTTATATGAATGTTGTTTAAAAGCAAATCCATTATCTGATTATACTGTTGCTCTTTAGCTTTTATCAAAAATTAACAGAAACGAAAAAAAGAATATGTATTGAGGAGATGATTATCAAAAATTCATTCCTCCAAATTTTTCAAGGAAGAAAATTAGATTGCAATATATTATAAAATGTTTTGAGAATAATTAACTGAATGGTAGAACTAAGTCCTTGTTTTATCATACATTGTAAGTCTAGTATTTCAGGTTCAGAGCTCATATCAGATACTACTAATAAAAAGCTTATTATTCCAAGATGAAAATTAGATTGCAATAAATTCTAAAATGTTTAGAGAACATTTTAGAGAACAACTAAATAGTAAAACTTTCCAGAAAAATCAGTTCAACTATATAACTGTGAGCAAATTATTTGTATTTGATAAGAATTCTTGAAACCATATGACTGTGTGAAAATTATTTGTATTAAGAATAGTTACTTGAAGCTGTAATCATTTACTAAGGATCATTATTATTAGTAACTTGAAATACTTGAAACCATATAATTGTGTACAAATTAATTATGTATTTTTCTTGAAATTTTATATACAGACTTTGAAGGAGGTTAATTTTTAAAATTTATTTTGAAATTTCTCATAAGCCTGATATTTCTAACTGAATTTTTTATATTCTGGACTGAGTATTATTCTATTAATTAAGACTGATATTTCACATTCAGGAAAACTTTATGAGATACACAAATTTAATTAGTGATTTAATTTCTGTAGTTTTGATTTTTTATCTTTTGTTATTTAGGTACATTGGGAACCTTCAGTGGAGGATTCAAAATTATGTATGACCTACATTAGCCCATGTGGAGAAAATGGTTTCCCAGGTCAAGTAACAATCCATGTAACTTATGAGTTAACCAATGACAACACATTAATAGTTACATATAAAGCCACCACAAGCAAAGCAACACCTATCAACTTGACCAATCATGCTTATTTCAACTTGGCTGGGCAGGTAAGTTTCTTCTTGTAATTTTGTGATACTGATTTGTTTTTAATGAGATAAAACATTAACAGCAATTATTCATTTTTGACTAATATTTACAGGTATTAACCTTGAGAAAATATTGGGTATGACTTGTAAAAATCTGGGGGGTTTTTTGCTTACAGTAGCATAAAAGATTTTGAATAGTGAAGGAAATTTAAATGAACCTATTAAATTGACAACTCTTCCAAATTGAATTCACTTTTTAATCCCCTTGATTCTGAACAAGATTCTATAAAGATAGAAGATTATTTTATTCTAAACAAGATTCTATAAAGATAGAAGATTATCTTATTCTGAACAAGTTTTATAAGGATAAAAGATTATCTTATTCTTTTTTCATTAAAAAATTCAATTTACAGAAAAATGTTTTCTGAAAATTTACTATTCATAACCACAAAATATGGCTGGGTACATGCTTTGTTATGTTAATTCATATATTTTTAACACCAAAAATCAACTGATTAGAAGAAAATCATCTGTTTGTTTCAATACTAATGAGCATTATGATATATTTTTTGTCTCAATAATGCATCAAACTCTTCCTCTGTAAACTGTTCTAGTTTGTTATCTAGTTGGCCATAAATGATTTTTTTGGATAGTTTTCTCAATGGTTTTAGTAGAATTTCCAAGCAGATGAGAAGTAGTTGTTTCTTGACTGAACTATTTGATCCTGGCCATTGACCTATGAGGTTCGTCTGTCCAGCATCTGGCAAAGCATGCTATTGACCCAACTTTGGATTCATCTGCCTTACTTTCCATACAACAGGCTAAATCCTGTAGTTTCCATTGCTACATTCTTTTATGGCTTGTAAAATACTTTTCTCCCTCAGAGACTGTTATCCAGTGACCAGCTAGAGAAAGATATCTGAGTAGTTATGGAGGTGAGAAAAAAAAAAGAAAAATGTCTCTCTTTTCTTTTTTTAAGTTTAAATTAGTTAAAGTCCAACTATCCTATTTTAGCTTGATCAGGTATATGGAGGATTATCTGGTTTTATTATTATGCTTTGACAAAAATTTTTCTGGTGCTATGAAGATATTTTTATTTTGTTTTTTTTACACTTTTAGACTTTTTAATGTTTTTATTCTCTTTCTTCAAAATGAGCCTCGGGAAAAAGAATGATAATCAAGCTGACATGTTTACTAGTGAGAAAATTTACTTCTTATATTCACAAAGAATAAACTAATATATATATATATATATATATATATATATATATATATATATGAAGGTGGGCTGAGAAGTTTGCTATAGATAACTTTTTTAACTGATGGGATCCAAGCACTGCAACTCTGATAAAAGAAGTCTGAGGACTGCAAGGAAGTCTGTGTTGAAAAATAAACCCCATTTGGTCACATTCCATGAGAGAATCATGGTCAGACTCTAAACTTTTCTGACAAACCTCGTATATAGTAACATCCTGTTAAACTGATACAAAGGAAAAGATCAATTTCTGCAACATCATTAGGCTTTGAATTTTCATATTGACATTTTGCAAAACATATATATATATATATATATATATATATATATATATATTTGTTTTGAAAAATGTTAATATGAAAATTCAAAGCCTAATGATGTTGCAGAAATTGATCTTTTCTTTTGTATAAGTTTAACAAGATGTTACTTTTTATTAGTTTAAAAAACTGAAGTCAGAAAATTTTCTATTACTGTTTCTGTTAAAAGCAGCTTTTCAGTTCCAATGCTAAAATGTTTTAAAATTCATAATATTTTCTAAAATAACAAAAAATGGATCCATGTAAGACTATTACAATTATATATATATATATATATATAGGTGTGTATTTTCATTGGCATATTTTATTAAACATAACAGATAACTTAAGTCTATTTTACATCTTTTAAACTTGTTTACATCTTTCATGGATTGGATTGAAACTCTGCAACTGTTATAAGTTGCCTGTTATTTTTAATAAGATATGACAAAAAGGAAAATCACTGTCTAAATATACTCTCTCTATATGTGCATTAATGGATGGGTTTATAAATATACTCTCTCTATATGTGCATTAGTGGATGGGTTTATAGAATAAATCATTATATTTCAGCAACAGTCATTGTCACTCATTTATTATTGGCTAAAATTATGAAGGCAACTTTATATACATTCATAAATATTGTATTTAGTTGTGATTAAAAGTGTGGTAAGAGTTAGCTAAATATGAACTCATTTAGACCTTATTTTTCTGATGCAGAAAAATGATACATTTAGGAATCAGAAAAGTTTCGGTAAACAAACTAAAGTTGGTTCTGTTTACCAAATTTTTTCTCATTTTTAACCTTAAAATGCTGTTTTATGCTTGATTTATTTAGTTTGTTGAATATTTCAAAATAATAGATCTCTTCAAATATTCTTTCTCTCTCAACATCTTTTTTGTAAATTTATCATTGATATCAATTTTTACTCAAATATCACATCTCAGTCATTGTGTCATCATTTCAGTATGTGGATTCTTACATTGTTTGTTGTAAGACTAATTTTTGCATGAAATTGTTGAAAACAGTTGGAAGGAGAATGATTATTGGAAGTAAAGGTAGCTCTATTCTCTTAAACAACATGGATAAATAGATATATCAAAAAGTAGTTTCAAATTATTCATGGACTTAAAAAATGGTATTTTTCAAGTGTTTTTGGTCCGATACTTCTGTTTTCCCAGGATGTTTAATCCTGTATCTTTCACAGTGTTGTACTTAGCAAGAAACTGAATAAGCTATAGCCTTGGGCGACACACCCTTGGGGCTCCTTTTTTTAAATATAATTTTATCTTACCAATAGCTTTTATTCTTTAACACTTATTCATTAAGAATTATACATACATGCATATATATAAGCAAGAGATATCTCCTAATAAATTCAAAGAGTGTTTGGGGTTTTGTTTGCATAGAGATGTCTTGTTGATTGGTTTCTTTGCTTAATGGCATATCAACTCTTTTTAGGTTATTTAATGCCAAAGCCATTCTCCTAGAAGAACAGTAGTGGTGCTATTTAACCCATAGCTGGGAGGATAAGGGGGTTCATACCTTTCCCAAGGGAGTACGAACTCGCGTACTACGATTCTGCAGTCAATCGCTTTAACCATTACACCACGAGGACACCCCCACAGCTATGTTCTGTTGAGTAAAATATAAATGGCCTCCAGGACAATAAGATGTTTAATCCTAGCTCTATGCAAGGCCACAAAACACTCATCAGGAGATATCTCTTGCTTGACTTAGGGTGGTTTGAATTTTTTTCTCTCTCCCCTCCTGTCTTGCTATCATTTTCATTTTTATCCCCCTTTTACTTAATCTTATTTACATTGTTTTTAAATGACTTCCAAAGGTTGTCGCTTGACAAATCCTAGACAAAAGGACCTTTGTAATTTTTGTAAAATTTCTTCATGTAAATCTCCTATTTTCGCATATGTCTCCAGGTATTTGTCTTTTTAAATTTGCATGTACTGACAATTTATATATATATATATATATATATATATATATATATATATATATATATATATATATATATATATATATTTTATCATTAATGTAAGAAATAATAATTTTTTATACAAATTTTTTTTTAAAGAAGAGCCTCAAATTTTATATAGCTTCAGGCCTCAGCAGGTGAAAATCCGGTTCTGTATCTTTCAGCAACTTAGAATGATCTTTGAGCATTCTGAACCACCCCCAGGAGTAAGTATGAGCAGTAAGAAAACTATAGACTTTGGATTCACTCTAGAAAACTGGTTGTTAATGTACTGTGTGAAAATGGTGTTAGACAAAAAAACATGTGCAGCGCTGTGCATGTTTGTTCTTTTTCAACTTAAGGAAGAGAGTAAAAGAATCAGAGAAAAATTATTTGTAGAGAAAGATAAACTTTTTTGGGAGGATGGAATTCTGAAATTGCTTGAATGAAACAAAATAAAACCTATCTTGTTCAATGAAGTTAATGTTGAAAGAAAAAATTTTAATGTTTCTAAATAAAGCAGAAAACATTTTGGGTAATTCAATTGCTTATCACACTTATTTATTGGCAGTTTCTTGAATTTAGTAGTTTTCTTTAGCAACAGTTAAAAAAATCTGACAGACAAAATATTTTTTAATGGTTACTGTTTTTTTTTTGTTTTTTTTTTTGCAAAGTGTAATATACTTTTTCAGAGCTACATAAACAATATATTTCCTTCTTGAAGAGTCACTAATATTTCATAACTATAATATTTTTGTACTTATCATTGTTTAGTATCAGCACTTTTCTATGTATGCATATTTCTTTGCATTTCTAATGCTAGATAGAAATGTTATGAATCAAGTTTTTTGGATAGAAGGTTCTGGATCAAGTTGTTTTGAAAATAAGAGATTATTTTATTCTGTGTTAAAATATAAAATTGGTCATTATAAAATGTGATCAAAAATTGTCAAAACTGAAGCTTTTATTTTTTTAAATTTAGATTAAGACAAATGTTCAACTGATCAACTTTTTAAAAAGTGAGTGTGTCAAGATGAGTCAGTGACAATTTGAATAAAAATTATGAAACTATAACTGATACTTTTTGAATGAAATGTTTTTGGTGAAATACAGGATAGTGAAAATAGAATATCCTCAACATTCACTAAACTTAGCACTGTATGACTTTTGAAAGAAATGCAAGAGTGCAGCTTCACATGATATCAAAAGAAAAATCTGGAATAAGTATATTGAAAACAAAGTTTATTATCCAATGCTTTCATATAGAACAACTTGTGAAATAAAATTTTTCCCAAATTGTCTGGTGGTTATATCATTCCACCTCATAATAATTTCAATGTTTTTCTAATGCAAAAGGTCAAACAAGAACACAGTCAAATAATTTTCTTGTGTAAAGTCTACTTTTTCAGTAGACTTTTTTATATCAATAATATATTTCTGTCTTAAAGACACAGTAATATTTAATAACTTATTTGTAGACTGTTAACTTGGATAATATTTTTTAGTCCAAAGGTTGGGAATTTTTTAATGTTTAAAGTCCATTTTGAGATTTTTTATATGAGGATCATTCATTTGATAAATGCAAGTTTTTTGAAAAAAGCGAAATAGATTTTTTTCCCATAAATGTAATCTCTGAATTGTTTAGAATTAGTTCATAGCAAAAGTTACTTTAATCTCAGAAAAAATTTTATTTTGAGGCTATTCAAAATGGTAGAAAATTGAACAATGTGTTCCAGACTTGAACAGAGGTCTGTCATCAAATTTTTGGAGGCTGAGAAGTACAAACCATACTAAATTTACTGAAGAATGTGTTTAGTCCAAGAAGCATGTTTTAGTCCAAAGAATGTTTACAACTGGGCTAAACATGACATTGTTTCTATAAGCCTTTGTCAAAATGAAAGTCCATCTAGTGGAAACTCATTCTCTGCGAAAGAATAAGTTCCAGGTGTAGTTGTTAGTAAGGAAGGTCATGCTGATCATCTTCTGGGACCTGAAAGGTCCATCATTATTGACTTTCTTGAAAAAGGTCCAAGTATAAACAATGCTTCCTATTGCCAACTCCTAGGAAGTATTTCACCTTATTTATTGAATGACCCTCATATTCTAATAAGACTGCATGGGCACTTTATGTGATGTAATGTTTAGCAAACTAGATGAACAGATAATCACCAGTAAGTTTAATGGGTACCTTCACAGCCAACTAATAAATACACACCCACATGTCACATTTTAAGGCCCAAAACCAACAGGCTGAAGCAATGTAAACAAAAAAATTCATGGCCACATATGAAATTAACCGAAAAAGAAAATTAACCTTAAAGATTGAATAAAGAAAATAATATAATCATATTAATAGAATTTATCCAATGTTATTTTTATTCCTTTCAACATTAAAATGCATATTTACACTTGGTCTTTTAATAATCCACAAATTATAAATGGTTGTGAGTTACCTTGCTTTTATGATTTTCAATGGCCTATAGAGCCTGTTTTAGTAATAGGTGCTGTTTGGTAAATTTGCAAACACGTAATTAATTGCATTTCAACATTGAATTTAAAAAATTTTCATGTTATTTTCTTTAACAAAAATGGTTTACCAACCTGTTGCATTTGGCTGTTCTAGTGGATATCATAGCAATAGAGAAGATGTATTAACATTTTCTTTTCCTCTTGGAAAATTCAATCTCCCTGAGAAATAGATGAAATTTGTAAACTGTAATGAGTAGTTTCCTACAAAAATTCAGTTCTCTGTAACAAACATTTTGATGAAAAATTTATTTTGAGAGGAAAGCAAAACAAACTGAATTGGGATTTACATCCAATTCCTACAATCTATTCAGAAAAAAATATGAGAACCGTCTCTTTTGCTGACTACAACAGGAATAAGAAAGCTTCTGAAACTCTGATGGATTATTCACTAACCAGAAGAATTACAAGATTTTCTTTCAGCTGATATGATAAAGAATTTTAATCATTTGGAAGAAGAAAAGTTTTGTCTTAATGGTTTCGAATTAAAAAAAAACAGAAGATTATATTCTAATTTATAGAATAGTCTTTGACCCTGAAACACATTTTCCATCTGTAAAAGAATGCATTTGCATTGATCAAAATCTTCAAATTCAACTCCAGTGTGATGGAAATCCTATACCTTTATTACAGTGCTTTATACATGGACATGATACTAAACTTACAAGATTTAGCATGTTAGAAAATTTTCCAAAATACATACAAAATGTGGTGGAACAACACTCATACTCAGTTCTAAAAGAGTTTCAAAAAAGACAACATTACAAACAAACAGGTCATACTTTATTTTCTGCAGAAACGTATTAGACATTATTATGCCTTACTACTGTGCTATATGTCTAAACAAGCCTACAAATTACTTCTGGAAAAGTTTTCGTTACCATCTTTTTCTTTATTATTTTTTTATATAAAATTCATATAGGTGGTGCAAAATCAATTACAACAGCAAAATCACTCTTGGAAAAAGGTCATCTTTCTCAAGACTGTGTCTTAATGGTAGATGAAATGTACCTTCAAAAAAGAACGCACTTTCATATTGAGGAGTACATTGGTGCAAATGAGATGATGATAAAGGAATAATGATATTTATGATCACTGGTCTTAAAAATACAGTACCATTGGTACCAACTCTGAAGTAACAGTTAATGGTGAGTGGCTTTCTCAAGAGATTCGGAAATGTATTTTTCAAGTTTTTTATTAGGGTTGTTGTTGTTGCAGACAATTATTCCACCAAAGTGAATGCATTACTTGATAAGTTTGAGGAAAACAAAAAATACTGCATAACTATGTAGTTTAAAATGTTTTTAAAAAAGGCAAAGGTTAAAAGAAAATTGACCTATAGAGAAATTGTTGGTAAGTTTCTTTTACTAGAATTTGTTTTGTATTACTGCATAATTTTTAATAACTATTTTTTTGTTTGTTTACAAACTTTTATTATTATATTTCTGAAGAAAAAGTAAAAAATAACCAGTTTGTGTCTATGAACAAAACAAGCCATATAGGCAGTTGAAAATTATAAAAGCAAAGTAACTCACAACCGTTTATAATTCATGGATTTTTAAGAGATGTGTAAATATGCATTTTAATATTGAAAGCAATAAAAATAACATCAGATAAATTCTACGAACATGATTATATTATTTTCTGTGTTCAATTTTTGAAACCCTGTGCCAAACTAAGCTAAGCCTTTTAGTATGGATGTCATCATAATAGTATGAATTCACTTGACTCTCTCATCATTTGTCCCTATTGGCTCTTGCTCTTGGTAATTTCTCTAAACGGCATCCAGTGTCCACACAGGGCTGATGAATGTAAGTTTTGCTGGTCAGTCAACATTGGCTTGTCCATGTGTAGGAGCTCATTTGAGAATATCATGTATTAGTTCATCCTTACTTCTCTAGCAGAGTACCTAGCATGTTTTTCTTCCTTGGATGACTAGTAAGATGGGAGTTAAGTGTGTAGGAGGAATTATTGTTAGTTTTTGGATGAGGGAAAGTTTGTTGTTAGCGAGGAATGGTTGTAACGTATGTGTGTTTATGTTGAGTTGTTTCCTCGCTAAGTTTTCTTAGGTCCCTCGCTAATTGTAGTTAGGTATTAAAGGAAGGGATGAAGAAGTAAGATGGCGATAGTCGAAATGTGTTTTTGATAAATAGTTTTTATTTGCAGCATGGAATATTTAGTTTGTGTTTGTGCTGCAAGACTCGTGGAAAGGTTGTGAGTATAGAGACGAAATGGAGATATGAGTTGGTTGAGAAGGTTGAGATGGCAGTGTGTGTCGTCAGACGTGTGAGGGATTGTTTTTTGCTGTAGTTTAGTGAAAGCCATGTTACAGTTGGAAAAAAATGAACTTTGGAGTCACCATGATTTTTGTGCGTCTGGTGGAGAGTTTGCGTTGTCTCCATTAAGGTGGCCCAGAGGTGAATTGAGAGCTAGGTGTCGAGAGCGGAATAAAAGCATCGTGTTAACATAGCCAATTTTGGGGGTGACATAAAGTTGTTCCTGTGGTGGCATGTTGAATGTATCTAATTCATATTCAACTGGGATTCCTTGCAAGGAATCCATAAATTAGATAGGTTCCCTCATGTGTCCATGCTGCTGCTGCTATTGAAGAACGGCCAGTGTGACATCTGCACTGGACGGCGTTCTCCAGCCAAAGAGACTGGGTTTGTCAGCTTACCCAATTTGCTGTTGCCCGTAAAGGAGGCCCAGGCTGAATAGGATACGTCATCCTGATTGGGTGAAATTAAGTGTTGAATTAAATTGTGCGCTAAACCAAAATACGAAATTTTCTTTCCACTACAAGTGACTGTACAGCTTTTATTTTGCAGGGTGTTACTTCTAAGATTTGTCCTACTTTTGTGTAGACTTTGTTATATCAATAATATATTTTTGACTGTATTACATACTCAAAAGTGTGAAACAATTAATTGAACTATGTGATATTGGCTTCTGTAATTTACTGTCTGTATAAGTTGTCACTTGAATATCAAGCATTCCATTAATAGAGACTGCAACCATTCAACATAGTAATGATATATATTAATAAAGGAAGTTCATGTATTGCTCCCTACAATATATAAGTAAAAAAAGTAAAGTTGGCGACTGTTGTCGAGGGCTACCCGAAAGTTCCTTTTTCAATAGCTACTACACTGAGGTGTAGGGGAGGGCGCTACTCCTTTCCCTGGATTGCTCCATTTTACTCTTGAAACATACCTTATAATGCTGGGTGTTAAGCAATGAGGTATCAAGTACCACTTTTTGAGTCTTTGATATGACTCGACCTGAGATTGAACCCCGGTTTCCCGGGCCATTGGCGAATACTCTACCACTAAGCCAATGGGCAGGAAAATATATAACAATACATATAACTACAATATATAACAAATGTAAAAAACAATAGATTCAGTTGAAAAAACAAACTGACAAAAATATCTTGTATTATATAATTTGGCAAAAATATCTTTTTGTCTTTTTTTATATTGAGAGCCAGTTGAAGTATTGGAACCAAAAATATGTGTGCAAATGCATTTTCAGACACTCCTGTATCCTTCATTGGTGTAAATCATTATATGTTAGATTTTGAATTTGAATTTAAGCTTGTACAAAAGTGGAATAAATATCTGACATGCAACACTCATGTAGAATGCAGTGTGAACACTTATATTTGGATACATGCTTTAAAAAAATTAAAATTCTGTCTATATAATTTACAAAACCTTGAAAAAGTCTGTATCCTTATTAAAAAAAAGTATATTTATTAAGAATGTTTAAATATCTATTTAATCCTGAAGTGTGTATATTTACTTTAAAGATACATTTGCTTTCAAATTTTTGGAGATTATTTTCAGAACTAAATGAAGAAGCTTAAAGGGTGCATCCGACATTCTCCATACTTGGTAGATTAAAATCTTTCATTACAATGAAATTAAAGGAATTATCCCTAATAGTCTTTTTATGTTTATTAAAGCAAAGACAAAATTTATGACCAGTTTCTCTAATGTAATCACCTTTTATCCCATTTAGCATAAAAAATAAGTTGGAACTGTCTCAAGAAGCAGAGGTGAAATTTTGAATGCCGTATCTTGGGGAACAAAAGTGATATCAGTGATAATGTTTACAAAACTGGCATTGAAGTTTACTGAATGAATGGTTGCCTTAGTAGTGAGGTTGATAATGTTTGTAGTGATTAAAAATTATTTAGATGTCTGATTGAGGTTCATTGAATCTATGACTGATTTGGGGGTCAAGTTTAAGATACTGGAAGACTTTTTTGAGAAAAATGAGAGTTTGTCAAATTGTGATTAAAATCAAATACCCCAAGGATTTGGGATTAAGGATTTTTAATTCTGTAAAGTAATATATTATGTCTAATATATAAGGAAGCTTTCTTTATCAATTCTTTGGTTATATATTTTTCTTTTAAAATTTTTGATTTCATAAAAAATTGAAGTGATAAAATTCTTAACACTGTGTAGATATATTTTAGTATAGGCATGTGCAACTTTTTTCATGGAGCAAGTGGCATGAAACATGACTCATCCTCAGGTGGGCCACACAGCTAAAAAATTTCAGGTAATTTAATATTGAAGGTACCTCAACTATTTTCCTTACAGAAGACCATATGTAAAAACATCTGCCTTAGAAATATGGTAAAGTTGATTTTTTTCTCATTGATCAAAAGATATTTTCTATAAAAAAATTGAAGTTTAGTATGATATTATCACTGATATCAATGAAAAATCAATGTATTCAATATGAATATGATTCATAGAGTGTTTTTATAATCCATGAATCAGAATTAAAACTATTTTCTTTAAATTACAGGTGCATATTTAACAATCAGATTCTAAAATGATGACACACAAATAATTTTGTTTATTACTTTAAAATTGAAATTTGATATCAATACGAAAATATGTGTGGGGATTTAGGAATTAACAGTAAAAACTCCCAACTGGATATTGACTCGTCGGCTGCCAGATACAAAATGTATAAACGCGTCGCCACGCATAAGGCTCCCCGCATCCATCCGGTTAAAATCAGAAAAAAGAAAAATAATAGAATGTAAAGTAGCCAATGGGAAGCAGTCGCGCCAAAATTAGAAGGATTTTGGAGTGGCGAATTTAGAGCCGGTGAAGAGAGATAAATACTCAGGTTTTCTGTGAACCGACCTCTTTTCGGGTAGTGACGTCGAACCGACAACACCGATTTTACTATCTGGTGTTTTGGACACCACGCTATGTTTTGGGACGTAGCGTTGGTTAGTCCATTCACCAAGTAAATAAAGGAAAGTATGGAAGAAATGTTTTCATCTCTTATCTGTTTTTGTCTTTTCCTTTTGTATATTTCTTTTGGACCTTCTTTGGGCAAGGCATTGCACCGGTCAGTCAACGTGGGGTAAAATAATAAAAACCAAAATATGGAGTCAGATATCTTATGGCAACACAGCCTTGCCCTTAGCCACTGACCTTCATAAAAACCTTCAAACCCCACATTGGTGACCTCGACGCTAAAAACCTTCAAACCCCACATTGGTAACCTCGACGCTAAAAACCTTTAAACCCCACATTGGTAACCCGACGCAAAAAAAAACCTTTAAACACCACATAGGTGAACCCTGAACACGTGAATGAATGAACACCCAGAATGAAGAAGATATCCCAACAAGAAATTTTAAAAAGAAAAAAAAAAACAACAAGAACATCCTAAACTGGAGACAGACGACTTTCCACGTGGAACAAAAACAAAACAAAAAAAAAAAAGGAACAAAAAAAAAAAAAACGCAAAACAACAACAACAACAGCCAGCGAAACACCGAGAAAAATTTTCAAATGTTCCCGCCGAACTAACTTCTGGAAAACAAAATTGGACGTAAATACCAAAGCATGTGGAATTTCTTTAAGCAAAACATTATCTTTCAACACTTTTTCACTTCCCAACTTGCAAAATAAGGTAACTTTTTTTAAACTTTCACTCACCCTACTTCTATTTCGGTTTCTGTCGCCACATGGTTTATCTCTCCCACTACCTCACTAAACCACCAATTACTACTAGAAATTTCAGAGGACCCAAAAAAAATACTCACACTACTCCTCTATGCCACTTTCTCGGCTCATAACCTTTTTTTCCCAAAGTGACATATTTAAAAATTTAAAAAAAAATAGAAAAAAAACGTACCACGAGGTACACAAAAAAAAAAGAAAGATTTCCAGCAAATACTAGCGACTAAAAAAAAAAAAAATAAAATAAATAAATAAAAATAAAGAAAAGTAGTCACTACTACAGAAAATGCAACGTTTAAACAAGTGAGCGAACACACACACAAAAAAAGAACAAAAAAAACTCACGGATAAAAAATAAAAAAATAAATAAAAATTACTCCCGGATATTAAAAGAAGTTCAAAAGAAAAAGCAAAAGAGTTAATGAAGAATAATCCTCTCAAATCAGATGATTACATTCAACAACTCTATGTATTACCGGAATTAATGCACATAAGAAAAAAAATGGAAATAAAATCCGTCATATCCAACGAGTCCTAGTTTTCCAGCCACCCTAAACAAATTACCAAAATTATTGAACATTTGCAAATAAGATACAAGAATTTGATAAATAATCCTCCTAGAAAATAGGACAATTAAAAATCAATACAATCTTTTTGCAAAAAAAAGCGGGTTGGCTGGACACACAAAAAAAAAAAAAAAAAAAAAAATTTTTTTTAATTTGAAAAATTTTAAAGGGAACCGTGACAACCTTACAAATATTCATTTTTTCTCTAAGAATCTTCCTATAGCTCCGCTATTTCGGGTGGCGATGTATTGTGGGGATTTAGGAATTAACAGTAAAAACTCCCAACCGGATATTGACTCGTCGGCTGCCAGATACAAAATGTATAAACGCGTCGCCACGCATAAGGCTCCCCGCATCCATCCGGTTAAAATCAGAAAAAAGAAAAATAATAAAATGTAAAGTAGCCAATGGGAAGCGGTCGCGCCAAAATTAGAAGGATTTTGGAGTGGCGAATTTAGAGCCGGTGAAGAGAGATAAATACTCAGGTTTTCTGTGAACCAACCTCTTTTCGGGTAGTGACGTCGAACCGACAACACCGATTTTACTATCTGGTGTTTTGGACACCACGCTATGTTTTGGGACGTAGCGTTGGTTAGTCCATTCACCAAGTAAATAAAGGAAAGTATGGAAGAAATGTTTTCGTCTCTTATCTGTTTTTGTCTTTTCCTTTTGTATATTTCTTTTGGACCTTCTTTGGGCAAGGCATCGCGCCAGCCAGTCAACGTGGGGTAAAATAATATAACCAGAGTATGGAGTCAGATATCTTACGGCAACACAGCCTTGCCCTTAGCCACTGACTACCTAAAAACTTTCAAACCCCACATATGTGATAAAAATAAAAGTAGTATGACAGGCTTTTAATTTATACATTTGACTTTACAAAAATGGGAACAAATGAGAATCAAATAAGGCAAAGAAAATTTTAATAAACATTATTTTCCTCATGAAATTAGGCAAGCCAATTAGAAAGCACCATAAGTTTCTGTTTGCCCGTGATTTGTTGAGTATAATAATTTAAAATTTCAGTTTCAATTTTGATTATTTCTATTTTCTGTAGGATCTTTTTATCTAGTTTGGTGTTTCATACAGAATAAATGTTGTTGATAGCAACATTTGCCCTTTATTATTCAACAATGATCCAAATGTGATAATGATATTCAATAATGGGATGAGTGTAAAAAAACATAATATTTTCCATTCGGCTTTGGATTCAGCAACCTGATGAAATATTTTTTTTTGACCCTATGTGACACTTATTGATCTTCCAAATTTCTAAGAACAGAAAGGAAAATTCTTGAATTAGATAAGTTATTTACAAAATTCAACTCATTGTTTAAGAGAAATTCAAGTAGATCTGCACTAGTTATTAGCCATAAAAAATTCATAGATTCATTTTGAATTTCTATAAGATTATTCTTTTCATAGAATAAACTAAACATTATATAGATAGAAATTTTGATTTTTTTAATTAAATTCTCATCATTTTCCATTGTCTTTCCAATCCAGAATAAAATTTATTTTTCTTTTTGTTTGTTTTATTTCCTTTTATTTCTCCATCTCTCTCTCTCTCTCTCAGTAAAATTCCAAACATATAAACCTAACCATTCTTTCTTCCATTTCTTTTTAAAGCCTCCTCAGTGTATAACTTTATTGTATCTTTTTAATATTTCTCCTCCCACCTAATCCAAATCTCATATAACTTTAAACCACTTACTCACTCACTTTTTCTTTAACTTACTCACTCACTTACTCTAGACAGCACCCAGTATCTGCAGAGAGCTGATGTAAGTTTTTACTGGTATGTCCATGAGTAGGAGTCCATAACAGAATATTGCTTATAAGTTCACTTTTCTTTAGCTGTACCTGGCATATCTTGTCTATCTTATTCAGATAGTTAGGGAGATTGGAAGTTGGTGTCTTAAAGTAGCAGTTCTGTGGGGTGCCACCTCTAGGGTTTGTTCAAAACAGCAAGCATGTGTAGTTTTCATCTAGCTTTTTCTCCAAGCATTTCATTTGAGTGCAAAATTCATTTTCAGTCTTATTTTTTCTAATGACCCGTTTTCTTTCTCTTTTAATAAGCAATTTTTTAGGAAAATGTGCAAATTTAGAAAAATATCACTAATTTTATTAATTACCTATTATTTTTTATATACCAGGTTACTCAGCTTCTTTTTTAGAGAGAGTGGTTGTTTTAGTGACAATTTTATTTATAACCTAGATCCAGACGGGCAGACAGATGAAACAGCTTTTCAATCTAATTTTTTTCAATATGACAAAATGGGCAAACTAACTAACCCTATTATGGAAAACCATTACCTTTGTCAAATTATATTGGAGATATTTGTTTAAGGTGGGGAAAAGGTGGTTGTTTTAGAGACACAATTTTATATAAAACCCAAACAAACATAGTTGGACACAGCAGCTTTATATATATATATATATATATATAGTGTGAGAGAGATAGAGAGAGAGAGAGAGATGAAGTGATAAAATTAAAAATCCAGTACATAAATTATCATGATTCTATTTTTTTCTGTTTCTGCATGAAATCCACCATATTGGAAAATGTTTCATTGTGTTATTCTTCTCTTGTTCTCACCCATTTTATTGCTTAAGTTTAACAGTTTAATGAAATTATTTTATTCTAGATTTTTTTTGTATGGAAATTTGAAAATTTAACACATCATGTGTTTAATAGACAGCTAAAGTGTTTTTAGCACTGTTCTTTAATAATAATTCTCAAATTTATATATATATATATATATATATATATATATATATATATATATATTTTTTTTAAATATCCATCATATATACACATTTTATCATGGCAATTTCCGAAGATTGAATTGGTTAAATTCCAAGAGATTTCCTTTGCATCAATTATAATCTTCATCTACTCATTTTTTCTAATTATTAACTTAATTCTTTATTGAATTACAGTATCACCCATAAATGACTACACCCTACTTATTTTTATAAATTATTTTTTAAAAATTATACTCCATATTTAGGCTACCGAATGATTATGGAAATGAAAGAACTTGTTTGTGCCTGTTTTGGGTTTATTTTTATATATATATATATATGGTTATTGTGTTTAAGGTTTGCTTCCCATTAATAAAATCTAACCTTTTAATCTGAGAACAAATAAGGTTTATCAACAGGAATTTTAAATTAAATTTGTAGAAAATTTGTGAACTCACACTCTTTGGGTATGTCACTGGATCTAACCAATGCCTTTATCCACTGTGCCATGTGTCAATACCCGGTGAAGGCAGTGGAGAACTTTCAGAGGGGAAATTAACAGGAGATAACTGATAACTGACATCCATTAAACATGGCTCATGGAACTACAACAGTCCACCCCAGTAAGCGAAATAAAGGGTTAAGTTTGACAATCCAATCACCTGAAGAAGGCTGGAGCATACAATGCCCAAAATGTTGTGATAAACATGGCAACAAAGATGAGGACAATAGTCCAAAAAATGTAAATAATACCTCATCTCAGAAATATAGACAGATATTGAAGAATTTCTTGAAGACTTTTTTTGGCAAGTAGATATATATATACAAATGTACAAGAGTTGATTGTTAATAAGGTCTCCAACATTGCTAACTGTGGAGATAGAAACATGTTTGAACATGTATTTGGTAGTATGTAAAGTTTTATTCAAACATGTTTACTTTCAGTTTGCTGTGTTTTAGCGTGAATAGTTTTGTTTGTTTGTTATGAGTTCTACATCCAAATCATATATGAAGCAGTGATCAGAGATAAAATTTTTAACCCTGGAAATTTACAAGCCAATCAAAATTTGTATGAAATATATGAAAGCAATTTCTGGTGGTGGTTATATAGATGTGAAAAATTACCACAAGATAATCAATTTCAGTGCTACATGAAAAGAATCAAAGAGTAAATGTTGACCACAATTCTCAACATTGACAAATTAAACATTGGAGATATTGCTTTGAATCTTGGCATTGGTCAAGATAGAAGGTGAGTTGAAAAAATATCAAGACTGAAGCTCACTTTATCAAAAAAGTAATGAACAATGAATGAAATGTTAATTTTCTTAAAAGTAATCCTCTTGGTATTCAACACACTTACTCCAATGATTTTTCTATTGGTCAAAACACCTCTGAAATACCTCTATTGATATGATGCTTGTTGGTATTCTTTCATAAAGCTCAGTAGCTATGAGTCAGCACTCATTTGCGTAAAAGCGATGAGTTACAAGTTGAAGTGAGATTATATGGACATTGGGGCATTCCATAATTCGCAAGTGGCTAAGTTCATTCTCTGGACAGTGATTGGTTGCTGGCCCAGTGAATGGATATATTAGTGTATATATATACTGGCTTGCTTCAGTCATGTTACAGGCTTGGTATTGCGTTACTGCCTGTTTTATTTTTCGTCTGCTAGCTGGGGCCCCTGAGCCGGTAAGTGTTGTTATTATTGTTGTTTATTCTGAATAAACAACAATAATAACAACACGAATATGGCCATGTGCGAAATAGACATGTAATGTTCATTACTACAGAACATATAATAGGAATCTCAAAAACATGTCACTACTTCTTGTTCAGGTACGAAACCTTTTTATTAACTTTGAGTTAAAGGTTTCGACGTAAGGAGGAGAGACACAATCTTCTATGCTGTCTTATTCATTTGGCCCCCAACTCGAGCGGCCCGCCCATAGGGCGCACGTTCGCCTCGCGCCTGCGAGCTCCAAAATCGATCCTTCTCGTTCGGCGTCCAAAACCCGACTCTTATTTTCTTCAAATTCTCACACAAACTTCCGCGTGCTTTCAGTGCGTGACGTCACCCGCACCTTGTCACCCAGTATCGTCTCGGACTGTTATGACATCTGAGTGACACTTCCATCCGCTCGCGCGCACCCGCGTTAACACCTGCTTCAATCTTACACCCAACCAACCCATGTGCTGAGCCGAAAGGTTCTCAGCCTAACTAAACTCAAAGGCATGAACCGAAATCCCTCAGCTATTTCATAACATGAGGGCTGTATCCTTCTTTTAGGCCATTTATGTGATACAAACCTGGACAGATTCATCAACACAGCTGTATAATTGGATGCTGGTTTGAGAAGTTGGCATGACTATCATTCTGGTGAACACTTCCCAATCAATTTGAAATTTTCTGAATTGTGGTGGTGGGGGGTCATTTCGAAGTGGAGTTGGGGAAGCTTGGCAGATGGTAGCTTAGCATAGATGGTCTGGGTTGAGGGCTCCTTAACTTAACAGAGCTTCTCTCATTGCTGTGATTCCCAACTCTTTTAGCATAGTCCGATCCATCATTTGATGGTTCTCTTTTGTTGGATTTTCCCTTACAAACGTTGGAGCATAGCTCTTAGCTGAATTGGCAGAGATACCTGCTTTGATGAAGTAGCTTTCCCACTCTTCAGTTTCGTATACTATTTGCAGTGCCATGTTTCTATTCTTTTGTAAAGCTTGGTAGCTATGTGTCAGCACTCATTTGCGTAAAAACGATGAGTTACAAGTTGAAGTGAGATTATATGGATATTGGGGCATTCCATTATTCTCAAGTGGCAAAGTCCATTCTCTGGACAGTGATTGGTTGCTGGACCAGTGAATGGATATATTAGTTAAACTTACTAAAAGACTAAATTTATTCATGTTAAAAAATAAAAATAAACACCTTACTAGTTTCAGTCCTACCTGGTCACAGTTAAACTAAGACAACAATTAAGACACAAAGAGAGGAAACACACTCTGTAATGTTAGAAAAAAAATGGCAGGAAGGAGAATGTTAAATTGTAATCAAATTAAGACCTAATAAACATTCCCTCTGCTTACAGAGGGATGGTTTATGGGTCAAAATATGAATGGTCTCCAACATTTTGAGATGGAAATCTGAGTAGGACCTGCTTAAAATAGTAAACAGGTCCGCACTGTAGGATGAGGCACAATCATGGTTATTTATCAGATGTTCAGCAATAGAAGACCCGTAGGTATTGTTCATATGGTCAGCAAAGTAGTTTCCTAGCTGTATTTTCGTAGGCACATGTTGTTTAATTCTTGCGTTCAGTCATTGATTTGTTCTCCTGATGTATTGCAAACCACAAACACATCTAAAAGAATATATTAAAGTACTGCTATGTTGGGGGGGGGGAGAGCATCTTTCCAACCAGATGGCAAAACAGTACGTGTGCAAAACACAACATGCAAATTGGAAGAAAATTAACACTTCCTTATGCAAGCAGAGATCTGATTAGCAAAATGATCACTGATATCACCAAGCCAAGGTAGTCTGAGATAAACCGGACATTTCTGGGCAGAAGCAACTTTTGTCAGATGAAAGTGAGCAATTTTATCCCTGATAACAGATCAAACAATGTCTTCAGGGAAGCCATTGTTACAATGTGTCTTAGTGATAAAACTAACTTCACAGTCAAGTTTAGACTCAGAACATATCATCAATGCTCTGTGTTGATCAAATTAAGTTTACATATCATCAATGCTCTGTCTTGATCAAATTAAGTTTACATTTCTTTGAGCAAAATGAGTCCCAACGGATGTATAAACCTTAAAAGTAGGTTTATGATATACACTCATTAGGAAACAAGAAGCCTTTTTGTACACTAGAACATCAAGAAATGGTAGTGTGGAATTACTCTCCTTTTCGAGAGTAAATCAAAGAGAAGTGTGCATTTTATTAAGATGGGAAAAAACTTTGCAAGCCTCAGTCCCACGACCAAATATACAGAATGTGTCATCAACATAGCGAAAGTACACATCAGGTACCGTACACTTATTATATATTAGTGTATATATATGCTGGCTTGCTTCAGTCATGTTACTGGCTCGGTATTGAGTTACCGCCCATTTTATTTTTTGTCTGCCAGCTGGATGCTAGCTGGGGGCCACTGAGTCGGTAAGTGTTGCTATTATTGTTAGAGAAGTGACTTGTACAATGTTAAACTGTGCCATCACATTTCTTTTCCTGTTCTCCACATGCTCAAATCTTACCACTGAAAATTTTGGTTTAAGAAACTTGAAAAAAGTGCATGAAGCTAAAGAGTTTCGAGAGTATGGGAAATGCTGCACTTACACAATCCAGTGTTTCACTCAAAACATTTCAGAATATTAACAATGACTTATCTATATAATGTTTACATGTTTACACACTATTTCTTGATTATATAAGTTGCACAGCTGTGCAGATATTTTTTTATTTATATTTAAAATTTTATGATTAGAGGCATTTAAAGATTCTACTAGGATACTTTTTGTCATACCTCATATCATTGTAATGTTCAATGACAGGAATATCAATGTTAAAAGAATTCTGTGAGTGCTCATAGATTACCTGAAGGAAAAGTGGAAAATGTCTGTCAAGAAATCTTCAATCCACATTGTCAGGGTGATTACTTCATGAATATTGCTATTGTGGGTTATTCTTGGGTTCATCATTTTGACCCTATAATGAAAAAGCTATCTATCAAATATTGTCCCTATAATACTTTAAGTTTATATCTAGATATAATCAATTCTTATAGAATGATTTTATATGTTATCAATGATGAACAAGACATAATGTTTTTGGCTACTTCATCCATCTCTGAAGTGTTATTCCTTGACACTTGTGATTAAATAGACATTTTTTAGCTTTTCTTTTTTATTGTAAATAAAAGAACAATTTTAAAAAATTTGAATTATTTTCATAATCTCTTTTATAATGATCTAATTTTGTATTTATTTTACTATGAAACAGCAAAAATGGCACACTGTAGTGAGATTTTTGTTAACACAATAACATTAAAATATTTAAAGAGAAGAAAGCAATTTCCAATCAATTTTGCAACTTTATAGTGGAAGATGAGTGAATGTCATCATTGATGAAAAAAATCACAAAATTAAGCAAGACGACGTTGCTCTAAAACCGGATAATATTTTGGTTACTTCATCCATCTTGAAAGTCTTATTCCTTAAGATCTGTTGGTAAATGTGCAGTTTTTATGAATTATTTTTTATTGATAATGAGTAAATAGTAGGGCAGATTGGGTTCTTTAGCCTTGGTAACACAACCAGTCTAAGAGAAGAAAAATTCAAACTAAGTATACTCCATTTAAAAATTGACTCTTCTTCAACAATTATATTTATGTGTGTGTGTGTGTGTGTAAGTGTTACCATAAGTAAAGTTGGTGACTTTAGTCGAGGGTGACCCGAAGGCTCCCTTTCAATATCTACTACACCTAGGTGTAGGGGAGGGTGCTACTCCATTCCCAGGATTGCTCCACTTTACCCTTAATCCTCACCTTATAGTGCTGAGTGCTTAGCAAGGTGGCATCAAGTACCATTTTTAAAGTCTTTGGTATGACTCGACCTGGGAATACTACAAAAATGGTGTATCATAGCGAGGTTTTTGATAGCATAGTAGTGTTAAAATGCCCTCACAATTTCCGATTCAACTAGTAACTTAATAATAATGAAGAAAAGTGTTCATGGTTCCCAAGTGCCTTATCTCAAGGGAGATAACTATTGTTTGCTAATTAGAGAGTACCTCTCCTTATTTATTTGCAAGTATGGTATACATTCTATAAATAAGATATAACTTGAGATCAGTATTAATGGCCTGCTAAGCTAGTTATATTGAAAAAAATCTGTTTGAATCTATTTGTAATTTCATTTGTTTGAAGATAAAATTATAATCCTATTTCTTTTGATATTTTGAAAAATTCTAAAATTGTAAATGAAGTTTAATTTAACTTAATAAAAATGTTCAGAGCAGTAATATTTGTGCCTCTAATTTGCATATTCATTTGATTTATATTATTGACTGATAATTGATTCTTATTGGAATGATGATACAACTGCTTCTGCAATGGTGCATTGAAGAGGATGCAGATAGAAAGTTAATTATGACTTGATTGTGGTTAGCTGGTTTGATTTGAAACACAGTTATAAAAGAAGTGAAATTTTATTCAAACATCTGCCAACTGAATTTACAACCTGCAATTTTATCCATTTTTTATCTCATAACAAAATGTCTGTCTAGAAAGTAATGAGACTGTATATAAGATTTATTAATTACTAATCAACTTTATTTCTTAATTTTATTAGGAAGCCGTACACTATCAAACGATGTTCTCACTCCTTGGAAGTCCTTAACTGACACTGTCTTCTATTGGTTTATCATGTCTTGTTGTTGCATCTTCTCAACAGTCCTCAAATGGTAACCATGGAAATGGGTTTTGGTTTTGGGGAACAGGAAATAACCACAAGGATTCATGTCAGGGAAGTTAGAGAGCTGTGGCATTGCAGGAATATTCTTTTTGCTTAAAAACACATTCACAGAAAATTATATACTTAACCAAATGCACATCAAACAATCTAAGATTATTCAGCTGAATGTAAATTCTGAGAAGCTAACATGAACTGAATGAGACTAAACACAGACAATAATTAACCAGGTAACGACATAGTAGTGATATTTCACCAGTAATGTAGCTATCTGGTGGATCTTTAGACTTGATATCCACTGAGTAGAAAATGGACTAAGTACACAGCTCATCAGTTGGCATAGACACCACCTGACTTTTTTTTATGTTCTGCTCAAATGACTAGTTTGCTAGAACTCTTGTGTATTCAGAGGTCCAAACCTACTAGACCTGCACTTAGTAAAAGAAATGAGCTCAACAGCAGGAAGGCCTCCCTGTTGAAGGATATAATCAAACCAAGGTAAATAATGCTATTGAGAGTATTTATTCTGCCTACCTCAACAACAATCTGTGGCTGCTTTTCCACACTGTATAAGGACCAACATTTTTTAAGAACCCTCCATGCATTGCAAG
Organism: Sepioteuthis lessoniana; assembly: GCA_963585895.1. Taxonomy (NCBI): domain Eukaryota; kingdom Metazoa; phylum Mollusca; class Cephalopoda; order Myopsida; family Loliginidae; genus Sepioteuthis; species Sepioteuthis lessoniana. The sequence goes on from OY757933.1 coordinate 27,683,067, forward strand.
TAAGGTGTGTACAAAATACCAAAACACATGTGAACTACATGAGAATCCTTCAAGATGATGAACCTTAAAAAAAGACTCTAGCTTTCTTGACCCAATCAAAAGTATATAAATAACATTCTGCATTCTGCAAATGAGCAGTTCTTATTCTCACAAACCCTGTGCAACTTTGACAGACTGTAGTTCCTTTGCTCACCTCAACATTCAATATATTTTGGGGACCAGCTGACCTCACATACACACCAGTGGATAGCCCAAAACAAGTTATCCCTGAACTTGGTGAGAACACAATATTATAGAACAGACATTCAATAGCTAAGCTTCTTTGTAAGCCCTCTGAACTAATACAAAGAAAAAGTAACCCTCTAATACATTTCTGTTTATAAATTCTATCTCATTTGTTTATTGTATTGTTATTTCTTACTGTTTCTTCCACCCCACTATCAAATATACAATAAAACATTGTGGTCAGCAAGTTACTCTTCTTCTACTCTCTCTCTCTCTCCTCCCTTGCATTACTATACACTAATACAATAATCTTTTAAAGTTAAAAGCTTAAATGTTAACTAACAACTATTCAAAGTGGCCAATCAAACTTAAGTCTCTATGCTATTTGTCATTACAATCATATTTTAGTATGGTATTTTTTGGAATATAAACAAAGCACAAAGATATCAAATTCTAATTTATGACTTTGTCTTCTTACAGAAAAATCAATTGGCTATTGATCATATGGAAGGGTTATCTATCTGATAAAATAAAACAGGATGTCTTCCAAGTTGTAGCTGTGTCCATACTACTGTATGGATGCACCACATGGATGCTAACAAAACTTATAAAGAAAAAGCTTGATGGAAACTACACAAGAATGCTATGAGCTATTTTGAACAAATCCTGAATCCCCACAAAGCAACAGCTGTACGGCCACTTACCTCCCATCTCTAAAACCAACCAAGACATGTTGGACACTGCTGGAGAAGCAAGGATTAACTCATGTGATGTTCTTCTATGAGCCCCTATACATGGAGATGCCAGTGTCAGCCAACTAGCAAGAACTTATCTACATCAGCTCTGTGTTTGGAGGACTTGTCATGAGCAATGGATGATAGGGAAGGAATGATAGGACAGACGGAGAGAAAAGGTCAAGAAAATCCATGTTAGCAGCACAACTTGATGATGGAAAAATTAGATCAATAGTTTTTTGCTTTTTAGTTAATAACCAAAGTTAAGCAATACCCATTTCATTTATGATTAGATTTCTATTCTAACTTCTTATGTTATTTCAATTTAGGAAAATTTATTTCTTAGTACAATTGGTTATATCCCTAGTCTTTATTTATATATAAATCTATATCATTTTAAATATCAACTCATATTCATACATTTACCTATAAAGTAGCTAAGTGGGAATTATAATTTATGAGTTAGAATATTTTTTTCCTCTGCATTATTATTGCCACTGAATTTTTCAATCAGATTCTTTTTATTTCCCAGAAAGTGCTGTCTGTATATTTGCTCTGTCCTTTTTTTATCAAGAGTATTAATAATGTACTTAGTCTCAACTGTTTTCTCTTCAAATGATCTTTGCTCTAATGGACTGGATTTTTATAATCTACTGAAGAAAACAAAATAAATATTCTTCTAATAAATATATTTTACTTTTTATCAGTTTTGTATATTCTAAGTTACTTTTAGTTTATGTCTCAATTTGTATTTTTAGGGATTTTTTTTCTTTTTTATCTTTTTTTTTTTTCTAAGGGTGTCTGCACTTCCTCTACCAATTAGCTGGCATCGATGAAATTTACAGTTGGGTGTTTTGAAAGATATTTCAAGCTGTAAAATTTTATTTTAGAGACTAAAAATGTTCATTTTTCTGAACAGACGTAATTTACATTTTTAACTTTTTTTAATATTCATTTTATCTATGTTGTAATGATCTGATTTAACACAACCAATATGGCACATTGAAAAAGATTCTTGTTTGAACGAATTATAGGATGAAGCAATTTCCAATTTGATAATAATAGTGTATGGGTGGGTTTGTATTTGTGCTCACTTCAATTATCATAATTTCTCAAGGGAGATAATTGCTAAATGCTAATTATACAATGCCAAAATATCTTCTCCCTGAGACGCAATGCCAAAAGCTTTTTATAAATTATAGAGACGTCTATAAAAAGAAACTGACCATAACCCCAAAAACTTTATCCTGTAGGTAAAGGAATGTTATATTTCTATTAAAACACACACTTTTTTACACACACAAAGCATGAATCCAACTCTTCTACCTCCAGCTAGGGGTTAATTGCAAGACAGAATGGGCTCTCTGGCCTTGTAGGTAGGTAAACCAATTTGGAAGAGAGAAAACTCAAAATTCAAAACCAAAGTGTATGGAGTTAGCAACTTCACCCGTAAAATCTTATTTGAAATAGAAACCACCATCACTGGGTATGAGTGAAGCTCTATGCTCCACAAGGAATCTACAAGATTTACAGTAATAACATTAAAATCTTCCACTGAATAGAATAAAAAAATTTCTGAGCCAATTTGTGACTTAATAATAATGTTGTGTGAAAGAGACTATGTTTGTACTCTCCTAGATCATTATAATTTCTCAAGAAATGTCATTATTAAATGCTAGTTATAGTATACTTCAATTTTTTTATTTGCAGTTAATCATAATACAAATTCTCTGAAAAAGATTGCATTCATCATTGAGATTAATGGCTGAAGGTGATCTTTAAGCAAGCATCTTTCAAAATTAAACATTTTCAATTCATTAATGTCAATTTTAAGGTGGGACAACTGATCAGTAAAATATCTTTCAGTTTTATCTGTTCATTTCATATTGATCACATAATTGAAGATTTTCATAAAATCAGTACTTATTAGAGCATTTAAATAAAACTGATTTTCAAATTCCAAAATCAATTCTGAGACTAAAGGTTATTTTGATCTTGGTTCATTGATAGGTAAATGGACAAAAAAGACATTAGATGCATTATAAGATGACTGAGATATATATATATATATATATATATATATATATATATATATAGTATTATCCATTTAATAAGTATCAAATGTGTCTGTATACTTATACAATTTTAGTCAAAACATTTTATCTATACATTATTCATAGAATATGAAAAAGCAGATTATTTTTTGTACAATTGGTTTATTTAAGTTGTAGAAAAACAACGCCAAGTCTTCCAGCAAAATAACTTTTAAATTATTCAAAACAAATGTTAAATTTATCCTAATTTTCAAAATATCTTCGGGCTTCATTAGAGGTAAGATAAGAAATTTAAAAATTGTCTAAATTTGACTGATATCACTTATATATACAAAATTAAATGAAGACATTTTTGTAAGAAATAATTAGGATACACTCCACTTAAAAAGTATTTACCTTTGCTTTAATTCTTAGAAAAACCAACCTTTAATTGTCCACAAGTTATTATATGCATATCTACAGACACATAATCATTCATAAAGATGATGAAATGCTTAAAAATGGCAAGGTACTTCACATAGATAATAACCAATCAGATGATAGCATAAAATTCAAAATGCAGCTGCAGTTCCTGCTGCTTTGTATCTGAGAACTGCTAATCTCTTGTGAATGCTTTGTATATGTTCTTCATGTTGATTTTCTATCTATACAAAAGCAGAGACAAATTTGTTTGGACCTGATTTTCTCTCAGCCTAATGCTTTTGTTCCCTCATGTTTACCCTATATTTCATATTTATGAAATCTTTTCAATGAATGTTGTGTCTAAGCACCTTTGTGTTAAAGAAGACATAGTCAGACCATTTATTATCAATACTGAGTTTAATAATCATTTTTAAAGAATGCATATTTTTATAGAACCTTTACTGTGAAGATAATTTTTTGTTTCTCAATGTATATCAATAATTTTGAAGTGTTTATTTGTGTGTTCTATATAAATGGCCAAATATTTTAATATAATTAGCAATATTTTTAATGTATTTTTATTGTAAAATATTTTTGCAATAAATCTATTTTGATAATTGTGAGGAATTTTTTTCTACCCACTGTAGATTGTAGAGCTACCAGATTTGCAAATAAATGTATATATATATATATATATATTGGACTTCAAGGGTTTTACATCATATATATTTACATATTCAACTGCTGAATAGAAAATGGATCTGAATTATGTTTTTATAGTACATACAATAATACAATATGGTATAAATCACTTTAAAAAGGAATAAAATAAAATAAAATAAACCAAGAAATTACCTAAATTAGTAAAACTATTTTAATATTTCCTGCATAAAATGTCTCATCAGCCGACTTGGTGATGAAGCATTATGATGAGCCATGTCTCATTCAACCTACCTGATGATAAGCCATTCCTCTTTTAGCCCACTTGATGTGCCATGTCTAATTCAGCCTACCTGGTGATGAGGCATTATGATGTGGCCCAAATGAAGATGAGCCATATCTCATTGAGCATGTCTGATAATGAAGCATATATTACACAGACTGCCTGATGATGAGCCATTTTTCATACATCCTATTCAATGATGAGCCATGTCTCATGCATCCTGCTCAATGATGAACCATTTCTCATGCTGACTTCCTGATGATGAGTCATATCTTACACATTCTGCCTGATTATGAGCCATGTCTCATAAAGCCCTTATTATGATTATCCATGTTTCATTCAGCCTCTCTGATGAAGAGCCATGTCTCATGCAGCCCACTTGCTGAGGTGTCCTGTCTCATGTGGCTCAAACTTAATCTATACCAATAATTAGCAGGAAGTCATCAGGCTACAAGATCATAAAAATTGAAATATTGAAACTTCAAAAGAAAAGATTGTCAATTATTTGTCCGACTGAAATAATTAGTCACAATTAATCAAACATTACTTATTAGGCTTAAACATAAATTATCAAGATGGAGATATCCAAAAATTATATGGCATTATTTTTTTTGTTTAAACTAACAATCTGGACAATAATTATTTAATCAATCAGTTTTTTTTACCGTATCCCCAATAAATAAGCACATCTCTTCCACCTTTTTCTCTATATAAAATGTTCATTTCCTTCTAAACCAAAGAAACCAAGATTTTTTTTTTGTGGAACATGATACTATCAAATCAGATATTATTTGGTATTATTTATTACCAATCTCTGCAGCATTTAAATTCTGTAATCAAAAATATTAATTTATTTAAAGGAAAATTAACTTTTTATAAAAACTTGATAGGGATGTCATTCATTTAGATTAAACATATTTCTTTTGAAAACTTCCAGAAATTTTTCTCAGAAAAATATTTATAAGATAATATCAAAAATAGAATTGATAAATCTCTTTTTACTTCTATGGATTTATCTTTTATAATAACAATTCCTCTTTGTAACCATTTTGTGCAAAGGTTTATTTAGAAAACTGAAATAGGAAGGAAATATTTTTGAAATTTGTCTTTTACTCTTGCTTTGTGATTCTAGTTTTGACCTCTTATCCAATGTAGATGAATATTTTGGCTAGTTTTGAAATATTAATAAATCCAAATAGAAAGGACTGAGAATTTTAAACTGTTATGATTAATAGACATCTTTGATGTCAGGAATACCAAATATTACAAAACCATACAGACAAATTAGAGTAGAAAACAAGTTTTTGCCAAAATGCCAGACACCAAATTGATTGATTTTCAATAACCTCTGTATATATAAAACAAATTAATCTTGCATTTAACTTTTTGACTCAAGAGATCATAGGTGATTTCTAAGGGAGATAAATGAGTGAAATCTTTAAAATTTTAATCATTACTTTTTATTATGGGAAAAGTTTGCTGAATGCATCGTATTAAGAAAAAATAACTAGTATAAATATTCCTTAATTTTCATTGTTATTTTCCTGTTTTGGACAATTCAATACTAGTTGAAGTATCCATCTATGATAGGTAAGCAGTCAACAATTGGATCACAGCTGGTTTGAATGATATTAGAACTGTTCATTATTACTCATGGTAAGGTGATAAATGTCGTTTCCATTTAGGTCGAGTTATGCTAAACTTTTGGATATATATAGTTATGAAAAAAGTTGACTTTTGTGAAAATTCATTGTTTGCAATCAGAAAGATATGATAAGACTAACAAACAAATGCTAAAAATCCCTTTTGATTTTTATAAATAATATTGGTTTTACAATCTTTGTGGTCAATTAAAAATGATATAAATGGTTACAAGCAGTAATTGTTACTATAAAAGATAAATCTACATAAAAAATCTGTACTGAATGATTTTTTTAAAGCCAAATCCAAAAGAAAACTTCTTAGAGGAACCCTCCATGGAGAAGTTAGAGAGGCTAAGAAAAAGCGAAATAATAAAAATTGGCGAGAGGCTCGAGTTAGACATGCAAAAGACAAACTCATGAGGAAAATAACTGAACACATGATAAACGAGAATGTGTTTGAGGAGTTACCAAAGGAAAAAGCAAAAATGACACAGAGCAAGTGGAATTACAGAAGGCTAGAATACAAGCCTGAGTGGAACTAGAGAGAAATCGAATGGAGCTGGTGAAAGCTAGAATTGAGCAAAAGATGAGGTTGCGGAAGATCGACTTGGCGAGAAGCGGACACGGAGGAAGCCATGACAGTTTTGAAGTGGCGAAGCAAGCGAGGCTAGTCCCAAAATTTGAAGAAGCCAATGTTGATGAATACTTTGCGCATTTTGAGCGAATGGCACTCAACCTCGGATGGCCAAGAGAATTTTGGTCAATGTTACTCCTGACTGTACTGACAAGAAAAGCCCAGAGGGCATATGTAACTCTGCCGACGGAAAATTATGCCGATTATGAAATGGTGAAAGCGGCAATCCTCAAAAGCTTTGAGTTGGTTCCAGAAGCATATAGACAGAAATTTAGAATGCAGAGAAAGAAAGAAAACCAATCTTATGTGGAATTTCTGTGAGACAAGAAGAATGCGCTTGAGAAATGGTGTGACTCTAAGTGGATAGAACGAGACGTTGTGAAACTCCGGCAGCTAATATTAGCTGAAGAATTTTTAAACTGTGTGCCAGAGGAAATCAGGGTTGACCTGAGTGAAAGGAAAACTGACCTGAGCTTTGAAATGGCCACACTGGTGGATGAGTACACCCTCACACACCGAAAAACAAAGGAAAGAATCTACACGGGAAGCCAAGGGAGTAGAATGAAGATTAAAGCAGAGTTAAGCCCAGAAGAAAAGCTTAAGAAAGAGAATAGAAGAAACTTCCAGAGAGACAGGTCTCCTGTAAATGTGGAAAAGCTGGACACACAGCAGTAAGGTGTCAGCTAGAGAAAGGTCCGGAAACTAACCGAACCCAGTCGGGAAAACCGCAAGGAGCTGTCACGACAGCCGGAGCAAACCAGTCTTATCAACCCTGGATGAAGAAAGGTGTCATAAGAGGCCCAAATGGAGGACCAATAGAAGTATCAATTTTACAAGATACAGGGGCATCTCAGTCATTACTTCTATGAAATGAAGTACCGAAGGGGGTCATGAAGTAGCATGTGAGACTGTGCAGATCGAGGTTATTGGTGGGAAGAGGATGAAAATACCGCTATGTAAGATAACCCTAAAGTCCAAGTGGAAAAATGGACCAATTCCAGTTGGAGTGGTAGATAAGCTACCAATGAAAGGAATCTCCCTTATACTGGGAAATGAAGTAAAAATTTAAAAGGGCCAATCAAGATGGCGAAAATGAGCGCCAAAAATGAAGAAGACAAGATGGCGGCAGAGCCACAAGCGAGGTGCAACCTAGTCTCTCGCAGAGTGGGAATGTGGAAAGTAAAGAAGTGATGCTTCCACATCTCAGGAAACCGAAAGACCAATTGATTAGTCATCAGAGAAAAGACGAAAGTCCAAAGAATAATGGAAATAAATTCCCAAACACTTATCGAGAGGATAAGAGAACGGTTAGAGAACTCTTACAAATGGCGAAGAAGAAAGAGTTTGAAAAGGGCGAAGAGGTCCTACTATTATCCCCAAATAGAGGATCCCCCTCTGATGGAAGATACATAGGTCCATATGTGGTATCACAGAAAATCCATGAGAGGACATATCGAACCGATACCCCTGAGGGAAAGAAGAAGAAACAAGTGTTTCATATAAAAAGACTAAAGAAATATGTCCATCAAGAAGGACAGCCTGTTCTGGCAGTGGCCACTGAGAGTAGAACCGTGGAAAGGAAGGAGGCGCCAGCAGTGAAAGGCCCACCTCTCAAGCCAAAGAACTCGGTAATTCTGAGTAAGTTTGAGGAAAAGCTAAGCCATTTGTTGATACCAGAGCGAGAGGACTTGGAGAAGTTGATGAAAAAGTACCCAGGCTTATTCTCTGATGTCCCACAAAAATGTAGTGGCAGATAGTCTTTCACGGTGTTGGGAGAAGAAAAAGAGGATTGGGGAAAAGGAATTTTCTTCCTCAATTTTGATATTCAAGAAAGACTAGAAACTTGTCAAAAACATGAAGAAGAAAGAAAAATGAGAAAAGGAGGGAAAAGGAATTTCCTTCCTCAAGGTTGAAATTCAAGAGGGTCAAAACATGGAAAAGAAAGGAGGTAACAGAAGATTAGAAAAAAAAAAAAGACAGAAAATTTTCTTCCTCAAAGGAAATAAAAGTAAAGTGAAGTGAAAAAAGAAGAAAGAAAAGGAAAGGGAGAGTGAAAGCAATTACCCTTTTTTCTTATGTCTTTTATTTTCATCCCTTTCTTCTCTTGAAGGGAAGGGATGTGACATGGTATGCTACCAAGAGAGGGAAAGGGAGGTCAATTCCCCTACCCTTTCTGTGTTTGAATCAACAGGCCCAAAGACTGACCATTAAAAGGAGATATGAATGAAAGTCAATTCCTTGCACTCTATAACCTGCAGCTTGTTGAACATAGAAAAGAATCCAGGTCACTCGAGTATCATAACCGGTTGGAGTGGTGGGAGAAGGAAAAAGTCAAATGATTGGCCCGTAGGCCAAAATGCTACCTTTTTTGTTAGAGGAAATTTGGAAAAGAAAGTTTAGTTCTGGACAGACATTGGCGAGAGAGAGACGCCAATTTAGCCGACTCCAGGGAAAGTCTCCTGTAAAAAGAGTAGAACAGAATCTTTGGACAGAAGTCAGCAGAAAGGTGCTAATTCAGCCGATTCTGGGGATGTCACTCGCCCTTAAAAGAAAGGAACTGGAAAATTAAGCCTTGTCAAAGATAAGTACAACTTAAACTGTTTTCCTTCTACTCATCCTAAATATTGGAATTATATGTATTCAAAAAGAAAGAGAGAAACTGAAAGGATTCTGTTTCACCATTAGCAAATTAGTGAATGAACTTTGTTACATGCTTCAGTCTGGCGACTTACGCATTTCCTCAAGGAAAAGAAAAAAGAAAGAAAGAAAAAAGGAGAAAGAAGAAAAGGTCTGTTGAGACACATTTATGTTTGATACTGCCTGCTGGCTTAAAATAGTCGGTTTTTCAAAGAGAAAAGAAAAAGGAACTGTTTCTTAAATCTTATCATTACTTGTTTGGTCGTCACCGATTAAAACTTTGTAATATTTTAAATGTATCCTTGTGTTGAAATCTTTTGGTCATGTTATTTATCAATCGAGTCGCCTTCTTTTGCACATATCTGTTTCAGCTTCGTATTGCTTTCATTAATTCTCGCTAAATGTCTTATTCACCTTAAAACATTACAAGGGAATTTTGGAAATTTGACTTCAGTTAATATTTTCTAACCTTGAAGTCCATGTTTTCCGTTATCTGAGGGGGTAGGAAAACGAAGGATCTGGTGGGGTATGTGAAAGGGAATTGGAAACCCCCTTACCAGCGTCAGAGATCAGTCTAGCCTCAAATTAACCCCCACATTATTTGCCAGTTTACCATATGCCCAAAATAGTAGTCTTGACTATGACTTATTTTTTGTGGAGGGTCAAGTGCCAGACTGCCCTCAACGTAACATGCGCATAAAATAAACTCTCATCCTGGGATAATTATTTATACAGCATCATACTTATTTCTGAGTTTCATTATTTCAACATCGAGAGAAATCATGCTCATATTTTTGCAAATATAGTTTGAAAAACTTTAGGAAACTTTATGCACCCAGATCAAAGAACCATCTTTAAAGGTTTTGAAACTTTCCTGGAATGATTTTGTTTTATCTTTTTGTATTTCTGAAATAATTGATTGTCATTCACATATTTTGGATGATGCCCCCCAGCTTCCTTCAGGTTGTTGAACCCAATAACTTAAATGAAAATTTGAACCACACTCTTCATTCAGTCTCTGGAGTAGATTGAATGAAGAGTTCGGTGAGATCTGTTGTGTGAATATTTCTGTTTCATTATTATATGGATCATATCTTTTACCAGAAATCTTTACTATTTTGTTTTGTTTTATATTTATCAGCGTCCACAACAAAAATACATATTTTCATTTATTTAACTTTCAGCACATTCTATTATCCATAGGAATGAGTCAAAATGTTATTCTAGATATTTTTAAACATAGGTAACTAAATTTTTTTCTGAAAATCAAATATTTTTCAATAGGCCTCCAGTTCTGGCTCTCAGGTGTGCCATGAGTAGGCCTGGAGCAATTGAATAGAGGCACAAAGGTGTCACCCACCTTGAACCCTCAACCTTTTTTAAGATGCCCTGGGTTTCTAGTCTTTTGAGCTGTTTTTCAATTTTTTCCTTTTGTACATAAGGTACTGGGTGTGTCTTGCAAAATTGTGGCTTTGCTATTTTAGTAACAGGCAACTTTATATTGAAGTCTTTTAAATACCTTAGCTACTTGCTGGAGTATAATATGCCATGGTAGTCATACATAAAACTGTTTGGTCATCTATAGATACAAACAAACTCTTCCTAATTATTAAGATAGATTTCCCTTATCTTATGTCAACTATATGCAACTCACTGATTAGTTACAGTTTAATATATAAATTGGCCTTTTTTTGTATAAGACTTTTTTAAGATTGAAGCATCAGAAATGTTCTGGATATTTATTATTACATTGAGTCACATTGAAATATTTAGGAAGAATTATTTGTTTTCATTTGGCATTACTTTATTATTAACATTGTAAGTGAATTTTATTTTTTATATTTAAACAAAACTTGTAAAAATTAGAAAAAGATATTTTCTCTCAATACTTTAAGAGAAAAAGAAGATATCACTCGTTGATTCAAGGCAGTTTATAAGTAAACATCCAGAAATTAACAGGTAAGCTTACAAATAAAACATTAATTTAAAAAAATAATTTCAATTTTAAGATTGTTGATCATATAATAATTAGCCAAGTGGTATATATGATTATTCTTTCTCTCTCTCTCTCTCTCTCAGAAGCAGTACAACCAGGTGTGGCACATGAGTTGACATTTACCATGCAGAGTTGATTTCTGAATCCACAATGCTTATATATATATATATATATATATATATATATATATATATATATATATATATATATATATATATATATATATATCCATGAGGTGTGTCCAAAAAGAGACCTAACTTTTTTAAAAGCAAATTTATTACTTTGCATACAACTTAATGAGACTTGGTTTCTTCAAAATAGTTTACTTGACTGTCTTCCACATTTTTTCTTGGATTTGTAGGATAGTGTTTAGATGTCATCAAATATTTTCTTCTATCTCTTTTATTATCTTAAATTGATGACCTTTCAATGTACATTTCAACTTTGGGAACACAAAACATCTCTAGGGGACAAATCTAAAGAGTTGCTCTACTGGAGAATGAGAGTTGTCTTGCACTTTGCAAAAATTTGAAGATAAGGAGTGACATCTGCATCAGTTTTGTGGCAATTTTTTAGTTGGAGTCTTGAAGAAAGTTGAAGAGACAAAGATGAGATGAAGAAATGAGGTTATTTGTATCAGGAAAGAAAAGAGAGAGACAGAGTTACAAAAAAAATCCCACTCACATTTACTTCTGATGTTATCTCCCTCAACTTCATTAGAATGGTTTAATATATGAGGTATATTTTCCTATGTCAATCGAGTAAGTGTAGATCATTGCAGCCCCTATATGGAGGAAGTAATTTTGCTTGGCTTTGAAATTTAGGTCTCAGTTTGTTGCTGTCCCTGTAACTGATTGACTGAGTCTTTTCAAAAATCCCCATGTCTTGAGCCTTGACCATCTCTCACCCTAAAAACCTTTTGACCTCTCTCTGCCAGTCCCTGTCTAACACAGCCAAGTACTGCAGTCATTGGTGGAAAAAGGAGGCCACTGCATTACATAATACAAATTGCCATGAAAACACTGAATCATCCATTATTCTTTTAAAATCACATGGAACAAATCTTTACTGATTTTTATGTCTTTGAAAACTGAACAGACTGACAGGCAATTATTTTTATGGATCACAGCATGTTTTTTTATGTGACTGATATCCATCAATATAGAAAATCATCCAGATTTGATTGATTGATAGAACTGCCATGTCAACCCATCGTGGGTTATTTTATGCCTAAAGATAAGAGAATTGCATTCATTGTATAAGGGTTATTCAATAAATAAGGGGAATTTTTCCTAAAGAGTCAGCGACAGGAGGCACTATTCATAATGGCATCTTTTTCAGGGAAATCAATAGAGACAGATTTGTTCATGTCTGAGAAGACTACCAGCATGACTTTCTTTACTGACAGCTGTGCCTGAAACTTTTTCTTTACTGGAGAGTCAGTGTATTTCTATTCTATGAACTGTCTTTCATCTCAGGTTTGTTGAGGCTAACCCATGTTTAGCCTATTTGTAAAAATCTTTTGTTAACATCACATATTCTTCTGGAAATTTTACATAATTTGTATTTTCCAGCCTCCAAAGATTTAATTACACACCTCTGTTTATGTTATTGGCACCATTTTTAATAGCCTCAAACAAATATTTTTGTGAGATTAAAATCATTTTTATCATAAACCAATTTCAAATAATGCATCATTTACATTTATGGAAAAAAATTATTTTATTTTTTTCCAAAAAATCCTCCCCTATTTATTGAATGACTCTTGTATGTTTATATTTATATTTTTAGTATATTTTTTCTTAAAACTTTTTTTTGAACATGGTCCTATCAAATATGAATAATTTTTGAATGGATCTATTCATTGGCCTGATGAGTTGAGTGTTTGCCAATGGTTCAGGAGATCAGCGTTCAATCCCCAGTTGAGTCTTACCAAAGACTCAAAAAATGGTACTTGATGCTGCCATGCTTAACACTCAACATTATTAGGTAAGGATCAAGGGTAAAGTGGAGCAATCCAGGGAATGGAGTAACACCCTCCCCTATACCTTGGTGTGGTAACTATTGAAGAGGGAGCCTTCGGGTCACCCTCAACTAAGGTCACCAACTTTACTTATTTGATCCATAGATGGGATCTTAACTGGTACTACTACCCCAAGCCAGAGTGCACCTGGGAGTAATGGCAATAGAGTACTCTACACTTCCCAGAGTTCCAGAACTAGAGCCTCACCATCAGGTGCAGTTTAGTTTCCCACCCAGGTCACCCCTTTTTTGTTTGGGGGAGGGAGTCTAACCCTTCAGCAAGGGATATGAACAATGAATTTGAAGCCCTGTTAACAGAGCTATCCAGTTTATTATCATCTATGATGTATGTTCATTCCAATTTGAAATATTGATTTACAATCCTCCTCTAATCAATTTACCTTTTGCAATGTTAGAAAAATAGTTGTATTGACTAACTTCAGTTGACTCCTGCCATTTTAAAAAGATTATTTACAAATTCCTTAAAGCATATTTTCAAACTCTATTCACACTATTATGTTCACTTTTGGACAAGTATGAACCCTCTTATTGCCCCCCACCCAGCTATGGGTTACATAGTACCACTGCTGTTCTTCTATAAGGATTGCTTTTGCATTAAATGACCCACAAAGGTTTGTAGACCATTAAATGAAGATACTGAACCAACTTTTGGACTGATACCTTTGAGAAAGGTATGAACCCCCTTATTCCTTTAGCTATGGGATAAATAGAGTCACTACTGTTCTTCTACAAAGATGGCTTTGGCATTAAATAACCCACAAAGTTTGATATGCTAATAAACAAAGAAACAAAAGCAAAGATTAAAACATATTTAAGACACAAATCCTATTATAAATGATGATATTATTTAAAATCTGACTATAATCATGGAAATTCCATGTATAAATTCAAACAGTTACTTTCTGATAAAAATTATTGATTTCTTTTTTAGAATTTAATGAATTAACAAAATGAATTAAATATAACCTTACTATAACAAAAAAAAGCTTGATAGGAACACCACAAGAGTAATGCATACTGGCTTGAATAAATCTTAGAAATAACACCCCACAAAATAGCAAATGTACAGCCACTTACCTCCCATCTCACAAAACATTCAAGTAAGATAAACAAGACATGCAGGACATTGCTGGAGAAGCAAAGATGAACTCATAAGCAATGTTCTCTTATGGGCTCCTACATGTGAATGTGTCAGGGTTGGCTGAGCAGCAAGGACTCAAAATGAAGCCTAGTGGATCTGTTAAGACCGATGGATGATAGGGGTGGATGGCAAGAGAGAAAGTTAAGGAATTTCATGCAGAGTCAGTATGACTTGATGATAGTTCAGGAGAAGGTAGAAGTTGATAAAAATACTTTTACAGACAAAAATAGTTATAAAAGCCATAAAAGAACAATTGCTTCTAAAAAAAAGAAAGAAAATTGGTTATTAAAAATTATATTGAAATTGAATAATAAAGCATGATTATTTATTCTTGATTTAATTTTTCTAATAAGCTCTTCTCTTTTGTTTATTTTAAATAAGTGATTTTTAGAGTAAAATATGCAAATTACCTAAAGCATTTTATTGAGGCTACTCAGAAATTTGTTTGAGACAGAAAAATTGTTTTGGTGACACACATTTTATGTAAAACTTGGAAGCAAACAAAAAAAGCTTATTATAGAACTTAGAGCAAAGAAACAAAGATATTGACCGATACAGCAATATATAAATATATACACACACACACTGACACTTATGCTTATCTATGAGTTCAAGATGATGACATCACTCATGTTAGAGAGTTGAGAATACAGGAGTATTACTTGATTGAAATCCTTTCAAATCACTTGATTAAAAATCAAGATAAGAAAGAAAGCCTGAGAAAAAGAAAGTGAAAAAAGAATAAGTTGAGATGAAAGAAAAATTAAAAAGAGAGAAACAACATGAATTGATATGATTCAAATATACAAGAATATAGCATGATAAAAGAAAAGAAGAAAGTAAGAGAGAGAGAGAGAGAGAGAGAGAAATTAAGTGGTCTATCAAGTTACTATATCTTTCTTATTTTGAGTGATACTGTGTAATATCCCATATTACCATAACAGTTCTTATTACTTTGTAAGAAGACCAGGTAGCATGATATATATTGTTAAAAAGAAGAAAATCATCTAACTTACAACTTACCAAGTTCTTAGCCTGGTGTTATCTCATATCTTAAATGCTCTGTCACTGATATTGAGCACTATTTATTTATAAATATAGCAAACTGTATTATTAATATATATGTATGTGTGTGTGACTTTATATTTTAGATATAAACAGATATTTTTTTAAGTCTAAAACTAAGGTTTTGTAAAGGATCCTATTTTTTGTAATAATTCCTAATACAAAAAGGTTTTTCTGTCAGATTCATGAATTATCTTTACTATTTATTTGTAGAAGAATCAATAGTTTATAAAAGTTTCTGTAAAAGACTTCCAAAATTGCAGAAATCTTTTAATAATTGAGATTTCCTTGAGGCCAAATTTACTATTTAAAAAAAATCAAATTTAGATAGATATAATTATTCTATGCTTTTTATTCTTATCTATCAATATGTACTAAATACATAAAAAAATAATGATGAAATTTGTTTTTAGTGGAATTTGAACCAACAACTTCATTACAGTAACTTGTATTGATTTATTCCTTCTTTGATAGACATCTGAATTACTCTACACTTACTTTAAATGCATGTAAATGATGAATAATTACTTGTTAGCAACAGAAACTGCCTACATCTATACATATCTGTGTCTGTATATGTGTACACAGTTATAGATATTATTCTGTCTATATATGATATAAATGTTTATAAATAATTATATACAAGTGGATATACACATGTACACATCTGTACCCACAAATATTTATATATATGCGCGCACACACACACACATATATATATATATATACTTACTCACATATCTATGAATATATCAATATATTAGTTTATTTATATGCATATATATTTGTGTATTTCTGTTTATCAGTCAACATCTGAAGGTCATGAATCATTTTGTTACGTCAAATAGATATTGATTTTATATTCCAACTTATCTACCATGTACCACACACACCATATATATATATATATATTTCCCATTATCATCTGATCAGAATTCATCCAGGATTTTGCTTATAATGGTTATGTAGCTCTTAAAATCTCTCTTGTATGGTTCTCCATGCTAATTAAGATATAACTGCGGGCTGCCTATATTAAATGACCTTCATTTCTCTTTCTTGCACTTTTATTTTTATTCATTTACTTATATTTTATCAATCTCTGGATAACGATATTGCCTATAAAATTGTAAGATTCTTAGATTTCCCAGAAAAGAAATTTAGAATGGGTTTGTACTTGCTCTGTACTTTTTGCAAACTGACAAAGGATTTTTTATGATGGTCATCCCAGCTGCAAACCAGTTGACCTTTCTTCTCTGAAACTGGGGACAAAATGACCAGATTGGAATTTTTAGTTCAGTGCATTAACTTCTAGGAGTGCAAAGGTCATAGGGGATTTTCTCTTTACTATTAGAATAATTGTATTCATTTGAATTACAGTTGAGATTATTTGCATGGACTTTGTGCTAAAATCTTTATTGAAGGCATGAATCTACTTCTCTCCTCAGGCATGGGTTAAATCTAGATCAAAATGGACTCTCTAGCAACAAATCGAAGAAAAAAGCAACTGTGAATTTTAACTATGAGAAACTACTTCACTGCTAAATGAAAAAAAAAATTTTTCTCATCCTTCAAAAATCTTCTTCAGTCATGCTAATTCAGAATTTAGTGATAAAGGAAGCTATGAAGAGTCATGATCACTCAAGTCCTCAAATGACATGGCACTTTCTATTCTACATTAGCCTTTGAGCCGTTTCATTTACATATGGTATTTTATATTATTTTTAGAAAGTGGTTTTGATCTTGAAAAATAAATTCATCTCGAAGCCTTTTTCTTACCTTATTTATGTTTGAGATGCAATGTTTTTAACCTTTTTGTCTCAAAGCACACTTTCATGACTACCAGAAGTGACTGGCACATCTAATTTTTCAAGTAAAATTTATTCATAGACTTGGCTGTTTACATTTAACTTTGTGATAATGCCTTTGAGAAAGGCATGAATCTATCTGGTTTCAAGTAAATAGTTGGCTAGATTAGGCTCTTTAGCTTTGGTAAGGTAACTGGTCTACAAGAAGGCAAACATAAACCAAATGTAAGTCAAGCATTTTTACATACTACTTGTACCATGTAGAATAATACAACATGTGTTCATAGTGTGCAGAAAGTGTATCATATGATGATTTACTAATGATTCCAATGCAGTAAGGGGCAAAGTGAAGAAGTGAAAATATCATGGAAAAAATAACTGAAGAGGAGTTGTAAGGTAAACAAAATGTTCTCTCGTTGGAAACTGAAGGGCATGAGAACAGCAAGCTTGTTCTTAGAATGAAAGACACTCACAGATGAGCATACTAAGCAACCATATCTATACAATCCCGAGGAAAGAATAAAACTCAAAAATACAAGATGAAAATGTGATACTTGGAGCTAAAATTAGCAGTTGGCTGCAATTTCTTCTTGTTAAGATGTCAGGCTTGAAAACTACAAATTTCTAAGGTAGATTGGCCTTTGAAAGTAATAAATGTTCTACAATTGTTTAAAAGATTTGCTATCACTTTTTCTTTCCAAATAGAAAGCTGTCATTGTGGTGAATGTTTTGATAAACATTTTGATCCCTCAATTTATGTTGGCTTATTATTGAAAAGTAAATGATGAAAAATGACACGGATAAAAGAACATTCAAAACAAAGCAGTACAAATAAAATTAAATTTATATATCAACAAATACATAAAAAGGAAACATTACAAAACATTACAATATAGTCTGTTAAATATTCCTCTGTGTGTGTGCGCGTGTGTGTATGTAACTAACACGGATATTATGGAAAAAGACTAAATATTAAAAGTGTCCTGTAGACTATAAAATGTATGTTGACTAAGTATTTCATGCAAGGTATCAATATACAGAAATATGGCAATGTATTCTAGGAGGAACGTGTCTTCTCCCATGTTGGTTGTTTGTCTCTTTCGGGGTGTGACGAAATTTCTGAGGATGTGTTCAAGGCTGGAACAAGTCTAACTGAAAAGGCAGAACAGGAAAGAAAAAGGTCACAGAATGTATATGCACCGCATTGAGTTGTGTCTTAATAACTGGCAAGATCAAGCTGTTTCTGGAAGTCGAAATGAAGAGAGAGAGTGCTGTTTCTGGAAATCAAAATGTGAGAGAGAGAGAGTTCTTGGAAGACGAGAGAATATATAGGCAATCCTTGTCATGTGCTCGGCTCCGAATGTGTGGGATAAAATCAAAGGTGCGGAAGTAGTTGTGAGCACAAATCACATGACTTTCCAGACCAATAGGTTCTTGTGACTGATTAGTTTACCGACGTCCACCATCTTTGTTTCGGGAACAAGTGGTATCACGGCCATTTTAAAATATTGGAGTGTAAATCCTATATCATCATTTACCAGATGATCATTTCAATTCTTGTTATCCATCATAGATAGCACAACAGAAATAACAAGTGCTAACTATTAAACGATTATCTAACTTTCTTATCTATCTACTCATACCCTAATAAGACCTTATATAGAATATTATATGCAGGTCTATGATTTATCTTACAATATCTACTATTTTTTTCAAATACCTTAGTTTTTCATTTTCACTCGTAAATAATAATGAGATACTATATCAAATGCCTTGCTAAGATCCGAATATATAATATCTACATTATGCTCTGACCCTTGATAGAAGTGCTATGGAGTGACACCTTAATCCAAGTACACTACTTCTACACTCTGATTATAGATAGGAGTAGCAAGTCTTATCTGAACAATCTCATCATTTTGATGGGAACTATGCTAGTTAACATATATTTTGCTGTGAAAGTAAAGCTTTTAATCTCTTCACTTTTTATTTTGTTTGTTTTTCCAGAACAAAGTTTTTTTAAAAATATAAGTATTTAATGATTGGGTAATGAAAATAATTCATAATATTTTAATATTTCTGTAAATAAAGTTCTTAGAAATTTTGATTATACAAAAAAAAAACACTCTAAAATTTTGCTTTTAGTTTTACATAATTTATTTTTTCTTACTTTTAGGCGGCACTTCAACATTGTAACCATTACACCACATAGACTCCTCCCTAACTTATTTTTTTCATATTTTATTCAGTCCTCGTCTATTTCCCGTCATTTTGCAGATGGTAAACACATAAAAAATTGCTTTCAATTGCAAACAGTTTTCATTTGATCATATGCTGCATGTCTTTTAATGAATGAAATTATGTTCAAAGATCTTGATTTACATATTTTATTTCAGAAAGTTTTCAACTGTTTATAAAATCATTTAGTTTAACAGTTATTGTCACAGGAAATGGAAATTGAAGCCAGAGTTCAAACCCTGGTTGATGTTTACATTTCACTTTATTAATGTCCTTAAGAAAGGCATGGAACTATCTGTTCTTCCCCCACCAACAATAGGCATGGGTAAAAAGTAAGGCAGACTAGGTTTTTTAGCCTTGGTTAGGCAACCAGTCAAGGAGAAAGAAAACTCTGAATTCAAACCAACTTTACCCTCATTTAAAAATTGCCCTTGTGTCACATCCTGCTCATGCTGGAGGGAGCTGGTTGAATACATGCAACTGTTTATACTTAAAAGATAATGAAAACTGAGATATTGCCTAAAAACAATTTCATTCTGCATCTTACACTTTTAGATTAATGTACAGTTTGTTTTTAATTCCGTGTAGCTTCCACTCTTGTTGTTAAAGTCTAACAGCTTTTCTGTTGCAGATTGCTTTCTTTTTATTCATTGTAATGTCTTCAAGTAATTTAGTTTTAAAAAACAGAATTAAAATTTAGAATAAATGTTTCATTAAATTAGTTTGAGTGCCATGTTTATTTCAAATAATTCTGTTACAATGTTTTGCTTTTTATAGTTGTTGAAGGATAATATAAAAACGAATTTAATTATTATAAATATCATATGTTTCAATATGAAAAATAAAGTTGATATCAATACTAGAAAAGGATTTAATTCTAAATAATGATAATAATTTTTCATTTTTTTGCTTCTTTTGTTGTTTTTTGTTTCTGTGTCCTCTGTCTGTCAATCAAAACTTGAATCAAGTTATCAATCACAATTTTTAGAATGATGAATTCAAAATCATAAACTTTGTTCTTAAAATTTTGGGCCAACCATCATAACTGATAGTATATGAACTATAAAAACTTATAACAAACATGTTTATTTTGTTTTTAAAAAATACATAAGTTAGTAGGTGCAAAGTGAACTAAAATGGTTCTGAATTTTTGTTTGTTATTTTTGAATGTTAATAAGATAAAATGTGTTTGCATATAATTTTCATAAACATAAAACTGTAGAATTTTAAAAGAATAAAATCTAAAATATATATCTTTTTATCATACAGAAATATTCTGCAAATTCTGTAAGGAAAAAAAAAGACAATTTGAAAAGAATCTGTTCTATTGTCAGAATATTTAGATTGTTGTAAATAATATTTTCCTCATTTTAAAAGATACCATTAATTGTGATAATTTATATTGTTTCAATTTGGAATTTTACTGAGATACATTGACCATGTACAATAATAAAGTTATGTTAAGGTTACCATTTGTTACAATAAATTAGATATTTGTAAGAAAACCATATTTTTATTTTTTTATCGTTCTTGATTATAATTGGAATTATAAACTCTAATTTATAGACTTCATTTTTAAAATGCTGGCCATATAGTTATCTGAACTTCATTACTGAAGAGTTTGAGAGTTACCTGCAAGACTTATTAATGTTGATTTTTTATTTTCACTAACTTCATTTTATCATAAATTACATGTTTATATAAAGAAAATTGTATGTATATGTTTTGATGACAAACTTGTAATGTTAGAACTGATATTGATGTTTGTGTATTTATTTTCTTTAAGAGAGTTTCATTTTATCTGTTGCTTTTGCTTCAAGTGATACATTAGAGAAAAACACATGAAGAAGAAACAAATGAAAAATGGATATTCATTTATATCACCAAACTATATTTGATTATAATTAACAAAGAAAAAAGGGATGCTGAAAGAGGATACACAGTTATAATTCCTTTTTTATTTGACAGTTTATTTTCTTTGTTTGTGTTATTCTTTGTTCACATTTCATGATGAAAACAAAGAACAATATAGATGATGAAAAATAAACTGAAATCATCTCTAACAAAATCCAGATAAAACTTATATGTACAAAAATTACAAATCCATTTGGCTGGGTCAAAAAATTCGCAACCTGGTAAAATATGAAAGAAATTATTGTTAGGATAATTTACTGATGAAATATGAGAAAAAGAATTAGGATAAAAATTAATCCAAATAGTTATGTTCCCATGAAGTTTGTTAGCAATATGAAAAGAAAAAAGGTATGTATTTTGAAAACCAGGTGTGATTAGTTGGTACCAAAATTACACTGCCATTGTGAAGTGGAGAGAATAAAGAGCTGTTTGTTTCATAACATGATAAAATGAACATAAGAAAGTAGTATTAAGCAAGGTCCTAGTTATGAAATCTGTGACAACCATTCTAAATTGTAGATTTCTTTTTGATTTGATTTTGATTGATAAATAGACAAACTTTTAACTCATTGACTTTTCCTTGTTACAGTGATCCCTGATGATATTGATGTTTATTTTTAGGAAAGAATGAAAGATTATCTCCATTATATCAAGAAGTTAAATGATTAAGAAATTTACACTCAGTGTGAATGCCAACCCCATGAAATTATCATTCAGTTGCAAATTGAACTGGAAATTGCTTTATTTTCCAAGTTTGAGCATTTTAAGTGAATTATCCTAATAAAATTTTTTCTATGATTTGGTGGGTTATGGTATGTGTTGGTTGGTTTGTTAGTTGGATGTCATGGCATAGCAACCTTTGTAGGTTATTTAATGCCAAATCCATTTTTATACAAATAAACAGTTCTACTTCAAACAATTCAGTTTAGCATGAGTACACAGTTTAATTGTCAGAAACGTTTCTTTTTCAAGCTATTCAGTTTAGTCAAACAGTTCTAATTCAAACAATTCAGTTTAGTATAAGTATAGTTTTTGTCCACACATAGTTGAATGTCAAAACAGTTCTATTTCAAACAATTCAGTTTTGCTTAAGTATGCAATTTAGTTCTATTTGACCCATAGAAAGAACACTATCAGGTGCTACCACTCCAAGCCTTGTGCCAACTAAGTAAAATGCGGAGCACCCCTTCATTGCCATCGCTCCCAGGTCTAGTAGATCTGGGAGCAATGGCAATGAAGGGGTACTCCGCATTCCCCAAAGCTCTAGCATTACTGGAACCTCATCATCAGATTTCTTAGTGTCATATCCTGGACACTCGTTAAAGGAGTCTTACCCCTCTGCAGTCAGTGTATTTTACAGCCCCAGCTGACCAGGCAGTATGACATGTGTATGTATGTGTGTGAGTGTATATATATATATATATATATATATATATCATAAAATAAAATCTCTCTTTATAATATTGTGAGCCAGTTGATACATTGGAGTATAATATATATATATATATATATATATATATGTGTGTGTGTGTGTGTGTGTGTGTGTGTGTGTGTGTGTGTGTGTGTGAATATATATATATATATATTTATATATATGCAATTTTCAGGCACTTCTGTATCATGTCCCTCATTGGTGTAAAATCTTGAATTTTAGACTTTGAATTTAAGTATGTACAGAAGTGAAATAAGTATGTAACGGGTAACACTCATGTGGAACATGGTGTAAACATTTACATTTGGACACATTCTTGAAAACAAAATTAAAACCTGATCTATAATTTACTGAAACTTAAAAAAAAAACTCTATCTAAAAGTATATTTGTTAAGAATGCTTAAATCTCTATCAAATCTTGAAGTGTGTGCTTTTGGTTTAAGGATTCATCTATTTTGAAATTTCCAATTCTATTGTAAACTAGGGATTTTAGTAATAGATAAATGAAGGCTATCAAAATAAAACTTGGTTAGTAGACATTTTTCTATTTGATCCAAAACTCTGTAAAATGTTCATGGAAAATATATAAAATATCTATTCTTGAATACAATGAAAATTATGTGACAGATGCATTTGAGTCACTAGAAAAAAGAAACAAAAAAGACTTAGAAAATGTTTTATATTCCTTATATAAATGGTGAGCATTATGATGCCTGTATCTTCTTTACCTATTAAGCCTTAATCCATATTTTATAAATTCCAAAAGACAGCATTGTTTCCAGACTCTTTTACTATTACTCAAAGGTCAGTAAGGTAATGGGTATACAATTGTAAGACCCCTGACTGCTAGGAGAATGTTAGCTTAGCTTTGAGGATTGTCGTTCTTAAAATCGGAAAGCTAGGAAAAGTAGGTATAAAAGTAGCTGGAAATTGACAGGTGCCACAAAGTAAATGAAGAAGGATTGCCAAACAAATTTGGCTCAGATGTTAGACAAGAGAACTGTAAGATTTAAGGTTCTAAGTGATAGGGGTTTTATACACTCCAGCAGAAAGAAGAGCTTAATTTTAAAGTGGAGTATCATTTTTCTGAGTCATCCATGTTGAAAATATAAAATCTACCTTCTATTGGTATAATGATGTAAAAGCATCATATGAAGGAATTCTTTTTGGAGTTGCAGAATCTGTTGAGAAGCTTATATTCTGTTGGATAACAATGGGAAATGATTAGGAAAGTGAGAGACAAGGGAAACTCTTGTGTTGAGTTTATGACTTATTATCAAGTAGGAAAAATAGTCATTTACTAAGCTTTTTACTTAGATTTGACACACGGTCATATGAATGAGGTACCCAAAGAGACTCAAACTCACTCATGAAGGTTTGCTAATCTTTCTTGCTGACCATTAAGTAATTTACTAAGCTTTTTATTTAGATTTGGCACAAGGCTGTATGAATGAGGCATCCAATGAGACTCAAACACACTCGTGAAGGTTTGCTAGTGTAGCTTACTAACCATTACACCACCAGAGATCCTCAAGAAGGGAAAAGTAAGCAAAGAAACTTACCATAACAATACATATCTATTGAAATGTCCCTTATGAAATAGACAAATATATAAGGGGAGTAACTCATGGTTACTCCCAATTATCAATGGCTTATAATTTGTTTGAGGGTATGTAGCATAGCCAGTTTGAAGGAGTGACTGGTAAGTAATGAGCTTTGTCATTGACATAGGCTTTATTCTTAATCTTGCATCATTATAATTTGGGTAAATATTGGTGAAAGAGAATTTCCACACAAAGTAACAAATATAAAAAGTACTGTAAAAAGTTTACATAAAGAACAATAACAATGAATGAAAAAGAAATGGAATGAATGTATAACAAATAGAACATATTTCATAAAATAAAATACTTTTCAGAAACATTAGCTAAAAAAGAATAATAAAAGATATGAAAATATAGTATAGTCAAGACGAATATATTGACCCGCTATTATGTGATTTCACTCAGTAAATAATGTTAGTGAGAGAGATTTAAAAGTTTTACGAGCTGTGAGAAGTGGTATATGATTGTGTCTGCTTCATTCAATGAATGAGGACAAACAAGTAGCTTCAATTGTTAATGACAAAAAATGAGTATACAATTAGAATATTTTATTACTCCTGGTATAGCTAAGATATGGACATTTAAGACAACTTACAGTTTTATCAATCAACTGACAGATTTTGACTGCCTGACTCAGAAATTTGTGCTTTTTTAATTTTCTATTTCATGTGAGCTAATTTCAGTAACCAAAAGTCTGCAAATTGGTGGAATTAGAATTCTGTATTAACTCTATCAGCTGTGGAAATCTCACTGTTTGTTAAACAGTGTTTTTTTTACACTGATCAGATAAGTAAATAAAATGCAAAAATTTAATAGTCATTACAATATCATTCCACAATAATTTTTATTTATCAACCAATATATGAAGGTAACAAAATTGTTCTATAAATTGTATCAGCGAATTTATTTTTTGTAAAGCATGGAAATGGCTTTAGGCCTTCCTCAAACTCACATCTAAATTAACAAATAAAGTAAAACAACAAAAACCAAAAAGAACGACTAGATAAACACTTGTTTCCTAATGTTCAGTTTTTGAACTTAACAGCAGATGGTTGCAATAAAAGAATTGTAGACTAATGTACAAATAACAGAAAATAATAATAAATACTAATAAAATTCTTTCTGACTGTAGAAAAAAAAAATGAAAGAACTGATAAAATACAAGTTGAAGAAGTGTAAATATGGTTAGTAGAGATAAGTACAAACAAGAGACATTGCGGACATCATGAAATTCTGAAACAATAACCAAACAATACTGCTGTTATAGATCAAAATGGGTCTTATGGATTCAAGTTTTTAGGTGTACCTTCAATGATCTGCTTTTAACAAAGGTTGTTTGTCAGGATTTATATCTATATGAAAACCAAATTAGTAAGTAAGAATCTGAAGAAGATTCAGATTGTAATTCATATACATCAGTGCATTTTCTAAAACTTTTGATTGCCTTGTTGGTAGAGCTTAGAATAGACTGTCCCTCTACAAAGGGTAAAACCCCTACCAAAAAAGGGTTATTCTGTGTATGACAGTAAATTGTATCTGGTGGTGAGACTCCAGTTCTAGAGCTCTGTGGAGTGCAGAGTACCCCTTCATTCATATTACTCCCAGTTCAACTCTGATTTGGAGCGGTAGTACTTGTTAAGTTTCCATCTATGGGTCAAATAGATTTGTTTAAAAATTATTCATATTTGATGGAACTGTTTGCCAAAAAAATAACCTTTTAAAAAACAAGAAGGGAGGTCCCATTGCATTGTGGCTAATATATTGGACTGTAACATCATAGTAAGCAAGTATGAATTTCAAATGCATTATTATGTTCACTATCAGATTAATACCCTTGGGGAAAATATGAACCATTTTATTCTATCAGCTTTGGGTTAAAGAGTACCACTACTGTTCTTCTAGAAGGATGTCTGGTATTAAATGACTCACAAAGTTATATGTTATTAAGCAAAGAAACCAAACTATCTCAAGAAAGCACTACATAAAAAATGTAAATATGATGAACATGATTTCCTAACTCTAGGCATAAAATAAACATAAACAGGTTAATATGCCATTAGAATCAATCACTCATAAAAAAAAGTTTTCATATGCTATGATAAAACAGAAGAAAATAAAATGATACTGAGCAAGTTCCAGGAATTATGGAACTTGACCAGCATCTGAAAATAATATGAGTGCTTATCCACAATAATGTCAAAGATGATTAATAGCAATAGAGAAGTTTTGTTATCTAATACCAGCTGCTTTACCTTATCAACCTCTCTATGAGAAGAAACTTTTTTTTTTGTTAGTGCAAAGCAAAAAACAGTATCAAGTTTTATCAGTAAACTTGATTTGAAACTATTTTCTTCACTTTCAACTCGATTTGCTTTCACTTTTATAACAGTAGAAAAAAAGTTGTGAACAGATTGCTGACCCACTAATCCAATCAAGAATCAGGGGACCAAATATTTTTATCAGCTTATGGATCTGGTCAGCCTACAGTTGGTTGGGATCCATTGATTACTTCTCTACTCATATTTCGTTAATTTTAGATATGAAAAAGGTTTTTGATGGAGGTGTTTGTAACTTCACATTGAATTGAAAATTGCTCGTCATAACTAAAATAAATATAGACCATTCAATAGAATTAAGAAAGATGTCACTTTATAGATATTTAAATATTTTTGATAAAACACTCTTTTCCCTGATCATTAAAATACAAGGGTCATTGAATAAGGTGTATTTTGTCTAAGGAGTTGGAAATATGAAGCACTGTTTACAATTTCACCTTTTTCTAGGAAATCAATAGTGATGGGGCTTTTCATGTCCCAAAAGACTGTCAGCATGACCTTCTTTACTGACTATTGCACCAGGAACTTTTTCTTTACTGGAGAGTCAGTGTGTTTCCACTCCATGGACTGTCTTTTCAATTCAGACTCATTGAGGTAAACCCATATTTAGCCTATTTGTCAACATTTTTTTAACTAAAACATGCTTTTCTGTATACATCACACATTCTTCCGTAAATTTTACATGGTTTGCACATTTCAGTGACCATAAATTTGATGACTGAGCTCTGTTCATGGCTGAAGCACTTTGTTTAATTTGGTGCCATTTTGAATAGTCTAAAAACAAATATTTTTGGGAGATTAAAATAATTTTTGCTGTAACCAATTCAGAATTTACATTTATGGAAAAAATTCTGAAAAAAAATTATCCTTATTTATTGAATGAGCCTTATATGTTTCCAGACTGTTTTTCTCAACAAGAATCTTTCCTTGAAAATAGCAAGAAAATCTCTGATGAATCCTCGTTGTTTACTCCATGGGGATCCCAGTTCATTTTACATTGTCTTTCAAAATAACTTTTGTGAAAATAATAAAATGATATTTAATTAACTTTACTCACTGATATTAATTACTATCAATTCTCTGTTGGAGATTTGCTTAGTGGGCACAACTCATAGTGCCACAAAGTCAATGCTTGTTGTAATTCTTATTTCTCTGTTGACCTTTATTTAAAAACAACCCTAATTTTCAAAGAATTATACAGAATAATGAACTCTTACTTTTATTTTCATTTTTAGATGCCAATTGTTATTATTATTTTGATTAGTATTTGTTTTCAACATTAGTTGTTTGTTTTTTTTATTATTGAAACTCACTTAGGTCCTTCTTTCTATGAAAGTAAAGAACTGCACCTATTAAAAACTGTAATAAAAGATAGTCTCAGTGGGACTCAAATTCATCTCGTTTTGTCTGGGAGAAGCCTGCTTACTTATATCATGTTCTTTACCAATTTTTCTCTGAGAACCTTTCATGTTGAAAAAATAAGAATCATACTCCTGACTCATCCCATAAATTCATCTCTAATCTGCTGGTGCCATATTTGTTGTTATTATAACAAGTCCTGGCAGCAACACCCCACAAGACACCAACTGTACGGCCACCTACCCCCTATCACTAAAACTATCCAAGTTAGACGAACCAGACATGCAGGACACAGCTGGAGAAGCAGAGATGAACTCATAAGAGATGTACTCTTATGGATCCCCACACATGGCCGCGCAAAAGCAGGACGACCAGCTCGAACGTACATTCAGCAGCTATGTGAGGATACAGGATGTTGTCCTGAAGACCTACCTAGGGCGATGAACGATAGGGAGGAGTGGCGAGAGAGGGTCAGGGATATCCGTGCTACCAGCGCGATATGATGATGATGATGATATTTTATCTAAAAGTATTTAAGGGTGATAGAAAATACTTGACAAAGTTATTATTATTATTATCATTATACTCCTTTGAGTTTTTCACACCAGCATTAACTGATAGTCTTCTACTGGAGTTTGAGTGATAACAAGCCTCCTCAAGCATCTGGGACTCTTCTCAGTATTCTGGCCAATCTTAATAATACTATAGTTTGGATGGTTTCCACTTGTCCTCTTATTTCCAAGTTTTCCAGTCCTTTTACCTATCTTTTGGGGATTGTTCCAAGTTCACAAATTATCATTGTTATCGCCACCACCTTCATGTTTCATCGTTTTTTAATTCTCTAGCAAGATCTAGGTACTTATTTCCTTTTAATTTTACTCTGTGATCTGCCAGAATGACAAAATCAACTGCTTGTTTTGGGCAAGATTATTTGATCTGTTTGTTTCTTAAAATTCCAGAGAAATTTGTATTTCATTCTCCAGGATGGATTCTGGGTTGTGCATATGCTATTTGTTCATATGGTCAAATTTAAACTTATTGCATAATTCCCAGTGGGTCATCTTCCTCACCCAGTCACGTCTTGTCTTATATTCTTTTTGTGATAACTTGCTGCATTCACTTATGATGTGTGAGATCATCTCATTTCTATCACGACATAGCCTACATTTGCTATTTTGCTTCATCTTATCTATTTTTGCTTCAACATAGTTGGTCCTTATGGTGTTGTTTTGTGCTGCTATCAGAAGAGATTCAGTTTCTCTCTTAAGATTTTCCAAGTCTTCTGGTGTGAGATTTCCCTTGTTTGTCACTTGAAATATCCATGCAGTTGTTTTTCTTCCCATTTCAGCTTTTTAGTTATTTTTGTTCTGTTGATCCTTGTATTGTATGTGTTCACTATAATCAATCTTCCTCTGCTCTTTTTAATGTAGTCTTCAAGTTGCCATATTGATATATCAATGCTATCTTAAATCCTGGTGAGTCCTCTTCCTTCTTCTTTTCTTGACACATAGTCTGTCTCCATCATCTCTAGGATGTAAGGCCTTATGTATCATTATTAGCTTTCTTGTCCTCTGGTACATTTGTCTGAGTTTTTCTCTTGTTCATTTCAAGAATTATCCCAAATATCTTACCAGAGATACAACCTGGGTGTTTATCTTTTTGATGAGATTCCTGCTGCAGAGCTTGGTTTCAAGAATCTTTCTTGTTTGTCAAAGATACTCTTTTTTAAATATTTTCTTTCATCTCCACTTATTTGATGGTGTCTGCTTTCAATATTTCCTAGTACTTGTTTCTTTTTCTCTGAGCTTCTAATTTTTTCTTGATTTGGTAGTTCTATTCCTTTTGTCATTTGTCATTTCCTGCTTCTCATTATAAGCAAGGCACATTTTTCTATGCTAAATTCCGTCCCTATGTCTTAATTGTATATTCTCACTGCCTGTTTTAGGGTTTTCAATTCTTTTTAATTTTTGGTAAACAGTTTGATGTTATCCATGTACATTAGGTGATTGATTTTTTTCTTGCAATTTAGTAAGTTTATATTCACCTGTGCACTTCCTAAGTATGGGATAAAGTGACATCATCTCTATTACAAATTGTAATGGTGATTGCACATCTTCCTGGAAGATACCTCTCTGGATTTTCAGCTAGTTTTTCCTCCTGCTGTCAATTTTACTTTCAAGTTTTTCATGGTTTCTTCAATAAACTTTGACTTTGTCAGATATTTTGTATATTTTGAGACAGTCTATTATCTTGCTGTGTGGGTCCATATCATATGCTTTTTTGTCGTCAATTCACACCATAACTACATTTTTTCATCTTGTTTTGATGTGTTGATTAATTTATTGTTGATCTCCTGTTCCTCTGATCCCCTGGTGGTATCCATTCTGTTCTTTGGGGAACAGTCTGAGTAGTAAACCTCCTCTCAAATTTGTGCTGTAGGTACTTTATAGGTTTATAAAGCAGTTTGGGGCAGTTCCTTTTTAGAGGTCTTTTTAGATTTGGGTGGTTTTTCCTTTTGTCATCCATTCTGGTATATCTGTTTCTTCTAAGCAGCTATTCATTTGAATAGCCAGTCTGTCACGGATGGAAGTGAATTTTTAAAATCAGAATGCATGTATGCCATCATGGCCTGTTGTTTCCAATTTGGTATTTTATCAAGTGTTTATCTGAGTGAATCAAGGTGTATTTTTGCCTTTGGGCCTTCTTATGTTCCCTCTGTTCCCATATTTTGCTCCAAGATTGTTTTGCTTCCTTTGCATCCAGTTGTTGATATATCTTCTTACAACTTGCTGATAGAATTCTCTTTTGTTGTTTTTGGATATCCTGTTTTGTCTGTATTGTTTGATCTTATGTTGGTATCTTTTAAGTCTTCTTTCTTTCCCCAGTACCTTTGGATTTATCTCTTTGAATTGTATTGTTTGTTCTAATGATGTTGCTTTGCTCTTTTCATTCCAATATATTCTCATGTTTTTCCTCTGTCTCAGCATTTCTGCTTGTTGTCATAGGTTTTTTTAGTTGTGTTTCCAGTCTAATTTTACCATTCAGGTTTGGAATTTCTATTCATGTTCTTTAGGGAAACCCCAATTTTTTTTAACAGACTGATTTTGATTAATGTGTTTAATTCTGTGATGTTGTTCATTGAGATATTTGTTAACAATTTGTTTATTTTTTAAGTTTCTACCTTGACTGTTTTCCAGTCTTGGTTCCTGAGAAATGGTAACGCAGTCTTTTTAGACATTATTTTCTTCAACATCTCTACATTTCTTTTTTCTTCTTGTGTTAATGTTTGTTCCATTGTGTTTGGGTGTGTGGTGTTTCGATTATTATTACTTGGCATTTCTATTCAGTTGGAGGGTTCTAGTTTTTCTTTATTTTGCATCTCAGTTACAGTATTAAAGTCTAATTGACATGTTTCCCTATTTATTTATTGGTGTATTTCTAATATTTCAAGGTCAGAAAACTAACCTTGCTTTATTATCATACTAGCTTGGTCAGAACCTCTTTGACTTTTTGTCTTCCAAATTCTTCCCAAATGTCTATCATTCTTTTTCTATACTTCTTTTGCATTGAGTTGCTTCTAAAATAGCAGTGAAGTGCAAGTTTATTGTCTTCCCTAGTCCATTTCCTGCGATGGTGTCTCTGATTTGAGAAGTTGCTTAGTTTATCATTTGTATACTTAAAAAGAATAGCCAACATTCACAGGATGCCAAATGTTTCCCCATGTTGGCTATCAAAGGAGCATCTGCCGATCATGACACTCAAACCAGTTGACTGGGTCCCACATTGAATTATGTTTTGATTTGTCATTTTTTTTCATGGGTACTATATTGTGGCTGTACCAGACCCAGAGGTTGTTTATTATTTGTGCTCCTGACACAGATGTGACCAAGTACCCTTATAGTTAGAGGGTCATGGAAAAAATGAAAAAAATTGTAAATTTATAAAGTTTTAACTTAGTTTCAGTCCAGAATGGGCTTACTTTGGATTTTTCCTTTACTTTCTGGTATAACTGATATAACTAAATTCTGAGCTATTTGTAGGTATTCCTTTATTGTAATATTGGCTCTTGAAAATCATTTGGATCTTCTTGTTACTGATAAAGTTAGCCACTTGAGTAAGATGGTACTTCTGTTTTTTCCTATGTTAACACTCTCGTTCTAGAC
The DNA here is from genome assembly GCA_963585895.1 of Sepioteuthis lessoniana. Lineage (NCBI taxonomy): Eukaryota > Metazoa > Mollusca > Cephalopoda > Myopsida > Loliginidae > Sepioteuthis > Sepioteuthis lessoniana. The sequence continues at coordinate 27,715,435 of OY757933.1, forward strand.
ATTCTCCACTCTGGAATCTTACTTCAAACCATCTTGTAAATATATTAGTTTTACACTAACTTCCTTATGTATTCAAAGACCAACAGTACAGAATTTTAAAGAAAACTAAAACTAAAATCTGAAGCAGGCAATTCAATTTGATAATATAGCCAAGACTTTAAATATCTCCTGATCATTACTACTATTATTTCTTTTGAGAGTTTTTCACACCAGCATTAGCTGATGGTTTTCACTGAAGTCTGAGTGACAGCAAGTATCCTCAGGTCTCCAGGACTCTTCTCAGTATTCTGGCTGATCTCAACAATGTTGTAGTTTGAATGGTCTTCACCCGTCCTCTCGTTTCCAAGTCCTCCAGTCCCTGTACCAAACCTCTGGTGACTGTACCAAGTATTCCAATTACATTTGATATCACCGTCACTTTCATAATAAAAAAACACTTTTTGCTGGCACATTTAGATTACTATATTTTCAAACCTTCCGCACGTCTCTGTATTTGGTTTCTTTTGTTTTTTGTGGGATTAGAATCAAGTGAAAACGATATCAAGCTGAATTTATTTTGTAAAAATATCATAAAATAAGTAATTTTACCAACAAGTACAAATACATCCTTTTTTTATAATTTTTTTGAATGTGGAATTGCTCTAACTTTGTTAAACACAGAACTTCATTTCATTGGTGAAGAATCTCCATAGTGTAGTGACTAACATGCTAGGCTGCTACTTTGTTGTAAGTAAATTTGAATTCCAATCACTCTATTTACATTCACTCCCCTGGGAAAGGCATGAACCTCCTTATCCTCACCAGTTATTCTTACAGTATTGATAATATTACCTGAATGTGAAACTATCAGTAGCAATATGTGGTTTGATTACTACAAGTATATATACTCATATATAACACTCCCTCTGTATGTCTGTGTGTGTCCATGGATTTCTTATCAACTAAATAATTATTTCATATTGAAGTTATATATATATATATATATAGATGTCTCGACTTGGTTACCAGACCATAAAATTGAAAATTACAATAATAAGCCCAAAATTATATGCATAATTTATGTATAAAAATGATTTTTTTATATCAATATCAAAATGTGTCATAGATAATGAAAGCTAATAAATATAAAAAATCAGACCAATGTTTTATTTTAAAGATGTCACCAGCATAATGTGGTGAGTAGAGATATTGATCAGACAAGGAAGAAATAGAATCAGACCAAAATAATCAGACAAAAGATATCTAAAAGAGTCAAAGGAGAACAGTTAAATAGTAAGCTCTCTAAATCACTTGTAGTTAAGACTTGAGCAGAACTCATTAGAGATATACAAATAGAAAACAACTGGTATAATGGTTCTTTATTTTATAAATTTTTTAGCAGAGATGATTAAAAAAATCTAGCCAAAGATTTAGATGTTACCATCTTTTATCATCACATAAATACACCTTGTGATGAGTTGTCTATAATTTGTCTATGTTTATTGAATTTATTTGATGAGATAGCCATCAAGATCAAGTCTGCTGTCCGGTCATAAATTAATTGATTGAAATGTTATTACTTGAAACTTTTAATATGAATGAAATTTCAGGCTGAAAAATATCAGAGATGATAACATAAGCCTGAATATAATAGTCATTGGTATATTAGGATATTTTGGTTTGAGTTGATTTGTTTGAAATTCATAAGTAATATTCTTCAATAATTTTGCCTACTGTTTTCTTTGAAATGAAAAGGACAGTTGTCTCTTACCCTGACCATGGATTCATATATTCATGACATCATCATGGAGGCATTTGTGGTATTACAGTTATCATCATAGGAAAAGGACACAGCAACCCCAGTTCAAAATCCTGGATGAGGCTGTTTTCATTTTTGATCATACCAATACCTTTGGGAAACATATCAGCTATTCTCCCTCCAACTATGAATAAATTGTAGAGCAAACTCGGCTCTTCAACCTAGATAGGTTAACCAGTGTCAGAGAAGAAAAACATTGAATTCAAATCAACTGACCCTGTGTTGCACCCTACTCATTGCAGAGGGGTTGGGTAAATACATGTATCCATAACATCATTGTCTAATAATGGTCATTTCTTATCTAAGTTACCCAAACCAAAATAATAATGAAAAATGCATTCTACAAAGCAAACTATCTCTATTAATAACTAGGAAGAATTCATCTATTTGTCTGTCCTCTACAGACAGCTATATGCTTTGATGTAAAGCTACCAAGTTTGGTGTATATTCTTATCAGATAGATGGAGACATTCTAATATAAAATCATTTTGCTTCTTCTCACAAAAGTGGTTGGTAGGCTCTCATTAAAAGGGGTCTCTAATGATGAATACTAATACTATGTAACACTTTAATGATATATAATAACAGTATGTAGCAAACTTTTTACTTTTTATTCTTCTTAGGCAAAAAGTGTTATTTCCAAATTGCAAAAGTTTTACAATATTTGGTATGTGTTAGTTTGTTGTACATATATCACATGTGCGAAGTAGTTCAAGCTGCGGTAGGTACCTATTGGGATTGGTAGTATCATGGTAGTTGGTGTGCTGACATGTTGTACATAGCTTTACTCTGTATGTGGTTTGAAAGCTGCATAGATGAATGTGCTACATGTCTAATTTGGAACTTATGCTTTATGAGTTTGAACTGGGTGGAAGCAACCAAAAACATTTGTTGGGTGAAAAGTGAAGATGCAACTGATCACAGTACAGTAACCAGTTGGTTCAAGAAATTTTGCTCAGGTTGCAAGAACCCCAATAATCAAGCAAAATCTGGTGGGCCTAAAAGCATGGATTCTTAGACCATGATCTAAAGCATAGAGGCAAATCTGGTGAGCTTGACATCTTCACAACCTTAGCAAAAGCATCCAGAGCTGCCAAAAAATGTCTTCTGTTTCTAAAATGTTACAAAACATTTGACTCGTATAATTGCCCAGTTGGCTGGGGCTGTTGAATACACTGACTGCACCTCTGCAGAGAGGTAAAAAAAAAACCAATGAGTGTCCTGGATATGACACTAAACAATCTGATGGTCAGGTTCCAGTGATGCTGGATCTTTGGGGAATACGGAGCATGCCTTCATTACCATTGCTCCCAGGTCTACTCTGGCCTGGAGTGGTAGCACCTGACCAGGTCAAATCTATGGGTTAAATAGAACTAAACTGCATACTTATGTTAAAATGAACTGTTTGAATTAACTGAATAGCTTGAAATAGAAATGTTTTGACAATTAAACTGTGTACTTCAGCTCAATTGTTTGAAATGAAACTTTTTTTGACATTGAAACTGTACTTTCTCTAAACTGAATTGTTTAATATAGAACTGTTTTGACATTTAACTGTGTAAACAAAATCTATACTTATACTAAACTGAATTTGCTCTGTTTGAATAAACTAAATAGCTTGAAATAGAAGTGTTCTTGACAATAAACTGTGTGCTCATGCTGAACTGAATTGTTTGAAATAGAACTGACTGTTTGCATAAAAATGGATTTGGCATTAAATAACTTACAAAGGTTGATATGCCATAAAACCCAACCAACCAACCCTTGTATAATCTGTGGGACAATATGTAGATACAAAACCTAATTCATACAGAATCAAAATTTCCAAACTTCAAAAGAAAAAAATAATGAATTGTCTTACTAAAATGATTATTCACAATATATCACATCTTACTAATTAGGTGTTTAATTCTTCAAGTTGAGCAAATAAAATAATTACATAGCTTTTTTTAGTTATTTAAGACTTACAATCAAGACAGAACTAAATCAATAAATCTCTTAAGATATAAAAAATTCACATTTGCCTACAAAGCTTAAAGAAATTTCTTACAAAACAATATTGACTTTAAACTAGAGAAATAAGACAGATTAATGTTTATGTTTAACTCTGAATTGAAACACTCAAAATTTTCAGAGTTAAGGAAGAGTTTGTCAAAAGAAATCTGATAATTTACCTTTAGGATATTCTGGTAAAATGTTTATTTTGAGCTTTTTCAAGATTAAACATCTTTGTTGTTTCATTTTTTTATCACCAATAATTTAAGATGTTTTTCATTTTAGATGGGAATTTTCTTCAACTCAACATATGACTCATTTAAGAATTAGTAAATGCTCACAATTTGCATATTTGCCAATGTAAAAAATGCTTTCTCCAAAAGTAATGACTCTTATCTAGTTCCATGAAAACTTCAATAGATACTGGGAACACAATAACATTGTTAAAGGCATAACAGTTCTCATATTAGGAAATGGACAAATCAAATCCAAGTTCAAATCCTGGATGAGGTTGTTTGCATATTACTTAACACTTGACTCCATCTTTTTCACCACCCCCAACTATGGGTAAATAATAGGGTACAGAGTAATCTTTAACTTTGGCAAGGTAATTGGTCTAGAAGAAGGGAAATTCTGAATTCAAACAACTGTACTCCAGTTAAAAATGAATCTTGTGTCACATTTTATTCATGGTGGAAGAATAGATAAATGCAAACACTATTGATAGGGCAGGTTTTCAGCTATAAAGCACTATTTTTCCTCTTAATTACCACTATAGGCTACACATTTTTTGCCAGTGAGGAACAAGAGACTACATGTGACAATTGTTAACACCTACACAAATGGAGGCTACACATTTTTCCACTGCGGTAATGATGGTGTTTTTGTAAGGAAAGATTTTTCCATTCAGTTCAACTTTTGGTCTGATGATTCACTTGTATGAGCTGATTAAGGTTCTATTCATTTTGTGGGTTAATAGATATGGTGAACATAACTCATTATTCATATTAATATTGGCTTTGTTGAAATGCATTATCCACTAACTGTACTTACGTCTGTTGTTTTGTCTTCATGAATGATCAGCAAGTGTTAATGAATACCAGTGGATGCAATTTGCTTTGTATGCATTTTGTACTGCTTCTTAGCTGCTATATACAACAAGACTAAAAAGAATCATGGGTTATTAGAAGAAAGATTCAACCTCTACTGCCATGCTACCAACATCCCTCTCTAGCCTCATTGGACAGCTGATTAATATAGGAGTCATTATTTTCAGAGTAAGCCCTTAGCCTTATTTGCACAGCATACAAATTTTGTTCTTCTTTTGTGAAAATGTATAGCCAATAGTGGTCACTCTATGGAAAAATAGTGTTTAGTAGTTGTAAAACTAGCACTATCCAATGATGTAATTGTGCTCTTTTTATCTGTTGTAGTTTTTTTATTGAAATAAGGAGAAAGCTTTTTTTTCAGAGTGCTCTTTGTATTATGCATTGCTTACATATCCAAATAACAAAGGATAAAGTAGCATTTCTAATCTCATTAGACTATGGATCTATTCTTGGCTCTGGGTGCAAAGTAATTTGGAAGACTAGCAGTTATTTATGCAACAGGTTTCTTCTCATCATGCTTTCCAATGGAAGAGAAAGGAAAAGGCTTATACAACTTGTTACCAGTGTTGGGAAGGAGTTTCCATAATTAGATTGAAGACACTATATTACCTTAAGAACTCCAGTTCCTAGGTTTTAATTCAGACTTATTATTCTCCTAGATTGGTTGCTTACCAAGGCTAGAGAGTTCAGTTTGAAATACTAATTTACTCATAAGTGAAAGGAAAAGAGATAAGTTCATGCTTTTGCCAAAAGCATTTGACTGAAATTTGAACCTGGCTTACCAATTCCATTTTTTGTATTGATAGCCATTATATAAAGGTTGGCTGAAAAGTTCTTAGGCTGACTAAGATACTCTCATGAAATATGATGAAATGAGATTTGATTTTCCACATAATCCCTCTTATGATCCACACACTTCTTTCATAGGTGTTGCAGTGCTTAGATCCCATTGGTCTAACAAATCATTAACAGCAGATATGGACTTATCAGCCTCTCCTCATACTACCTGAACTTTCAACAAAGGCTGATATTCAGTAGTCTAAAGTGCATCAGCTTCATCACTCCATTAATTATTTGCCAAGTTATTTAGTGCAGATATGTTGACATTAGGAAGCTGAAAATATAAATATGCCTTGATGAAGAGGGATGTGTTATAATCTGAAAAGGATAGTTTGAATGGAGAGAATATGTCAGAATGTGCTACTTTAAAGCCAGTTCACATTTCACAAGGGAGAGAAAGATGAATTTCTAATTCAAGTGAAGAAAAATGATTTTAGCTAAAATCATGCCTTCTTCACAAAGACAAAAGACAGACAGAGGGAGAGTGAGTGAGAGAGAAAGAGGGAGAGTGAGTGAGTGTGAGAGAGAGAGAAAGAAAGAAAACTAATAATAAAAACTTTCAAACTTTTTAAGAGAATTCATTGTATTTGGTTCCAATTTTCCTTCCATGCAGACAACCACATCCCGACAGAATCCACTAGTGTCTCTTCCACAAGATGGATGTGGCATCTTTTCACTGAATAGCTATGTATCCTGATATTCCCTCTGTTAGTTTGCCAAATACCTAAGTTAAAGCAGTCATTTCAAACATCCAAGCCAAAGTCCAAACTATATAACTTCAAGTTCCCCAAGGCGAAATCCATCCCTACTCACAAAATCTCCTGCAATGGTAAAATTCTCTACATTTTTAATAACTCAAAAATTTGAGAAATTTTTAAAAACTCAGTATAAAAACCACTGCTGTTTATCAAGCAGTTGAAATTTGATCTTCTAAAAGCTCCTTAAGTTACATTTTGTTGGCTTCAGATTTGAAAGAAAAATTTTGTTCTTAATTGCTGTTGAATTTTCAATTTATTTTTGACATATGTTGTTCAAAACTATTTCCTTTATTTTATAATATATTAAGTGAATTTATTGCCTTTTGGGAGAAATGGATTTAAAAAAAGAGAGGTTAACCCTTAACAAATTAAAGTTGTTTCATGTGGCGTAATGGTTATTTAGTTAGGCTAGCAAACCCTTGGTAGTAAGTTCAATTCTCATAAGCACACTATAATGATGGCCTTGTACCATCACTAAGTTAAGCTCACTAAATGATTACTGCACTTCATATGGTGTAATTATTATTGAGCTAAGCTGGCAGACTATTATTACCAGTGGTGTGTTTTCTTTGTTTAATGGCATATCACCTTTCATGGGTTATTTAATGTCAAAGCCATTCTTATTAAAGAACAGCAGTGATACTATTTAACCCATAGCTGGAGGGATAAAGAAGTTCATGCCTTTCCTAAGGGTATTAGTCCAAAATTGAATGTAATAGAGTGATTGGAGTTTGAACTTACTTACTACAATGTTTCTATCCAACACATTAGCCACTGCGTCATAGAGACTCCCTCTCATTACAAGTGAGTTTGATTACCTTTTTGATTCGGATATATTTGTAAATAGACTTAGAAGTATTTTGTTTGACCCTTTTCTTCTATATAAGTTTTGAGTGATAAAATGCTTATTGATACAGGTTAGAGAATTGACGTGCAAAGTTCAAATTCTGATCAAAGCTGCTTTAGTTAACCTTATTCTCTTTAGAAAAGCATGAATCTCTCTTTTCTGCCTTTAGCTATGGAGAAAATAAAGTAGACTAAGCTCTCAAGCTTTGATGGGTAACAAATCTAGAACAACAATTCTAAACAAATCTAGAGAAACTGGAAATAGATAACAATTGCTTGAGAAAACAAAAAAATGAAAATGACTGATGGTCTATTTCATCTTCCTTTGGTACTTTTATTGAAGTAAATAAACAAAAGATCTTTCATAGATGATATATTTGTCAATTTATATAAAACAATTATCACTTAACATATGCAATGGAACTAATTTTTAAAATATTTGGAGGCCTTGAGTGGTGTAATCATAAGTGAGCTCATCTTAAAAATCAATTGCTACTTAGTTGTGAGTTCAATCCACACTAGGTGTCCTATACTTTTTTCTTTGTTTTAGATGTTTACTATGTTTCATTTTTGAGCATCTCAGAGAGAGTAATGGTTATCAAACTGACATCAAAGATTATTGTAGATGAGTTCCCTTCTCACTGGGTGCTCAAAACTTCTGACTTAGTGGCAAATTAAACTTAGTAAATGTTGACCAGGAAATAATTTTACTTGTTTCTACTTACACACTTAAATCTTTTGAATGATAATGATATTTTCAAAATACAATTTGTATTACAATTGGAATACAGATCTGTCAACAGGGCTTAGAATACAATGACTGGATTCTCTGTAGAGGACTAAGACGCTACCCCTACCAAAAAAAGGACTATTCTGAGTATGGCATTAAACTGCAACTAATGTTGAAGAGCCAGTTCTAGAGCTTTAGGAAGTGTGGAGTATACCCTTATTGGCATTACTCTCAGGTCCACTCTGACCCATTGTGGTAATGTATGTTAGGGTCCCAACTATTGGTCAAATAGATATGTTCAAATTATTTTTGTTTAGAATAGTTACTTGATATTAATAAGTTTTTACTAAAGATTATTATAATTAGTTACTTAAAACCATATAACTGTGTGCAAACAAATTATGATTGTAGAAGTCACTGCTCTAATGTGCAGAATAAACAAGAATAACAACACTTACCAGCTCAGCGACCCCAGCTAGCATCCAGCTGTCACACAAAAAGTAGAATGGGCGGTAATTCAATACCGAACCTGTAACACCTGAAACATGACTGAAGTAACTTGGTGTATATATACACTAATATGCCTACTCACTGGGCCAGCAACTAATCACTATCCAGGGAATGGACTTGGCCACCTTTGAATAGTGGAACGTCGCAATGTCCATATAATCAAGTAACTATTCTAAACAAAAATAATTTGAACACATCTATTTGACCAATAGTTGGGACCCTAACATATTGACTCATTGCTACTGAGCCTTACGATAGAATTCCAACAATTATTAAGTTGTGATAGTTATTTTTAAACATATGATTTTGTATAAACCAGGTAGGAATACTTCATATCATGGTCAAACTAATAATTTGACAAAAATGTGAAATTCCAAAAAAAAAAAAAAAAATGCAACGGAACATTAAAAATACTTATGATTACAATCAAACATCATCAAAAATTACAATCAAATTTTTACAAATGATTTGAATTTTGACATTAAATAGTCCATAAGGAGTTGATATGCCATTAAACCCATAAACCAAACCAACTAATTAAAATACAGAAATAATGGGATGAATGCATCATTTTAAAAATTAAGGAAAATAAAAAATATTTCACATTTCATCATTATTGTAACGTTTTCCTTATTTTAAACAGTTTAAAGTTTTAAGTCGAACTTCTTTCTTTTTTTTTTTTTATTTTCAATTCTAATTTACCTATTTATTTTTTATGAACTAATGATTTAGTTGATAGAATTGAACTTTTTTTGTTTATTTTTAGTGTGTGAGATGTGTTCAAAAAAGAATGAGATTAAAGCTGTATTTACCATGAGAGAAATGAATGATGAATGAAGCATTAATTTTCATCAACAGGATGTTGACATTCAACACATTTATTCCAGCAACTTTTTCATTGGTCAAAGCATCACTGAAACAACTGTGATGTAGAAGCTAAAGTACTTGGACTGTGATATTGTAGTAAATGAGTTTGAACTCCAGTCGTATTATTACATACACTTTTGGACTAATACACTTAGGAACCATATAAAACTCCTTATTTCCCTGGCTATGTATTAAATAGTACCCCTACTATCCTTCTACTTGGATGGCTTAGGCATTAAATAACCCACAAAGATTGATATACAATTGAACATAGAAACCAAACTAATCTTTTGATATAGTATATTATAGCATTGTATTTTCTTTAATATCCTCCCCATTGATGAATTTTCAGTTTAGGAAACAAAAGTAGCATGGAGGTAGTTCTGCTGAGTATGAAGGGTGCTACACATACATAATCTTGTGGCTCACCCAAAACGTTTTGTGCAAAAAAAGCATGGAGCCTGGTTTCATAAATTTCTTTTTCAAATTGGCACTGACTCATCCAGATATCATCACTTTATTATATATGTTGCTCAGCTGGACACATATCTAGACAGTAATCCAGACATCTAGAGATCATCACTTTATTTTATAAGTTTCCCAGCTGTTCACTACATTTTTACATTTTAAAATTTAAAAGCATCTAAAATTCTAGTCTCAATATTTCTTGATCAAATCTTGAATATATAAAATCCGGTTATAAATGTTGATCTTCTTTTCATTTTTTAAAGTCTTTTCTTGTTTACATTATCATGTAAAAAAATGTTTAACAAGAAATCATACAATGATTGAAAAGATCTTTAAATCTATATTATGGAACATCATTGCAAGATTCTTTTGTTAGCACAATAGAGTTGAAATTCTTTGAGCTATAGTTACAAGCAATACATAATCTGGGGCTTAACATTCAACTTACTGTGATCCTTATGATTTCCTAAGGAAGAAATCTACTAAATGCAACAGATAAAATATTTTCTCTCATTTATTTATTTGGTGTTATAATCTAAATTCTCTAAATAGAATATGACTAGACATTTAGCCAAACGGACGATGAAAGAGACTTTTAAGTAACTTTCAACAAAATGGATAAAAAGATTATGGAAAATATAATTGATAAGTTCAAAGAGTTCATCTCTTTTCTGCTCAGTATAAAATAGTAGGACAGACTTGGTAGGCAACCAGTCTAGGAGTAGGATAACTTTGAATTCAAAAACCAGAAATTGGAATTCATAGGATGTACTGATGTTATCTTCAATCTCATTCTGGCAACCCTGTAGCAACACTAGTGCCTAATTATATTAGCTCTTGTCATTCTCTTGGAAAACATCAGTGGTATAGATAGGGGGAGGGACTTATACTATGGACAATTGTTGGTCTTCTGTACAACCTCCAGCTGCAGTTTTATAGCCTTCCTCTCTCTCTCAATTGATGCCACCACAATGAAAGAAATAATTACACATTAATTATACACTTTCTGTCTGTCATGTATGAATCTCACCTCAATATAGAAAAAATTGATTCTAAATGTTTCTTTTTGCAGAGCTGCCTCCTCAAGATTTGTTTAGTTTTAAGCAACTTATTAAAATACACACCTGTAAACATAGCCAGAGACAAAGGTTTAATTATGCCAATATTGATTATAGAGTTGAGCTCAATAAAATTTTCTCTTGTGAGCAAATTGTAACTCAGCAAGAATATTGCTTGATATATCACTTTTTATTTATATATATCTGGTATATATATTTGCTTTTGGTATCTAAAGAAGACATTTAGCTGGAGGGAGAAGTTAAAATCTGCAAAAATGATATATGACAATGTTGGATAGTGATGGTCTGGTTACAGGAGGGCTGACTTTGACTTTACAAGTTTGTCTACTATAAAAACAAAGGCTTGATATACACAGCATTAGATTTACATGTTTGATATTCATTCTGTATTCTTTGATGTTTAAATGAATATTTTCACTACAAAAACAACTTTTGGATTGCATCTTGATTGTTGTCTTGAATTATAATAATTGAGGATTGAATATTAAAATGTTTAAAGCAGTTATTTTTTATTGCCTTTGTGTATTACATATGCATATTTCCATTTATACATTTTCTCTATCTTTTCAATATAGAGTGATAAGATCCCATTACATAGAAAAAAGCTATCCTGCATGGGACACTAAACTGCATCTGATAATGAGGCTCCACTTCTGGAAATCTGGGGAATACAGAGTCACTCCTTCATTGCCAGGTTGACTCTGATCCACACTGGGATTATCTGTTAGGGTCTCATCTCTGGGCTAAATAGATCAGTTTGCAAATTATTTATATTAGATAGGAATACTTGAAACCATAAGTTCAACAAAATTTTAATTTATTTCTGCTTTAATAATCAAGAAAAGTTTTTTTGCCTATCCTAAAAAAAAATTGATATGTATGCTTAATTGACCCAGAAGGTTATAACATAATTTTTTTCATTTTTTATGGTAAAATAGGGGCTTCATCAAGATAGGTTGGCTGGTTTCTTTGTTTAATAGCATATCAATGTTTGTGGTTTATTTAATGGCAAAGTCATCCTTGTAGAAGAATAGCAGTGATACTATTTAATGTATAGCTGGGGTAGTGCAAAAGTGAATGTAATAATGTTATATAATTGCGGAGGGATTTTTTTTATATTATCATTTTTCGTTTTATATATCTTGCCTTTCAGTTTAGTTAGGCTGAGAATCTTTCGGATTGGTGCATGGGTTAGTTAGGTGCACACATTGAGTGCAGGTGCTCACGCGCGCACGTGACATTCACAGATGTCACAATAAAAACCCCAGATAGGAAATGAGACCAGGGACGTAAATGACGTCATGCCTGGAAACAATGGGCTGAGGATTTTGGAATTTGTAAAAAACAGTTAGTTGAGATTTAAACTCCAAATGAGTGAGTTGAGATTTGGGCTTGGACGAAGCAAGTTGATTTTCAGAGCTCGCCGAGGCCAGACCGGTAGTTTGCGGCTGGGCAGATGGAAAAATCAGCATAGAAAGAAATTGTGTCTCTCTCTCTCCTCATGTCGAAAAACCTTAAACTCAAAAAGGTAATAAAAAGTTTTGTACCTGAACCAAGAAAGTCATAAGTGTTTTGGTTTTTTTCGGATTCCTATATGCATATGAACATTCTATGAACATATGTCTATTTCACATATTCGTATCTTGGTCCTATCTTGAATATTTTGGTGGACTTCCATATTAAAATGTGATAGGAGTTTAAACTCTCTTATTTCTAGGCCACAGTCAAGCACTTTAGCCTCAGGAACTTTCCCTCCACTTCATCAAAATCTCTAACAATATATTCATGCTGCTGAGGGGGTAAGATCACTAAAAGTTTCTTGAGGATTACATTAAACTGCATCTGGTAGTAAAGATTCAGTTTTAGATCTCTGCTGTGTGTGGAGTATCCCTTCATTGCCATTATTCCCAGCTCCACTATGACCCAGACTGGCAGTGTCTGTTAGGGTCCTATCTGTGAGTCAAATAGTTTTGAAAATTATTAGTATTTAAACTATATAACTGTGTTTAAACAAATGATTATCATTAAACAGGCATAGTTAGTTGAAACCAGATAATTGTTTGCAAATTACTAGTATTAGATGGGGGATACTGAAACCATATAATTCTATGTGCAAATCATTTGTTTTAAGAATAGTTACTTGAAGCAATAATTGTTTACACATAATTATGATTATTATACTTGCTTGAAAAAAAAGACTGACTTCTGCTTTAAATAATCCAACAAAGGCTGAGATATAAAACCAAACAACCACTTTATCTTTCTGAAGAAATGGCATTGAGAAACTTTACATTAAGAATTAAAAGCTAGTATTATATATAATTCATATGTATGATAACACTTCCATCACAACATAAAAGATATAATAGATTGGTCCATGTGAAATACATTAACAGAGCTAAGAAAAATAAATCAAAGAGTGGATAGCAATGAAGAATAAACTACAATTGGGTTACAGAAAGAAAAAAATCATTTAGTGAGTGGTGAATTGAATAATGATTTAGAGAATGATTGCAATGCAAATAGAAATAGAAAAATTCCAAAAGAAGGGACGTTAAGATGTACAGAGGGAAGAGAAAGTAAGATAGGGAAGTATAAAGACAAAGAAGGAAATAAAACAAAAAAGAAAAAATGGTAAATTTTTTATGGATTTGAAAGACTTGAGAATTTTGTTCTTAGATAGTTTGTGTTATTTTTTAATTGTTTATATTGTAAAAGAATAGAAAATGGTTGTTATTCCCTTCAAAATTTACATTTATGTCCTGGATAATGTAATTTAAAAATTAAGTTATTTTATATGTAAAAATAGATAAATTTGCATATTTTTATTTACATAAGGTTTGAATAAAACAAAATAGGAATCAAAATTTGTGTCTATCTATTCTAAAATTATACAAAAATGAATAATTTTTCAAGATTTGTGACTACAATGTAAATCATTTTCATGTATCAGGCCCTAAATAAAGTTTTCAATGATGTTTTGAAATTTTAATTGCCCAGGTAATGATAGCAAAGTTTGAAGAAAAAAATAGGTTTTATCCATTTTCTTTAGGCATAAACAATTGGGAAATAATGCTTTATGCCTAAAAAGAAAAAAAGTTAAAAAATTTGTTATATTCATTGAGCAACAAAGATATTTTTTCCTCTCTCAGTGATAGTCATTGTTACTCACCTTGTAATTGAAATGTAAAACTAACATTGCTTTATTGTATATTGTACTTATCTTCATCAAGTAAGACATTTTACCCCCTTTCATATACTGTTTGTCCATAGAACAATAAGTGTACATTTTATCTATTGGGACACATTTATGTATTCTTGTTAATACTCCTTTTATGTATATTATGTATGTATTAAATGTTCCTATAAGTGTTAATGAGATTGTCCTGTCTTTCCTTCTGTTTATTCAGTTTTAATGTATCACTGGCTATACTAATGCTAAGTTTGGACCTTGATGAGTGGGGACTTAACAAAATAGCCTCTCTACCATCAACTAATCGAATAGTATTATTGAAAAATAAAAAAAATATGTCATTGGAGAATTGAAGAGCAGGCAGAGTTATAGGCACAAAATTTTCTTTAGTTATGAATTGAACTTGTGAAAATGTACATAGCATATTAGTTTTTGAAAACACCAAAACATTCACGTTTTCAACAAGGGGTTTCATTTATGAGGAAACACTAAACTGGACTCTTTCTTTCTGCTCATATAGTTTGCTAAAGGAAATGTTTATCTTTTTGCTTTACCATATAAAGTAAATATGTAACTGAACATATTCTGCCCAGAAACCTTTGATAGGCCATTTTTTGATTATTTTTTTTCTGAACTTTAAAAATCATGTTATATTTACTTTGGTGATATGAGAAGTAACCACCAAAGGTTATGAAACAGTAACCTCTGGATGATATTTATTAACTTATGTGTCATCTCAAATATATAGTTGAGTCTTATGTTTTTGTTTATTGCTACACTGCTGGAGAAGCAAAGACAAACTCATAAGTGACGTTCTTCTGTGGACCCCGACACATGGATGTGCCAGTGTTGGCCAACCTGCAAGAACTTATTTACATCAACTCTGTACAAACACAGGTTATAGCTTGGAAGACCTGCTGGGAGTGATGGATAATAGGGATAAATGGAGAGAGACAGTCAGCGAAATCCATGCTGTCACTGCAGTTTAATGATAACGATAATGACTGGTCAGTTTATATCACTTAAAATCTTATTTACAAAGTAGGTTTGCTGGCAACATTGTAAAATGTTTCATATATCTATATATATATGTACAGGGTGGAATGATAAAATTGTCGCCCTAGAAAAGATGACATGATTCTATTTTCGTTAAATGAAATCCAGTTTTCTTTTTTTGTTGCAGACCATCTACTAGTTGGCTAGTTGTGTACAAATCCCAAGAGCGATAGGAGCATTCTATCATGTCTGAAAGTGACACAGTGTTCAACGAGCAAGATCGGAGATGCACCGCTGTACAACTCATGCCCTCTACTGATCCAAGTTATGACAACAGGACCATTGCCAGCACCCTCAAAATGCAAATCTGGATTGCCACGAATAACAGGGACGTGTCCAGGGTGATGAAAACAAAGTTTCCGGCTACGGTTGTGGTCTTTGGTGTGGTTTCAAGTGAAGGCCACATCATGCCACCTCACATCATCGAAGTCGGCTTAAAATTCAGCACCAAAGTGTACCTGGATGTGCTGAAGAGTGTGGTGATCCCCTGGTGCAATCAGGTGGCCAGTGGCAGACCCTGGGTATGGTAGCAGGACTCGGCGCTGGCCCACAAGTCCAAAGAGACTCAGGCTTGGCTTCAGAAGGAGTGCTACGACTTTGTACCCTTCTCTCACTGCCCCCCCTCCCCCGACCTGAACCTACTGGACTACTTCGTTTGGTCATACGTCGAGAACATCACCAACATGACCTCCCACAACACCAAAGCCAGCCTGATCACCGCCATCCGCTGAGTATTCATTGAGCTTCCGCCGGCACTTGTGGAAAAGGCATGCTCCCTGTTCCGGATCCGTATCGAGGCGGTGATTGAGGCTGAAGGTGGCTACATTGAATAGATGTCAGCTCTACTACATAATCAAGTTACCTGAATTGATTTTTTCAATAAAAGTTTTAAAATAAAGCTGTAGTGTTGTTTTCTTTAGGACGACAATTTTATCGTTCCACCCTGTATATATACAGAGAGGAGAGAGAGAAAGAGAGAGAATATAGTTCAGTATTAATTTCTGTGGTAGTAAATGATAAGATAATTAAGTAGGAATTTTTGGGCGGCGATAGAAAATCACACATTGTTTTAGAGAAATCAAAGAAAACTACCCCCCCAAAAAATTTAGTTAGTCATATATGGCCAATATATAAGCATTATTCATCTTTTTTGTCATTTACTACTGTAAATATATTTACTGTATATCTATGTATGTATACTGAATCATATACTGTACCTATACTGTATTGTTCTTCTCTTAATTTCTGTATGTTAGCCTACATTGTTGGTCGTATAATTTTAGATTCATAAAGCATTCTACTTCAGTAAATTTGATAGTTTTACTCTTTAAGAGATTAAACTTAGTGAGAGCATTAAGAGTTAAGGTTGATGGAAGTTGGAGATATATGTTGATTTTTGTACTTTTGAGTGGATCTTGTACACCAAACTCTCTATAAAGTCACACACTCACACTTGAATCTAATACGTACGGTACTGGATGAAAAACCCATAGACAGCTGACATCATTTGATGAATTATCACGATTCAATTTCTTTGCAATATCACAAAATGACAGTCCGCAATCATTGTATGCCGCAATTTGATCTTTTTCTAACTCAAACAACTGCTTACTTGCCATTAGCAATGGACTAATCACAAATTTGAATATCAAATCAAAGAATAAAAAATTCTATGAAATTTCCAATTTTTTTCATATTCATGAAAATTTTCTTTTTAGAAAATAGTCACTTCCTATGTGTGACTAAGGAATTGAAGTTTCATTAAAATTTGTTGGGATAATAAAAAAATGGTTCTGTTTTTTCAGTTTTTTTTTATTCACTACTGTATATTAAAAAAAGGTTTTCTCGCAATTTTCTAATCTATAAAGATTGTTTATGATTTTCTGCAAAAAAACTAAACAACATTCCCATTTAATTATTTATGACAAACTGTCAGATCATTGAAGATTAAACTTTAACTGTAATTTTTCTTATTACTGATTTTAATCCATTTTCAATTCTTTCTGCCAGTCCTAATTAATTACCCTTAGAAAAAAGCTACCCACCTGTGTAACCATCTGTTTCACCTGGACCCTGTGATGGTTGATTTAATTCTACCCAGCTGACATCAACTGTTCTTTCTTCCTTGTTTATATATCTTATTTATAATTTTGGGCAATGATCCAGTTTGATACTTTCATAGAAGTTAGATTTTATATTTATGATAATTACTTTTGTATTTTTAACATCTGTTTCCCAAGGATTTCAATACAAATATTATCCATTGAAACTATCAATGATATAGATTTTACAAGACCCAGAGTCTTATTTCAACTCATTTCCATATCGACCGAGTAGTGGATGAATTTCAATACAAGCAACATGTGAACAACATTAAAGTCTTGTTTAAATGACTTTATTTAATGATGCTTGAACTTAAAATTGTGTTGTGGTTAGCGAGCTGAATTAACCAACTATTACTAGCAAAATCAATTCCCACTATTCACTCCATACCTCTGACCTTGAGCTACAGTTTTATTTCAGCAATAAACACTAGTATAACATTGAATCATGCATTTGTAATGATTTATAAGTTGATAAATATTGTCAAGAGGTTAATATTAGTAACTTTTGGTTGCTATAGCTCGTACTAAAAAAGTAAACATAACATTATTTTTTGAAGTCATGATTTTCCAGTGTCCAGAAAAAAATTCATGAATAAAAAGTTCAAACTTAAGTCTCTGGGTAGAAAGTTTTGAATAGGTATCTACTTTATATGGTAAAACAAAAAGATAAATATTCACTTTAGCTAACAAGACAAACACAGAGTCCAGTTTATCATTATACTTTAATTGTGAGTACATTTAGTGACACAGATATTCTAAGTGGACATTTATTTTTATATTCTCATAAAAATTATTGTCCGTGATTTGTTTGTAGCAAAACCACATGAAGATTTCAGTATATCATTTTAAAAATTAAAATGCTTCTAATGTTCGAAAAATCTGAAAAGAAATTCTAAAGAAAAAATCTTATTAATTAATGATCAGCTTGAAAGAATTAAGAAAACTGAACAAAGTGTAAGTTGAAGTGAATTAAATTCCAAATCTAACATTGTATTTTTTTCCCCCTTGCTGTTATTTTTACACTCTATGATATCTAACATACAATAATATACAATACAATTAATAGATTGTGCTGCAGGGGTCATCAAGTCATTTCTCTCTGAACTTTTTAATTTCTCTTTCCTTTATATAAAATCTACTTATACATATAACAGCTGCTTTAACCCCCCTGAGGGTGCAATAATAATGAATTCTCTTGTAGTTTGTATTTTTATGACCAAAGTTAAAAAATAGAAATTCTAGAATTCATAATATCATTGATGCATTTATACTTTTCTGCTTTTGTATAATCTCAGAAAAAGAAATGTTGCCTGTCATGTTGCTGGAAGTTCTTGGCTTCTTGCTTGATCCAGCTGACAGTCAAACTTCCAGTTGACTTGCCTTAACCCATAACCTCATGCCAGTCGGTTGAATGGATACACGGCTCAAATTTAAGAATGATTGCTTACAGGTTTCCTAAGGCATGTAACCACTTTCTTTCATGGATTTTGCTTGTCAAAAAAAGATCCCATGATGTAATGGATAATGTTGACCATTCTTAAAGTTCTATTTCAATTATTATCATTATTATTGGTCAAGGAATTATCATCAGCTTCATTATTAAGCTATATAATTATTTTAAAATAGGTAGATCCACAAAGAGATTTGTATTTTTTAAAAATTTATTTTGTTCTTACATATATGTTATATATGTGTATGTTTCCAGCTTGTTACTTTCATCAGAGAACATATGTGACACAAGGCCTTGTTAATGGGGTACCCAATGAGACTTGAACTCACTCTTGTTTGCAGTTTTCAGTCAGTTCAGGCAGGTTTTATATGGAGGTCATTCTCCATTTTTCTTATAGTGTGTTTACTTTGGTCTGCTTTACCCCTCTTTGATATTTGATATGTTTATCGTTGTGTATGTATGTTTGTGCACGTGTTGGAGTTCTTTTTATTTTATTATTTAACTATTCAATATTTTACAAATGGACTTTATTATCCCTAGTAAATAGATTCCAAAATATCTGGTTGATCTCACCATCTTTGATATTCCCTTGAGTTTTTTTCTCAGTCCACTATAAGAATTAGACCTTCACCAAGGTTTGTAAGATTTTAGAAGTAATGAGCCCCTACTCTCT
This sequence comes from Sepioteuthis lessoniana, assembly GCA_963585895.1. Classification (NCBI taxonomy): domain Eukaryota; kingdom Metazoa; phylum Mollusca; class Cephalopoda; order Myopsida; family Loliginidae; genus Sepioteuthis; species Sepioteuthis lessoniana. The sequence continues at coordinate 27,734,912 of OY757933.1, forward strand.
TATGCTGCTCCCTAATGGGCTGAGTTTAGATTAAAGTTTTCCCTCTTTTAAACTGGTTGTTCTACAAAGGATAGAGAGCACAGTCTGTTATACTATTTCACCATAGCTAGGTAGAGAAAAAATGGATTCCTATCTTCCTTGAGGGCATTGGTGCAAAGTGAAAGGCAAACAGCCATCAGCATGATTTAAACTTCGTTCTCTGATTCAATTTTCTTCAATGCTATCAATGCTTCTATCTTTGATAATATTGAACCATATACAGTATTTTATAAAGAGTTAATTTTCTTCTAAACCAAAGATACTAGCATTTTATTATTTCTAATTAAACGTTATACAATTAAATACTATCAGGTATTATTTATTACTAAATTCTACAGCAGAGAAACTCTGCAACCAAAAGTAAAATTATGTATGTGAGGAGGCTTTGTTATTTTTAGATTGCAACAAATTCATATTCATTGTTGCAGAGCTTCAATGAAGTAGAGTTTAATACTGAATATAGGTATGTATAAAAAGTATAAATATATTGTTCCACTAGAAATAATAAAATTCTGGTCTCCTTGGTTTTAAAGAAAATTAATTTTGTATAAAAAATCTTAAGGTGGGCAATAATATTCATTAGGTATAGTCACAAGGGAATCCATACTCTGTTTTAAAAACTTAGCATATCAAAATTGTTGGCATCACTTCTTTTTGCTTAGATTTTATTATTGATAAAATATCCCCAGTTATTAAGTTTAAATGCAGATGCACACTAGCATTTAAATAAGAAAATCTTAAATCAATAAGCCCATTTGCTGACAGGAAATTCCCCCTCCGCCCACATATACACACTAAGAAATATATTTAACTTCCTTGATAAACCAATTGCAAAATTAAATGAATTTGACAAGAACATATCAGCAGTCAATGAAGAAAACTTTCTACCTTTTTTTAATTTGCATTTTTCCCCTTTGGGATCTGATGACTCAGATTTTAATAGCCTTTAGGACATTTAAATTAACTTTTTTTTGTTGTTATTTTTTAAATACTACTACTACTATTACAACAACAACAGTTGTTGTTTTTGTTAATAATGATAATAATAATAATAACTTATATCTATATCATTTCGTTTATTTATATTTTACTTCTTGGAAAAAGTTTTAGGCTTGATAAAAAAATTTAATGTAAATGTTTGATGATTGGGTTAGAGAAGAATAAGTGCAACATTGGTGGTTGTTGTTGTTGTTTGAGAATGATACAGTGACCTACTACACTTTTATTAGTTGCAGAACTAACACATACTGCTAGATAAAACAAAATCAAATAATTTAACAAATTAATAAATAAAGCTCACTCAGTCAAGTTTTTTTTAATATATCATTTCATATATTTCAACTGTTTGTATTGATCTTGTATCAAAATGATCAGTTTTATCAGTGGTTGATTATACTGTGGAACATAGAATTTGCTGCCTGAGACTTTGTTTTAGATAAATTTTGGTTGCTGATCTTAATTGTACCATCATTTTGTTCCACTTGGTCTGATTACTAAGATATGATATACCCCTATTATGCATACAACTGGTTGGGTACAAGGATTGATGTCTACAATTCATTATTATTAGCTCTGTGATTAAAACATTTTCTCAAAAACTAGAGCTGCTAGAAAGAAATGAACTTCGATGAATTGAATATATCTAGAATCAGGTGTAAAATCTGAGGCACCAAGAAACATTTTTTAATTTGTTCTCCATTTCACAGACAAAATGTGGCATATCACTAAATCATTTTTCCTAAGAAATATTATGAAATATCAAGTAAGCACAGAATTAAGTCTTTTTGGTGTTATGAAAAATGTGAATAATCCTTGCTTCTTTACCCGCAAAAGGTCTGGCCCAAACTAACTGCAACACAGATATTCAGCCAAAGTGCTAAGTGTTAGGAAGCACCTGTTATGTATCTGAGACAGAAGAACTTTTCAATTATAAATGGGGAAATGAATTCATTAAACAGAATAAAAACAGTCAGAACAAGAAAATTACCTGAAGTTAAGTCAGTGGTTAGGGTTTGTGAAGGAAGGTATGCAAGTTGAGGAAATGTCTGTGCCAAGTTTCCCTTCAGATATACAAAATCAGTAGCCAATTTGCCTTACTTCTCTCTCCCTCTTTCAGCCTTCTATGTTTTGATTCAGGATTTCTCCTTTACCCTAGCTGTTGGAAGGTTCTGGAATATACTGACTATATCCCCTGCAGAGGAGTAAGATCTCTCCCAAAAGGTGTGTCCTGGGTATGACACTAAATTGCATTGGGTGGTAAGGCTCCAGTTCCATAGATCTGGAGTGTATGCCATTACTCCTAGGTTCACTCTGACTTGGAGTGGTTCTACCTGTTAGGGTACCATCTATGGGTGAAATAGATTCTATGCAAATTATTTATATTAAATTGGAATACTTGATATCATATAACCATTTGTGAAAATCTTCAGAAACTGCTAAAAAAATATGAATATAAAAATACAATGTTCTCAATTCACTAACCTCTAAGCATAAAATAACCCCAGATGGGTTGATATGCTATTAAAATCAATCAACCTACCTTATTACTATATATTTATTTTTTCACTGGAAGTCATAAATAATATCATAGCACATCTTATCGATTTCTGTTTTTTAAATAAAGTATTGTCAGTTATTATTATTATTATTTTTGATTATTATTTTTTAGGCTCCTTAGTTTTACAACTGTGAAGAACAATGCATATCAAAGACAATAATAAAGGATATACTCTTGGTGAGACTTGAATTCATGTCTCCTTTTAGTCTTTGAGGAAACTTAATTTTCCATATTAACTGTTTGACCAACTACATTAAAAGAGCCAAATATGGCACTGACAGACCAAGAGATGAAGTTAAGGATGGATTTAAGTGTTTGATTTAGCTTTTACTGTACCAGTGGTTGATACAGATAAACATGCAAAAAGTGTATGAGTCTCATAAAGAGTTTATCTTTTATTATTATCATTGATATACACTTTTCCTTTCTAGAAATAATGAATTGAGTGATTTACAATAAAAAGAAATTAAAATAGCCCAATCAGCTGTAGAATATGCCAACTGTATCTCTGCAAAGGGATACCACCCCACCAATGAGTGTCCTGGTATATGACACTAAACAATATCTAATGGTGAGGCTCTAGTCCAGGAGTTTTGAGGAATGTAGAGTATCCCTTCATTGTCATTACTCCCAGGTCTACTGTAGCCAGGGGTGGTAGTACCTGTTGTGGTTCCATCTATAGGCCAAATAGAACTGTTTAATCATTTGCTATACTTGAAACAATTTAATTGTTTTCGTGTTATGGATTGATATTTTGGAGTGGACCTTATATGGATTGATATTTTGGAGTGGACCTTATATGGATTGAATTGATGATCTTTGATTTCATATAACCTGTGTTATTACCATCATCTGCACTGAACAAATAACTTGCAGAAACATATGAGTATTAACAGATTTTGATTTGAAATTTAGCTTATTGCAATCATAAATAACTTAATCATTTCATATCTAAGGAGGTAAATCCATGTAGATATACACTTGGTCAGTATTTTATAGACATCACTCTTAGTACTCTGGTTAATTATAAAACTTTTACTATTGATGCATCTTTTTAACTTTTTTTCCTTTTCCTTCATAAATTTATTTTGCTGTTTTTTTTATTGTGATATAACAAGAATTATATCTTAAATTTAAATTGCAATTTTTACAATTCTGAAACTGCCATGTTGTCATGGTATAATATTTAATAAATTATTTTTATAGATCAATTATTATTGAGTTGTGAATTTGAATCTTACTAGATGCCCATAGTTTTGTAATGGTTTTCAAGCTAAGCTAGCAGACTATCATGTGGGAATTTGATTCTCACTGGTTGCCCCAGATCTCAACATGTGCCAAACTAAACTAAGTAAATGACAATAAATGCTTTTACAATCAAAGAAATAAATTGATCCCACGACAATAAAAGAAAGTTATTTTTCAAAAGACTATTTACTTAGTGACTATTTTATGGCCATTATACTTGGATTAGTTTAGGCTCTGTTGCTCATTTTTCAAATCTTCCAAGCTATAACAGTACTATTGTATGGCTGCACTACTTGGACTTTAAGGAAACACCTGAAGAAAAAACTGAATGGAAACTACATAAGTAAGCTGCATGTTTTTTTGAAGTAATTCTGAAAGCAGCACTCAACCAAACAACAGTTGTACTGCCACCTACCCACCATCTCACAAATCATCCAAGACAAGCAAGACATACTGGGCATTGCTGTAGAAATAAGGAAGAACTCATAAGTGACATTTTTCTATGGACTCCTTCACATGGACTGTTGGTTGACGAGCAAAAAACTTACCTTCATCAGTTCTGTGTGGACACTGGATGCTATCTAGAGAACTTGCCAAGAGTGATAATGAGATAGAGTCAACGGAATCCATGCTATCAGCGCACCTTGATGATGATGATAATGATGATTGTGAATGACCTTTTGAAAATTACCTTATATGGAATCTTTGGTTTCATTTGCTGTATCTATCCTCAGCACTTAATAAATAACTGGCAAACACTGCAATTTTTAAAAATTTTACAGTGAAATATGATGTACATTTTTGTGCTTGCTTACATTGCTGGAAATTTCAAGGAAATTATATTTATTATTGATTTTCAAAAAGATGAAAGATGCCTCTTCAACACATCAGAATAGGTTACAGCCAGAATTTTTGTGCATATTTTGTAATAAGGCTTTTAAAATTGTAAAATATAGTTTTCGTGTTATTTTTGAAAAAAAAAAAAAAATGAAAAACGACAAACACCAATATAAACCAGTTATTTAAATAGAAGCTACTTGAAATGATTTTTTCAGTATTTACAGATTGTACATTAATATCTTTTAAGGTGTTTTATCGGGAGGTGGGGATTTTATAATGGCAATTACCACAGAAAATGGAATAGAGTTGAAATTTCATCTACAACTGTTTATGTTCAGTTCATACTTATTCTTTTGAGAAAAGCAAGAATCCAATTCTATCTGTTCTGAGTAAAATAGTTGGGTGATTAGGCTCTCTAGCTGTAGTGGTGGGCAACCAGTCAAGGAGAAAGACAATGCTGAATTAGAAATGTGGAGAAGGCAACAGAAAATTATACCACTATATCTCCAAAGAACAGTCAAAGTAAAGCACTGTTTTCTGATAAAGGACTTGTCGAGAGATATGCCTGGAGAAGTCCTGAACTGACATACAGCTCTTTCTGCTATAGAGCCATAGGATCAAGCAATCTAGAGTAGCCCAATTAATACTGTGAACTTCTCTATTCCTTTTTATCCCTGTTAGAAGAGAATATGTTGACAAAATCCCCTGCTTAAGAAACTATACAAAAATGTAAAAATGAATAAAATTCTCTAACTTCAAAGAATAAAATAACCTAAGATAGGGTGACATGTCATTAAAATTAATCAATTTCATAGAAATAATTAGATTATTTTACTTGATAGATTTCATGTCTGTGAATAGTTTTCCTTTCTAGGAAGATTTTATGAATTAAAAGATCATAATTTTGGGAAATTATGTTATTGGAGTACATGTATGAGGATTATCTGCTTAAGGGGATGCTGATGGATTGATTTACCAAAAACTTTTCCATACTCTGTTGGTAGTGCTAAGAATATACTGATTATATACCAGGCCATTGGCCTAATGATTAAAGTGGTCACCTATGGTCTGGGAGATGGGGGTTCAATCCCCGGTCAAGTCATACCAAAAACTTTAAAAATGGTACTTGAGGCCACCTTGCTGAGTGTTAAACTCAGCATTATAAGGTATGGATCAAGGGTAAAGTGGAGCAATCCAGGGAATGGAGTAGTGCCCTCCCCTACACTTCAGTGTAGTAGCTATTGAAAAGGGAGCCTTCGGGTCACCCTCGGCTAAAGTTACCAACTTTACTTTTACTTACTATATCCCCTTCAGAGTGGTAAGACCCACACACATAAAAAAGGGGTGTCCTGTGTATGACACTAAACTGCATCTGATCGTGAGGCTTCAGTTCTGGAGATCTGGAGAGTTTGGAGTACTCCTTCATTGCCATTACTCCCAGGTCCACTCTGACCTGGTGTGGTAGTACCTGTTAGGATACCATCTGTAGGTCAAATTGATATATCTAAAAATTGTTTGTATTTGATAGAAATATGTCAAAAAAAAAACTTTAGAAATAATATAAAAAATGTAAATATGAATGTACAATGAATTCAATTCCCTAACCTCTAGATGGGTTGATATGCCATTAAAATCAATCAATCAATCAATCACTTAAACCAAAATATTGCATGGTTAAGAAAACAAATGTCATATTTGCTGGCATATAACACACATTTTTTCATCTTAAAAAGCTCCTTCATTTTATATCTGAATATTACTTGTGCAAAATTATTTTCTGAAAAAATCAACTATTTTCTTTATAATTTTGTTTGTAAATTAAGATATACTAATATAAATAAAATATATCAAGTTATATGTACCTATATTTTAGCATTAAACTAATATATACCAGCAAGGTCCAAATATTCTTTGTGATTAAAGAAAGAGTGTTTGCTTTGCTCCAGAGCAAGGACTCCTTTTGGCTAGACCTCACAAAAGACTGAATATTGAGGGAGAGTTGACTTTTAAAGTCTGCAAATACTTTACCTGATGTAACTGACTCATAAGCAAGCTTTTTCATTGGTCAATGGCAACATGAAATTGTACATAGAATGCTTTTGATTCACTTTAGCAAATTCATTTACTAGATATACCTGGCTATTTTTAATTTCAACTTTACAATATTCCAAATGGCCCACAAATGAGGTGCGATAAAAAAATATACATATTGAACCTTTATATTTTTCATTAATTTAAAAATTTGCACGGCTGAATAGCTTATATGAGGGCTCAGTTGGCTGCAAAGGGGTAAAACTCCCCCAATGAGCGTCCTGGATATGACATGAAGCAATCTAAGCACAGTAGGCTTGGGCTGTAAAATGCACTGACTGCATCTCTGCTGAGAGGTAAGACTCCCTAATGAGTGTCCTGGAATATGACATGAAACAATTTGATGGTGAGGCTCCAGTAATGCTGGAGTTTTGATGAATGCAGAGTACCTCTTCATTGTCATCACTCCCAGATCCACTCTAGCTTGGAATGGTAGCACTTGATAGGGTCCTACATATGGGTCAAATACAATTGTTTGACAATTAAACTGAGTGCAAACAAATGATGTGCTAAACAGAATTGCTTGAAATAGAACTTTTTAATCATTTAACTGCATATAAACAAATGACTGATTTTTAATTGAATTGTTAGTAATACATTATAATATTTGGAACCATTTAACTTTGTTGACATGCTAAACTGAATTGTTTGAAGTAGAACTGTTTGATCATTTAACTGTATGTAAACAAATGACTGATGTTTAATTGAATTTTTAGTGTTAAATGACAATACTTGAAAACATTTAACTGTGTGCAAACAAATAATCAATAGTGAATAGAATTATTTATATTATAAAGAAATAAGAAATAAGAGAAACTGTGGACAAAAAAAAAATTAGCTTAAGCTCATTTAAGAATGTTATCTAAAAAATGTGTTTAGAAATCATATATTTAATATGAATGACAAGATTTGACATAAAATAGCCCACAATGGTTGATATGCCATAAAACCAAACTGAACCAAACCAACTTATATAAGGGTCTTCAATAAATAAGAATATAGCCTCAGGAGTAGGTTATAGGAGGCACTGTTTACTGTTGGATCTTTTTCAAGGAAATCAATAGTAATGCCTCCTTTCTTGTCCCAGAACACTGTCAGCATCACCTTCTTTACTGACTGCTGTACCCGGAACTTTTTCTTTACTGGAGAGTCAGTGTATTTCCACTTCATGGACTGTCTTTTCAATTCATACTAAGAGTGACAAACCCATTTTTAGCCCATTTGTAAACATTTTTTCACCAAAACATGATTCTTTGTATATATCACATTGTAAATTTCACATGGTTTGTACTTCTCAGCTAACTAAAGTTTGATGGCAGACCTTTGTTCAAAACTGGAGCATTCTGTTTGATTTGCTGTCATTTTGAATTGCCTGAAAGCAAATAATTTTTCCAATAAAGCAATTGCCAACAATGCAGAGTTTATATTCATGGAAAAAAATTATTAAAAAATCTATTTTGCTTTTTTCCCCCAAATTCCCCTTATTCATTGAATGACCCTCATTGATAAATACATAGATAGATGGATAGAACCCTTTATTCATTGAATGGCCCTCATAGATAGATAGATTCTCCTTCATTGAATAAATCTCATAGATAGATAGATGACCCTTATGTAATAAAGTGTTAATATCTAGATGAGTCAGTGTCAATTTGAGAAGTCAGTGTCAGTACTTTATGAACAAAAAGTTTTTGGCAAAATTCATGCTCACTTGATCTAGATCCATGTAACTTTTTCTTGTTTTCTAGATTGAAAATTTTTTCTATGATCTGAAAATGTGAAGAACAATAAAAGAAACGGTGCAAAAAGAAGAATTTTAATGGTGCTTTGAACAATGGAAAACTGGCCAAATACCAAGGGAATCATGTTAAAGAAAATCATTCATTGTTCATCTATGTTTTAATAAATAGTTTCAATTGTGATACTTTTTTAACCTGCTTTCTATATGTTTAGTTACAGAAGTGATAGAATAAGAATATTATTTATTCATCATATCTATGTAGCATAAAAATTCAAATTTTTGGAAAAAAAAATTATTTGCTTGAATTTCTTTTTCTAAAGAGAACGTGTTATATGCCAGCAAATATAGTACTATTTTCTTCTTGCTTCCTCCAAATTTTCTCACTTGTTTTGTCCAACTTTGGTGGGGGAGGCATTTCTTGCTCCCATCTCTAACTTGTAAGCCCATGAAAATATTTGTCCAAAATATGATTCAAAATAATTTTATTCACAACTTTATATAAAGTCCTTATGGAAAAATAACATGATGCAAATTTGAGTTTTCTTTTCATTTTCTAATTTATTTAAGAACCAAAAGAGAAATGAATTTAAAATGATGAAGAGAAATAATTAGACAAAGAAAAAGGTAAAAACAAGAGAGAGAAGAGAAAAGAAGTTAAGTATTATGGGAAGCACAAAATTTACAAGATGATGATGTGTAGGAGTCCAAAGAAGAGGAAAGATAGAAGGAAATAGTAAAGAAATAAGATGAACGATGAGAGCTGCAGTTAGAAAGATAAAAAGGAAAAAGGGGAAGGACAGAAAGAGAGAGAGAGAAAAAAAAAGAAAAGGTTAATTTTTAAGACAGCATGTGTCCAAATCAATAAGAAAATCCTTGGCATAAACAAAACTTTATTGTTAATGTTCAAAGATGGCTCTGTCTATAGCTTCCAAAATATCACTAAAATAAAATAAAACATATTTGGAACATATCAATAAATCAAGTGATTTTAAAAGGAAAGAAATGAAACTCTGTAAACATTAGAAAACATAAATTGCTGTGGCAAGTTTTATTTACTCATTTTTAGTTTAGACACCTTTTAATTCACTTCAACTTACTTTGGTGATTTGAATTGGAGATTTCAAAGAAATCCTGTAAAATCAAATTATGAAATATTTTGCAATTGATTCATACAATTCATTTATAATAACCAGGTTTTATCTTTTATGAATTAATGGTTCAGATTTTGTAAATGCTGTGAATATATTTTTCTCTTTTAATTTCAATAAATTTCTTTAGGATGCATTAGCAATGGATAAATCTCACAAAAACTTTCATTTAAACATGGATAGTGAAAAAGACAAATGCATTAAAGGTTTTTATGTAGTTGTTGTTTATTTTTTTTCATGTCTTCAGTTAAAATAATTTTGAAGTGTAATCTTTGAACAGATTTATTGTTAGTTCATGAGAGAATAACATTGGGGGAAAATATATAAAATAAAAACAATTGTAAAACCAAGTATATGTTTTATTTTAATACCTCAATAGTTTCTGTCATAAACGACAGCATTATTTATGTATGACTTGGCACTTCTGCTTGTATATAAGTTCAAGATGGTGGCATTGGTTGTGTTGGTGAATTAAGAATGCAGAAGCAGTGATCAACTGATATCCTTTCAAAACACGCAAGTAAACAGAAGTAAGAAAGAAAACACGTGAAAAGAAAATGAAGAGAGAATTAATTGGAAGAAAAGAGAAATTAAAAAATATAGAACACAAAAAGGGATGTAGAAGAAGCAGAAGACTGAAATATAGAGAGTTATAGGGATATGAAAAAAAGGCAAAAAAATATAATGCATAAAAAGAAGAAAACAAAGAGAGAATAAGTTGGAAGGGAAGATAAATTAAAAAAGAAAAAGAACAAGCTGAAGAAGGAGAGCCTAAAGTGAGAGATCAGGAAAAAAGAGAGGAAGATTGAGTAGTTTAGTCTATCCAAAAAAATGCAATCATGGATACATTTGAATTTCTGAGAAATAATTTCTATTTTTTGAAAAGAAACAAAATATATTTACATATATTTACTTTACAAAGAATAATGCCTCATGTTACAATCACAACAGAATTTTTCATTACTCTAGAGAACAGGTTGCCTGATTGATAAAGTTATTTGTATACAAAACAAATTGTTACATATAAATTTATCAGTCTCACAACAAGGTTATGATAAATTCCATTCATATAGTAATACAAGGCAATTTAGAAATTGAAATGCAAAGGTCATTCAATAAATAAGGTGAACTTTTCCTATTTTTCAATCACATCAATTGTGATGGGTCCTTTCATGACCCAAAATTTGGTCAGCCTCACCTTCTTTACAAACAACTGCACTTTGACATTTTTTCTTTCCTCTATATTGGCTGTCTTTTTAACTCAGGCTCCTTGTGGCAAACCCATGTTTAGTCCATTTGTAAGCATTTTTTCATTAAAACATGTTTCTCTGTACACATCACACATTCTTTTGTAAATTATACATGGTTTGCGCTTGTCAGCCACCAAAAATTTGATGATAGACCTCCGTTTAAGCCTCGAGTACTTTGATTTGCTGCCATTTTGAATTGCCTGAAAACAAATATTTTTGTGAGATTAAAATAATTTTTGCAATAAAGCAATTCCAAACAATGCAGAGTTTATATTCATAGAAAAAATTATGAATAAAAAATTGCATTTTGCTTTTTTTTAAAAAAGAATTCCCCATATTTATTGAATGACATTCATATATCCATAATTTTTTTCCCAAAACTAAGTAGTCTACACAAAATAATCTTTTTCTCTTTGTCTTCTGCTCTATCAATGTGTCTTAGAATATACTGATGGTTATTGTATCCCTTGTAAAGAAGTTAGACTCCCCGCCTAAAAAAAAAGGGGTGTTGGACACTAAACTGCATCTGATGATGGGCCAACACTTCTCAAGACCTAGGGAGTATGGACTACCCCTTCATTGCTATTATTCCTAAGTCTACTCTGACCCAGAATGGTAGTACCTGTTAGGGTCCCATCTAGAGGGCAATTAGATCTGTGAAAATTTTTTACATTCAACTGGACCATATGCCAAAAAAACTCTTAAGAAACAACTTCACAAAAAATATAAATATGAACTTACAATGAAAGGAATTCCCTAACCTGTTGGCATAAAATAACTTTAGAGAGAGTGACATGCCGTTAAAATCAATCAATCAAACATTTCTTTGTCTTTTACTTTCTTTCTTCTTTTTCCTCTCTTACTATAACTTTTTGTACTTTCTTTTCTGCATTTTTTTGTTCTTTCTCTTATTTTCAATTTTATTGCTTTTTACCTTTCCAACATTCTTTCTTTACATTCTTCTTCTTCTTCTCCTCCTTCTTTTGTTTAGCCAAGGAATTTCAAAGGATTTCAGCTAACTAATGATTTTGTATTCTCAACTGACTGATGCCACCATCTTGAATCTACAGACAAGCATCAGTACAAATTGTATGATTTATGACAGTATATATACTTGTATAAAATCACATTGTGTTTTAAGTATAAGTGGATTGTACAGTTATATTTTTATGTTTTTGGAAGCTAATTTATCTGTTCCATTTACTTCACTGCAAGAAACTTACATTTAAGCCCAAATATAAAAAAATAAACTAATCTAATTCTAATAAAATGTTTCAGGAAAAATGTAGAATTACAAAGGAGTTGAGCTTTTAGTCATACAAACATAGAGAGAACCTTTTATATTTTATGTTGATTTTGCTGGTGATTAAGAAATAGAATTCATATTATGCTACTCTTTGTATTGTTATATATAACAGTAGAAAGTAGAATTTGTGTGTAGGATAATACACACATTTTTAGAGGAGTGAATGTTTGACTTGAGCATCTATCATCAAACCCTCACTTTTCTGTCTTCATGAAATTGATAAAAACAGTTTTTACTTCACAGCACAGAGAATTGGTTGACAACCTGTTAGAGATAATTTTTTTTTAATGGTCTTCTTCTTTTTCAGATTATGCATTTAGATGTTTGAACATATGCACATTCTTATAAATGTTCTAGCTGAAGTACCCATCTACATTGGGTTAGAAATCCAAGTTTAGAAGAAAGACACAGTGAGATGAATAGATGTTAAAAATCACTTCTTGTTTTTTTTAAACAATGTCTAATTTACAAAGTTTGTAGTAATTATACTGAATAGATGATATGACAAAAGAAAAATTCTACCTAGCAGAAATGATGGTTTAGTTTGGTTTCTCTGTTGTACTAGCACATCAACCCTTTAGGGTTATTTAATGCCAAAGCCCTCCTTGTAGAGGAACAACTGTTGTAATATTTACCCCATAGCTGGTGACTAGAGTTCAAAATTGTTTACTGCAATGTTGCAGTTCAGTAAATTAACCAATCTACTACTGAGGTTATTTCATCAAATTAATATTTTTTCTGTGAAAAGTTTCAGTTTTGTCAAGAAATTATTTTTTAATTCAAATGAGCGATACTTAAAAAATACATTGATTTGAATATTTTTGTTTTTTGTCTGTATTACAAAAATGATTTTGTTAACAAGCAGTCTAAGAGAAGGAAAACTCTGAATTTAACCCTGCTTTACTCCATTTAAGAATTGAATTTGTGTCACATCCTGCCCATTGTGGAGGGGTTGGGTATAAGTTTTCCATAGATTAGTATAGAACCAGAAGTAAGGGGCATCCAGTGAGAATCAAACTCACTAGCAAGGTACAATAGTCCAAAGTAATGCTAATACAAATTAGAAATGTTTAATTAAATGGAAATGAGTATTTTATTAAGATGAGTAAATCATTATTTTTTTTTCTTTTTCTATTGAAGCTCAGTTGTTAAGATTCTGAATGATTTGCTATTGTTTATTATTAGTAACTCTCTTTTGATGAAAGCTTCTTTTTCTCCATAAAGAACAAAATATTCTTTGTTGATCTCTTGAGCTTGATAAATATTAATAAGCTCATTATCAAACATTTTAGCTTTATAAAAATCTGTTTGGCTATCAAAAGAGAACAAATAAATTAATTCTTTTTATTTATTAATATAGACAATCCTCAAAGTAAGCAAGTTCAGACTCCAGCCATGCTATTACATTCACTTTCAGGCTAATACCCTTGGGAAAAGGATGAAGCCCTTTAGCACACTAGCTATTGGTTAAATAGTATCACTGCTGTTTTTCTACAAGGATGGCTTTGACATTAAATCACCCACTGAGGTTGATATGCCATTAAACAAAGAAGCAAAACTAATATAGACAAGTTATTGCTTGTGAGGAAGGAAAATGAAATATAAATTGATTCTACCTCTTTTCTATAATGATTGTTATATTTATCATATGAAATTTATATTCAAATATTATAGGAACGAAGTAATAATTGTTAATTATGGACATTGTCCCTGGTGGTATATACCATCACAATAAAGTTAATTTTATGTTTTAGATAAATGCTTGAGAATACTCTTGAAAAGTTTCTTTTCCCATAAGTGTTGCTAATTACTTATCATATTTAAATTTCAAGTCTACTCCAAGTGATCCATTTTCTTAATTCAAATGGTAAGATTTTCTATCAAGATATCGAAAAGCATGTCAAAGACATTTTGAATTCTATGGTAACATCCATCTAATTACTCCTATTCATGAATTAATTATCTTAAAGTGATTAGAAAGAAAGATTACATTTGTGCTTTTTTGCCATCTTAAACATTTGTAAGGAAAATACTTTTTGTCCATTTACCGAATGAGCATTCTCACTGTATTATTTAAATAATTCATCATTATTGGTAGGAATGTTTGATTAACTGATGTCTGCATGAAATGTAAGTGAATTTAAAACTATAGCAACTTAAATGCAATTTTCACTGCATTCAGAAACGAAATAATATTGACAAGATGCATTCAAAAAGTATTGAGATTGGCTTGGTAAATATTTTCTCTGTATGGAAAAATGAGACTTGCACCATTTGTAGGTCTAATATCTCATCAAGTTTCATTTGAATAAGATCTTTTATTGTTGCTATTTGCAAGGCTTTGATGAATGTTGTAGGTATGTTCTTGGTTGTCCAACACTTTCACGTCGTTGTAGGCATGGATAATGTAACAGTTATTGTCATCCTATTTACCAACCCCTCTGCTCGGGTAGGATATGACACAAGGTCAATTTTTAAGCAGAGTTTACAGGTTTGAATTCAAAGTTTTCCTTCTCCTAGACTAGTTGCTTCACCAAGGCTGAAGAACCCAGTCTGTCCTACTATTTACCCATAGCTGGAGGGAGAATAATTGGATTCATACCTTTCCCAAGGGTATTAGTGCTATGTGAAATGCAATCAGCCTCGTCCAGGATTTGAACTCGTGTCGCCATGTCCATTTCCTACGACGATAACCATTACACCATGGGCACCTCCATTTATTGTCATAGGAAATGAACTTGGAGTGCCAAGTTCAAATACAAGTCAAGGCTGGTTGCATTTTGTTTCAATCTGGTATCCTTTGGAAAGGTAAAAATCGTCCCCCACTCCCTCCAACTGTGGGTAAATCAGAGGAAGGCTAATCAGTTGAGAAGGGGAAAGCTCTGAATTCAAAACCAGTGCGCTTGAGGCTTGCAACTCTATCACATGAAAAAGTACTTGTTACTGAAAATACAATGCCATTGATAGTGTTGCAAGGTGACCCAACATTCTACAAGAAGTCTACAGGATCTAAAGCAATTCTAGTTAATAAAAATTTTTTTTAAAAAGTTAGAATTTTGGAGTGACTGAAGTGTATTTGATTATGTAGAAAATAATCAGTTTCTATATTGAAATGTGTAATAGAATCAACCATTATTTTCAAAACAAACTCATCTTGAGGCCACTATTTTTTTTCTTAAATTCCTAGCATGTTATAAATCATTTAGTATTGCTAAATCTTTCATATTGGGTCTATGTGTATATTTTCTCTACATTGTGCATATTTATAAATTTCTCTAGGAATTCTTTGTCACTGTTTATAATAATTCTATATATTTTCTAAATAACCTAAAAAATATTTCTTGATTTTTCACTGTTCTTGAAAAATTTTATTCATTTTCCACTAAATCTAGAACAATGAAACATTTTCTGTGGTAGATTTTAATGTCATGTCAGTGGATATTTTCTGCTTTGAGGTTAGGGAATCATATTCCTTACATGTTCATATTTACATTTGTTGTGTTGTTGCTTCTTAAGAGATTTTATTTTTTGCAATGGTCCTATCAAATAGAAATAATGATACAGATAGATGGGCCTCTAACAGGTACTACCACTTTAATACAGAATGGACCTGTGAGTAATGACAATGAAAGAGTGACTCCACATTCCCCAGATCTCCAAAACTGGATCCTCACCATCTAATACAGTTTAGTGTCATTTTAAGGACACCTCTTTTTGGGAGAGTATCATACACCTCTGTAGAAGATGCAATTAGTGTCTAATCCCAGTCGACAAAGAGATTCATTGCTTCTACTTCTTTTACAGATCCATTTATTCAGCAATTTCATTTAAATAGGCTCTTCACTTGTCAAAATATAAAGTCAAATTAAAAAAAAAAAAAATTTACTGTTGATGGCACAAATTTTGGTGATTGGGTGAATGTTACTTATAAAAAGGAAAAAAACAAAAACTCTTTGGATCACAATTATGTCAATCATGCCAGAATGTAGGCCACCTTTCCAAATATTCAGGAGTTAAAAATTCATGTTAGATGAGTATTTTTATCTCTTGTATTACGAACATATGTAAAATAAATTAGTCTCACTAAATCTTTCTTTTATATTTTGAATTGAATCTGTATTTGTATTTTCCATAAATTGCAGGTCTTGTATATTTTAATGTAAATTTTCCTTTTTCATCCTCTTTGTCTATTTATTACAATTAACTATATTTTTGTTACATAAATATACATTCTTCCTTTTGTGGGTTTATTAAGTTGCTTCATTCATTATAGATTTATTTATTCAAAACAAGAAACTGTATAAATTAATCAAAACCTGACTGTGTTAATTACCACTATGGTGAATATAGAAAAAATATGTAAAAATGTAAGAGCAATACTTTCCTAAAATTATTTTTATTCTCGATATACTTTGTCATAAAACTCATACATGTGAAGTTGAATGAGCTCTCCACATTCTTTTTACTGTATGATTGTTAATCTCCTGAGCAAGTACCGAAAAGTTCTCAGCCTGAACTAGATATAGATAATCAGGAGTCTAAAAATGTATATGTTATTCCATTCCTTGAAGCAGCTCCTGTGACGGTACATAAAATATTTATCTCATAACAAGAGTTTATTTTACACACGTGTGACATCGGGGCAGTCTGACACTTGATCCCTCGCAAAATAAGTCCTAGTTAAGATTCCTTTTTCAGGCACATGGGAACTAGCAGATAATGTGGGGGTTAACTTGGGGCTAGACTGACCGCCACTGGCAAGGGGGTTTCCAAATTTCATGTTACACACACACCCACCAGGCCACTTCGTCTTCCTAACTGCTCAGGATAAGGAAGATATGGGCCTCTAGGTTGAGATGAAATATTATTCTTTACTGTAGTCGACAATTCCAATTTTCCGTGTAATGTTTTTAAAGGCGAATAGGACATTTAGTGAGAATAAATTGAGGCGAATGAAGCTGAAAAAGATATACATGCAAAAGAAGGCAACTCACTGGGTAAATAACACAGCAAATAAATTTCAACGAGGGAACATTTAAAATATAACCAAAATTTTAATAGTCGGGGTCCAAACAAATATTTATAGGAGCCAGCTATATTTCACCTGCACACAGTCTCAAATACAAATGTCTTTCTTTCTTCCTTTTTCTTTTCTTTCTTCTTTCTTTCCTTTTCTTTTCTTTGTACTTTTCTTTCTTTACTCTTGAACCTTGGAAAGATAGCTAAGACTACTCATTCGTTTACAGTTTATGAAATCTTTTCATTCTATTTCTCTTCTTTTCTTAATGCATATAATTCTTTATATGCTTCTGTCTTTAAATTGAGAGAGAGGGCATATACTTGCAATACTTAGGAAGGGTGGAGGGAGAAAACGGTACTTAGCTTTTTTGACGGGTTTCTTCTGAGATTTCTTTTCTTTTACGGGCTAGCAGGATTCTGTAGAGCTCGGCTTGAAGGCATCTGTTATCTCCTGTCCAAGAACTCTATTTCGCTTCTTTTCCCGGAGTTTTCGGCTGCAGCTTTAACACATCTTGTCACGATGACTGCTGTCCTAGAACTCAATTCCTTTCACGAGCGAGCTTGCTCAGAGTTTTTTTGGCATCAGATCAGCACGTCCTCTCACGGTGACCTTCGTCCTAAAAACTAAAATTCTTTTCCCCTATTTCCTCTGATGAAAAGGGCACTACTTCTGGCTTTAGGGTTCTGGCCAATCATTTGGCCTCTTTCTTCTTCCTCCACTTCGCCCTGTCATGCTATTCATTTCAGGCTACTATACTGACCTCTGTATCCCCTTCTCTGTCCACCCGGTCACAGAGTGTAGGCATCTCTTGGCTTTCATTCTGACCTGGATTCGTTACTTTGTTCAACAGGCAGGCCAAGGAGTTGACCTACATTCCTATTCCTCTTTTAATGGTCAATCTTTGGGGCCTGTTAATTCAAACACGGAGGGGTAGGGGAAATTGATCTGACCTCTCTCCTCTCAGTGGCAGACCATGTGACACTCCCTATAAAACTACTGTTGTATGGCCTCCTACTCCCTATCTTGCAAACCATCCTAGTAAAATGATTAAGACATGTTGGACACTGTGTTGGATAAGAAAGAATGAACTCATAAATAACATCCTCTTATGGACTTTTACACATGGACACACCAGTGCTGGACAATCAACAAAAACTCTGTGTGGATACTGGATGCCGTCTAGTGGATTTACCAAGCATGATGACTGATAGAGATTAATAATGTGAAAGGGTCAAAAGAATCCATGCTGTCAGACCATCTTGATGATGATAATGATGAATCCTAAAATTGAACACACTTGGTATACTATTTTTCAAGTCTCTTTAACCTTAAAAAAAAAAACATTGATAAAAACGAGTCATTCTCTTTTTGGTTAGGCCAAAAACTTTTCAGTATTAACTTGTATATTATAAACAGTGTTATTTTTTTTTGTCTGTATTTTTATATAAATTCATTTATTGAATTAATTTAAACAAAACATAGCAAACATTTGATTAAGAACAAAAGAGATACTTTTAAAATGTTTATTGACTTTAAGGAAAAAACAAGTTAGTGCATCATATAATAATTGAGCTGAAGTTAATGTCCCAGGTAATGCAAAGTACTCTTGCTAGTTTAATATATTTTGTTACCAAAATTTATATGTGCCACTCATTTTTTCCATGTGTTTTCTACAATTAATCTTTTAATTGACATTAACCAATGCAAATAAGGAACTACATGAATTACAATACTTATTATTACTACAGAGGTAACATACAACAGTAGGAAATATTAAGTGGTATGAAAAATAATCACCATTTTTACTAATAAACATGCAAAAAAAATCAGCTACTATCTTCCAAACAACTTAATGTAACACAATTTAAAGAAATGCTCTGTCAGTGGGGCTTAGAATATACTGACTGTATCCTCTTGTGCGGGGTAGGTAGGACTTCATTAAAAAAAAAAATGGGTATCCTGAATATGACACTAAACTACATCTGATGGTGTGGCTCCATTTTTGGAAGTATAAAGTTACCAGTTCTTTGCCATGACTCTCAGGTCCACTTTACTCAGAGTGGTAGTACTTGTTACGGTCCCATGTATGGGTCAAATAGATCAATTTAAAAATCGTTCCTATTTGATATGACAAAAAACCCTTAAGAAACAAATATGCATAAATTTGAATATGAATATATAATGAACTTGATTCTCTAACCTCTAGGCATGAAATAACATTAAACGGGTTGACATGCTATTAAAATCAATCAGTCAATGATAATTATTAGGTTGTTTGGATGTAAATGAACAATAAAAAATAGTTATTATTTTCCAAATAAGTTAATATAATACAACATAGAAAAAACCTGATAGTTGGCTGGGACTGTAGAATATGCCAACTTCATCTCTGGAGAGAGGTAAGACCCTCCCCAATGTGTGTCCTGGATATGACACTAAACCATCTTATGGTGAGGCTCCAGTCTTGAAGCTGTGGGGAATGAGGAATATCCCTTTGTTTCTATAACTTCCAGGTCCACTCTGACCTAGAGTGGTAGTACCTGTTATGGTTCCATCTATGGGTCAAATAGGAATATTTAATCATTTACTATTTTTGAAACCATTTAACTGTGTGCAAACAAATCATTAATGTTAAATTGAACTATTAGTATTACAGAGCAGTACTTGAAACCATTTAACTGTGAGCAAACAAATGAGCTCTGGCTCATTTAAAAGATGTTACCTAAAATCTATTCCCTTATAAACCATATGTATAAACAAGGTTTGGCATTAAATAACCCACAATGGTTGATATGCCATAAAACACAAACAACCAAACCAAAACCTGATGTACAAAGTAAAATCCTTCTTTGGTTTTACTTGTTTGAATCATAATTTTACTTTCTTGAGTGAATTTAGTTTAATAAGCAATGTTTGTGTATGAATATGAATAGAGCTATTCCTCATGGAGTACGGACCTTAGGGATTGCATTAAAAGGTGATAACCCTTGTTCTTCTGTGGAACATATTTTGTTGTTGTCATTCAATGTTGTAATGGCTTGTTTGCATTTAAGAGACTCAAGATTATCATTTGCTAATAGCATAATGTGTATCGACAATAGCATTGTGTGCTGATATGTGCATATTGGCTGAGAGGTGACAAATAGCTTACAGACAATGAACAAGTGAATGAGTGACTGCAATTGCCAGAGACAAGCCAAGGAAACTTGTTGATATTAAAATATATAATAAACAACTTGACCTTTACACTGTATTGACAGTATTTGTGAGCTTAATTTCATCACAACAACCAAAACAGCCACATATATTAAGGGAAATGACCGAGGTAAAACTACATCAGTTTCTTTTATTGTTGTGCATTTTTACAAATTTAATGGATGGATAGATGTGTTTGAACTAGATAAAAGTATATCATTTTTTATATATATATATATATAAAGAAATGCCCTTTAACAATTTTTTTAGAATAAGTTAATTCTAAAGCAAAGATACCCAAATTTTATTTTTTTCAAATAATATACAGTCAAAATGGATATTATTTGGTATTATTATCAAACTCTAAATTCTTGAAAGTCTAACCAAAAATAAAATTGCAACATCTCAATAACTAAAAGTAAAATTGTAAATATATATATATATATTACTTATTCATAGTTTCAATACTTTAGAGTTTAGAAATAGATAGTATATTGGTTGGTTAGTTGTTTTATTGCATACCAACTCTGTTGATATATATATATATGATTTGTAAGTAAAGTGTTTGTAGGCAACTATTTTTAAATGAGTTATTAAAGCACATTTGTTTGCACACAGTTAAATGGTCTCAAGTGTTGCTATTTAACATTAATACTTCTATTTATGAAGTATTCTTATCTAATACAAATGATTTTCACATAGCTGTCTGGTTTCAGATAACTAATAATAATAATCCTAAATAAATGATTGAACAGTTCTATTTGACCCATAAATAGAACTATAACAGCTACTAACACTCCAGGTCAGAGTGGACCTAGGAGTAATGGCGATGAAAAGGCACCCCATATTCCCCAAAGTTCCAGGATTGGAACCTCATAATTTGATCTAGTTTAGTATCATACCCAGGACACTTGTTGAGAGGAGTCTTACCTACTCTACAGAGGTGCAGCACCAACCAACAGAGTGAACAAATGAGACTTAATAATATCCATTTTGATTGTATAATGTTCAACTAAATATGATAAAATCTTGCTACCTTTGCTTTGGAAGAAAATTAACTTTATATAAATAAAAGATTGTGAGATGTATACTTGATTATAGTTAATACAGTATATGTTTAAAAAAAAAATCTATTCCATTACTTTCTAAATTAATATATATTAGGTTAATTTAGAAAATAATGAAACTGATTTGAATTTTTGGTGGGCAACTTTGATTGTAAATTAGCTGATCAATGTTAATCCTGAATACTTGTGATAGGTACATATATCTATTGATATACAAGTGCTAACCCATGAAGTAAAAGCATACTGGTGTGAATAGGTGGGGTTCACTTAGCTTAGTCTCGTCCTTATTTTTTTTAAGATGTCCCTCTTTCTTTCTCTTCCTACAATTTCTTTTATGTATATTTATAACTGAGACTGTGACACACATGAACAATAGATAGGTAGGTAGGTAGGTACACAGTTACAAACAAAATTATTGATATATACATTCTGTAAAATTTCCATGGCTCCAGGTAGTTATATATTATTTAGATCTGAATATAAAGTGGTACGGTCAGTCTTGGAAGTAAAGCGACTGATTTTTTAATTTTTCAGGTTGGCAACTCTAATTGAAAATCATCTGATAAATATTGACCTTTTATATATGTGAAAACATTTAGTTTATGTTTGTCTCTTGAAATTCATATTCAACTGTGTAATCTTGGATAATTTTGTGTATGTTTGGTCAAGTGTGTTGAGTGTTTTCTTTCTTTCTCACTATTCCATGTTTTCCTCTCTCTCTCTCTCTTGATATAAGACCCTAAACATCTAAACTTAACCATTCTTTCTGTCTCCTTTTCATTTCTTTTTAAACCCTTCTCCATGTGCAACTTTATCTTAATGTTTTCACTCTTTTTATCTCATAAAACTTTAAACTGCCCATGCACTATATCAGCTAAATCTGTCTTTAACTCACTCAATGACTCTTTTCTTTCTATCATTCATACACTTGCTCTTTCGTTTATTAATGTGCTTTTCAAATGGGAAGCATTTCTGTAACCCAGTTTTAGCCTATTCTTCTTTGCTATCCACCCTTTCATTTTTGTCTTGATCTGTTTATGTATTCTGCATTGACCTGTCCATTATAAATTTCGGATTATGACAGGAGTCTAACCAGGCAGACAACTTACAATCATATACATGAGTTATATACAAAGATTTATTGATAGTTAGGATATGACTCAATATCAAGCTTAATCCCTTCCAAAGGTGGCTTTTAAGCAAGTTAATAAAAATAATAGTAGTATATAGTATTATCTATTTAATAAGTAATAATAGAATAATATTATATATTTCAAGTAACTTGAAGTGGAATTTCTGGTGAACTTGTTTTATCTATAGCATTTTGCATTTGCCACCTCTTTGAAGATCTCAAATTAACATTTGCAGCAATTTTTGGTGAAAAATAACTTTGCTGATGCAAAATTGATTTTAAAAATAAATGGTATAAAACTGGGAAAGCGTTTCTATTGTATTCAAAGAAGTTAAATTTCCTTTTTGCAGTTACATCACTATGCAATAACCTTGCTTTCCTGTTCATCTTAAGTTTCAGAATTAAATCTAACCAGTAATAGTTGAATTGATTTTTATTATGAATTCTAATTATTTTCAGTATATTAATCTATTTTTTTAATATAAAAATAACTGAACAGTATTGCCCACAAAAATACACTCCTGCCAATTCTTTTTATTAAAAGTTAATTTTCTTTGAAAGCAAATATCTTCATCATCATCATCATGTTGTGCAGCTGGCACGGATTTCCTTAACTCTCTTTTTCTTGCCATTCATCTCTATCATCCATTGCTTCTGGCTGGTCTTCAAGACAACATCCTGTGTCTATACAGAGCTGTTGTTGATGAGTTCTAACTGGTCGTCCTACACTTGTGTGTCCATATGAAAGAGTCCATAGAACGTAGCTTATGAGTTCATCCCTGCTCCTTCAGCAGTGTCCCACATGTCTCGTTTGTGTTATTTGGATGGTGTTCGAGATGGGTGGTAGGTGGCTGTACAGCTGTGGCTTTGTGGGATGTTGCTTCCAGGATTTGTTTAATGTAGCTTGTAGCATCTGTGTGCAATTGTCGTCAAGCTTTTTCTCTATATGCTTAGTGTCCAAAAGAAGCAGACAGTACCCCACTTAAACTATTATGGACAAGGACTATGGTGATGACATAGCATTTTTGGCAAATACAACTACCCAGGCTCAATGCCTGCTGAATAGTCTAGTGTGGGCAGTCGGCAGTATAAGCCTCCATGTGAATGCAGACAAAATGGAGTACATGTCCTTTAATCAAAGAGACGACATCTCCACACTAAATGATGGTTCTCTGAAACTAATGGACAAATTCATCTTCCTCAGAAGCAGCAGCTCATCTATGGAAAAAGACATCAAAGCAAATATACCAGGATTTTATTATATTCAGTGGAAAATTATACAATCCAAATGGACATAATTAGGCATTATTCATTACCATAATCTACATCATTGAAATTCTATAACCTAAAATATGAATATCTTGCTGTTCAAAAATAATTATGCCTTTGTATATCATCATATAATTTTATTTTTGGTTTCACCAAACTCTACTGCATAGAAATTTCATAACTCTCTATTTATGGGTGATTATCTATCTATCTAGGACTGTTTTACAACTTCATGTCTGTAGCATTTACTCTCTTTTATAGATAAAGGTTGTTCTTTAGTTCTTTTGAGGTTTAATAAAGAAAACAAATTTTTATTTTGAAATAACTGACCACAAATTTGTTTGATTATAGCAGTATACTGGTATAATGGATACTTACCTATTTGCCTCCAGATCTGATATTAAATCATAAAAGGTTTCACTTAATTTTATATACCTGTTTGCTTGAGCAAGAAATATATAGAAAAAGTCTGATTGTTCATTATTACAGTAGATGAGCTGATCTATGTTGTCACTGTGGTTAATAGAGTAAATGATTCTAATTGATATTTTGTCAATATTTTTGATATATCAAGAATTTAAATTTACAAACTGGTGCAAACTCCACAAAATCATCATTCAGTTGCAAATTGAACTGGACTTTGTCTTATTCTGTAAGGGTATTGCTCTAAAAAAAAAATCTTGCTATTATGTGCTGTTTTTTTCTGAATTGTGGTTACATACACATATGAACAACTTTAAATTTAGAAAAAATTTAAGAATTTAGGTTTCAAACAAGATCTTTTCGTAAAAGGCATGAAGCATCTTTTTTTTTTCCGATATATTTTTACTTTACTAAAAAATATCAATATTCAAACATTATAAGAATTTTAGTAATATATAAATAAACTTAGTTTACAATTTAATCTGATATTATAGATCACTTAATCACTTGATATTTACAGAGTTTGAACCAAGTAAATATACATTTGATCAATGTTTTACAGAACCCAAACATAGAACTGTTGTTAATTATAAAACTTCTGGTATTGATGCTAATGGGTTTTTCCTTATGGTTCATAATTTAATTTTTTTAGTTGACTTTTTTTTATCTTTTCTACCATTATTTTCATGGAAATTGTCATTTCCTTGTTCTATCAGTCCAGGATTTTTCAATCAGAACACATTTTTCAAATCTAGGGAGTCACAACCATTTTTCTGAATAATTCCTAAACTTGCCACAAGTTCTACTCAAAGAGTTTTTATTCTGGAACAGCATTGTTTTCCAGTTGAATATAATTTTGTCATCATTAAATTTGAGATTAATTGGTATTTTTTGGTTACCTTCCTTTAAATTAGTGGTACCCAAACACTTAGACGATGCTGCCCTCTTTTCTTCACTATCCCTTTTGATATTCCTCTGCCACTAAATAAGGAATGACTGATTTAAAATCTTTTATCGATTTTTTTACTTTTTCAATCTGTCCCCAATTTTTCTCATTTATAGATTTTTTATTGCCATATTTTATTTGCAGATTTTGTGTCTATATTCATATATAAAAGTTTTATTGCATCAATAATTTTTTTAAGGCTGAGTCTTATTGAATTACTGCTCTTTTGGCTAGGGCTGTAGAATACACTGGCTGTACATCTGCAGAGGGTTTATACACACACGAGTATCTTGGATATGACACTTAATGACCTGATGGTGAGGCTCCAGTTCTGGTGCTTTAGGTTATGTAGAGTACCCCTTCATTGCCATTACTTTTAGATCCTCTCTAACCTTGGGTGATGGTACCTGTTAGGGTTCAATCTATGAGTCAAATAGAATTATTTAATCATTTACTATATTTGAAACCATTTAATTGTCTGCAAACAAATGAGTTCTGGCTTGTTTAAAAAAAAGTTACCAACAAACTATTCATCTACAAATCTGTATATGTATGTATAAACAGGATTTGGCATTAAATAATCTACAAGGGTTGATATGTCATAAAACACTACCAAACTTATAGAGTTAATTTTCAAAAGAATATTTACGGGTGTACTAGTTTTATATTCTATGTTAACCACACTGTATTGCATTGTGGGATGTCAGGTCAAATAGACCATTGACTTACTGATCTCTGCTAACTTATCCAAATGAATTTCATAGTTTAATACCTCTGTTAACCCTTTGAATCCTTAGCTACTGTTGTAGATTCATAAAATTCATGAAAACAAGCACAAAACATTCAATATTAAAATTTCAGGGTACAGATATCTTATCATTCCATTAAAAGAAATACTGTGGCTGATCATTCTACTAAGCTTTTTTATCATCAGTATTTGATGTGATCTCTTTGCACCCAAAATATCACACTTATAGTGTTTGGTAAAATAGCATTCATCCTGAAATTTTGGCCTCTTATGAAAAAGGGTTAAGATCCAATTTGAAGGTTTTCATTTAAAAATTAACATTGGTATTTAGATTTAATATTTATTTTTAAAAAATAAGGGATTTATTAGTTTTCTAGATCAAGCATTGTCATCTATGGATTTTGATTTATTTTTTCTTTCAGCTTAATTGCAATTCACTGAGATCCTCACTCTAGAATTATGAAGAACAATGTGGAGTGGAAATAATAAAGAATGAGCCTTCAATGAGATTTAAACTCTCCTTTCCTTTATCTCAGATAAGTCTGGTTAAATACACGTGACTTTATCAACTAAGCTATAAAGATCAATTAGTCTTCAGAAGTCAAAATCAAACCTTTGAACTCATTCCTTTTTCTATTCTCAATCCCTCTCAGTACTATTATCTTAGAATCATCTTTTATTTCTTTTTATTTTTGATTTAGAATTGTCAATCATTACTTTTGATTAGTATTTCACTGTTCCTCATTGTCATAGATTGATGCCCTTAGTGAGTTAAAATTTTTTAAAAAATCAACAATTAAGATGACAAAAAATACTACATAGAAAGCAAGAGATTTATCAGTTCATCAGTTTTCTATCTAAAGAATAAAATAAAACATTGATTTTTGTTCATTATCTGACTAGTATTTTTCTGTGCCATTTAAGAGGCATAAGTTTTTAATTGCTTTTTTGTGATGATACTCAGAGATTTAGCTTAGAGCCAAAATTAAGTGAACTATTTTAATGATCATATTTAAAATTACGTGGGGGAGAATGGGGAGAATATACTGAAACAGGATATCAACTATAAAAATATACAAAGCAATATGATTGCTAAAATGACTGTATAGAGTCACTTATTTCTGCCTGATGAAATGAAACTCTTCAACAAGAATTGGTATTTAACCTGCTTCTCATGAAAGTAGTCTGTGATTCAAGTATGATACATGGTCAATTTGATGTAGGGTGCTCGCAATTTTCCCAATCCAAGCATCAGACTACTCTCACCCTCATCTTTGGTGCAATTGGAAGGTGTAATCACTGGGTTTAGATAAAATGACTGGACCTGTCCTGTTTTTTTTTTCTTGCTCAAAGATAATATCATCAACAAAAGAGATGAACAGTTATCACACTCTAATCCTATCCTGAAGACTAGGGAGTTAGTTTTCTCTTTTGTTAAATTGATGATCCAGAAGTTTTGAAAATACCATGAGTAAAGAATTGTAGCATAAAATCAAATGATAGCTGAAATGTAAGTAAAATATGAAGGGTGATCAAAAGGTACTGAGGCTGAAGTTTTAAATTTGTTCAATGTTAAAATTCAAAATTAAGATGAAGACATGTTAATCACTGAGCAATTTATGATAAAGTGATAATGTCTAGACATTAAAACAGCAACACCAATTTAAAAAAATATTACAAAACTAGTCTTGATCCTTTTTTAACTAAATATTTTTAATGAAACAAGGATTGTGTGTGTACAACAGCCTCCTTACTCATTAGACCTATGTGATTCTTGTTTCTTTTCTAAATGGGAAATTTGTCTCAAGAGATATTAAAAGAAATATGTAGACTCAATTTCATGCAATATCAAAAGGGAAGTTTCAGTGGCACTTTAACTAAAAGGAGAAGTCATTAAAATAAGTGTTTTGAATGCCAAGGAGAATATTTTGAAGAAAATTAATAGTTCATTTTTATGAATGAACAATTATTTTCTTCAAAATACTCTAAGTAAACTCACTTTCAGTCTCTATACCTTTTTAACACATCTTCTATGAAAAGTTATTATAAATTTTATATCTATCTTAGTATTAAGTATGTATTTGACAAACTTATACATAAACAATATAATATAATATAATATCTAGGGAAGAAAAATAGTGTAAATGCTATTATTAGTAAATTTTTAAGTATTCTATCATGTCAAGATAACCCATTGATATCAGCAAGGACATCTGTGTTTCCTCAAAGGAAATGGGAAAACCTGCACAAAAGAAGAGATTAAAGTACTGGGGCAGGGGCTGGGGCTATATAGACTCGCCATTGGCACAGTTGAACTCTGGTGGTACAAAATGTTTGAGATAGCTATCGTCATCATTGCTATTCCTTCTCCTTTGTTACAGTAAGTTTGATGCTCAGAATAATCTCCAATAAGAGAAGAAATCCTTCTTTATCTGACAACAAAAATTTAATCCAATTCCAGAAATGCAATCTCTTTGCGTTTTTTTTTTCAAAGAAAATGATGCTCAAACATAACCAGAAGCAGTGACTTTCTTGAAATGCTGTTTGTTGCAGGTTGACAACCTAAAAAATGGGCCTAGCAATTAACACCTAACACTATCTGTGAGGCTTAGAATATAGTGACTGTATCCTCTACTGAAGGGTAAGATCTCCCTGCCTCAAAAAAAAAGGATGCTTTGGATATGACACTAAATTACATTTGGTATTGAGGCTCCAATTTTGAAGACCTTGGGAATGTGGAGTACCCTTTCATTGCCATTACTTCCTGGTTCATTCTGACATGGTGTGATAGTATGTGTCAGGATCCTATCTATGGCCTAAATAGTTTAAAATTAGTCATATTCAATAGGACCATGTGCAAAAAAACAAAACAAACAAAAAGCAACTAGATCTGATTGAAAATTATGTTGTTTTTTGTATTAGTTTTGGTTAGATTTATTTAAGAACATATCAACACTTTATGAATTATTTAATACTGAAATTTTATTCTTTTGTAAATATTAGATTATAATCATAGATATCTAAGTTTTTTTGTCCGTAATAACAATTATTTGCACACTGTTTTGCGGTTTTCTTATCTAATACAAATAATTTATACACATTTATACAGTTTCAAGTATTCCTATCTAATACAAATAATTTGCACACTATTATATGGTTTCAAATGTCTTCGTCTAATGCTAACAATTAATACACAATATTGTTTCAAGTAACAATTCTATTTTTATAATAATCATTTATTTGCACTCAGTTATATGGTATCAAGTATTCCTATCCAATGCTAATGATTTTCCAACAGATCTATTTGACTTTTAGATGGAACCTTAACAAGTATTACCACACCCAGTCAGAGTGGCACTGGGAGTAAGGACAATGAATGTTTACCCCCAGAACTTCTCAGAACTCCAGCACTGTAACCTCACCATTAGATGCAGTTTAATGTCATATCCAGGACACTTCTTTTCTTTTTAGAGAGGCAGGGTCTTACCTCTGCAGGGGATATAGTCTGCTACCAACAGGGAATTCTTGGCATTAGATATGAATACTTGATACCATTTAATTGTAGACAAACAAATGATTATTATTATTAAATAGTTAAAATATTTTGTGTATAAATTATTAGTATTAGATAAGAATACTTGATACTATATAATCGTGTGAGAGATTTAAAAAGTGTGATTACAATGTGATCACAATTGTAGTATATTGACCTCCGCCCCGGCCAAACATGCCATTCCAAAGATGGCGGGAGTGCATATTCCATTGGCGTGGGCGAGCTTGGCTGACAATATGGGACAGGGTTAAAATCCCATGGTACAGTCACAAACTGATGCACCGGAAGAGAGTGACCTGTGAACTGCATGACAGTTGTTTCCACTCGATGACGATCAAACATGCCATTCCAAAGACGGCAGAAGTGCATATTCCGATAGCCAGTTATGGGGGGAGATTGAGTGGGCGTTGAACTATTATATAACTCAGTGAAGACAGGAAGTCAGAGAGTTTGTAGACCAGACCAGTTGGTGACAAGATGCGGTAGAGAAAGCCAGCACCCAGCAGAGGGAGCCCTCAGGCCCCCGATTGAGAAGTTTTGGGGGGTCAATATGTTGCAGTTCTGTTCAGTCTCCAACTCCCTCTCCCATACAACCCTTTCAAATAAAGTGAGAGGTATATTTTTTCTAAAAGACTGTGTCGCTCGTCTTTATTGTGTCGTTATGTTCTACATACTGATGTGCATCCATCTGCATATGAGTATGCAACTCAATGAAGATATATTTATTATTATCAAACATTTACATTTTATCTTTGGTATTAAATAACCTTTAATTGATATGCCACTTAACAAATAAACCAAAATTGAAACCTATTTAGTATCAATAAGTCCGTGTCACCAGATAGAGGTTTGAATCATACCTAGAACGCTACCATTTTTGGTGGGGGTAGGAGATGTTCCCTCTGCAGAGAATACAGTCGACTTATTCTAAGCCCTGCCAACAGAACTGGCATTATATAGGAATACTTGAAACCATGTAACTGTGTTCAAATCATTTGCATCAAATTTCACCATTAAATAAGGAATTGATATGCCATTAAAGAAATCAGCCAAACCAATTAGCAACATCTCTACTGAATGAGGAACTTTTTTCACTTATTCAGGTCCCTTTTCCATTATCCTGGTCTCAGTTATACAAGCTCATATTTCATTATAGTGAATTGATTTTTTTGAACTTTTAAAAAAAAGACTTCTTTTCTCTTTAAATTTCAAATGACTATCTGTAACACAAGTTGCAGTATCTTGCCAGACTCCAGTCATTAATGAGCGTTTGCCTTCTTCTTGATACACCCTTTTTTTAAGGGCTATTTGCCCTAGCATTCTACCTATAACTAATCCACAAAACCGTGGGACAAAGATTAGGGACTCCAATTCTTGGTTTTGAATTTACTGATGCTTTTCTGTGCAGATTTCTCTACCAACACCAGAGAGCCCAGTCTTCCTTACAAATAGCTGAAGGGAAAAAAGATGAATTCATGCCTTCACCAAAAATCTTGATACAAAGTGAATGCAAATAACCTTAGCAGGAATTTAAACTCGCTTAGCTACTTTCTTTTTCCATGCCAATAAATGTTATGTCACCTATTACACTGACTTTGTAGTAGTTTACTAGCAACCATGTTGAAATTTCAGACCATAGTAATTATGTTGTCACATTGTTACATATTCTTTGACCTTTGACAAAACAACTTTTCAGCAGAGAATGGCATTTGTATTGAATAAAACACCAAAAGAAATTTTTCCTATTCATATTTGATTTGCTGCAGTAAGAGCACGAAAGGACTTAATATTACCAAATATAAAGTATTTTACTTGCTGCTTTTTATGTTGGTTTGCAATGGGCAATAATAGCTGAAAAGAAATGTGCTTCTTAGAAAGGTGTACACACAAACTTATATATATATCTGAGGAAGAAAAAGAAGAGTTTAAAAAATCTGATTAATTTGTTTTGCTAGTAATTTTGTGTCATCAGAATGAAAACATTTATGACAAAAAAATTCTTGTGATGTAAGGAAGTAAAGTATGACTTTTAAAAATTCTTTTTGTATATAAGCTTACCAGTTACATGAAGAGATTCTTTTGTTATGTCATTTAATAGCCTATATCTTTTTAATATTCATTTGGGGAAGAAAAGGGGATATATTGTAAAAACCTTGGTATAAGTTGTCAGCAGGAGACTTGTGAGTTAAAGTGCTTTTGCTTCATCATTGTTGTGAAAATTGTATTTTTTTAGAAATTAGAGTTATACATTCAGATGGTGCAAGAACACAAGCAAAAACATGTCTTCTCTCTCTATATGTAGGTATGTATATGATATATTTCATTACATATGTCAGGCTAGGGTTGTTTATTCAATTTTGGCACTAAAGCTGTTTACATACATGTATATTACTAGCATGTAATGAAAACACCCTTTTAAAAACTTACATTTCTTGATAATACCACAATTTTGGATGATTTCAGATGCAGTACCACAATAAATCTATTCTTGATAATAACCAACAATGTTTGAAAGTGCTCAAACTAAAAAGAAACTTTGGACAGTTCCTATGCTCATTTGATTCATATTTTGTAGCATATTACTTGAGTATCATATTTAATGAAACATGTCTGAAAATTAGTTTCTTACCTAAATTTATACATACGTGTATGTGGTTGTCTATGAATATATAGATCTAAATAAGTCAATGTATATATATATATATATATGCTTGTATACACACACACACACACACACACACACACACACACACACACACACACACACAAGCTATATTTTGTCTGCACTTTTTCTTGTAAACGAGCTTTGTCTTAATATTTTTCTTTTTTTTATATTTATTTTCTTCCTGCCTTTGCACATGATTATGAATGTTATAGATTATATAAAAATTGTTTAACATTTTCTGTTTGAGTGATTTTCAACTATTGTTGATTGTTATAAAGGGTAAACTTGAAATGTTATTACATTTGAATTGAATTACTTCTTTCTATGGGAATTTTACACTAAAAATTTAAATTCATAATCACTCTTACAATGCATGTAAGCTATGAAACTGGAAAAGGCATGAATCCATCTTTTCTTCCCCAGCCATAAGTAAATAGTAGGGCAGACAGGGTTTGTTATCCTGGTAAGACAATCAGTCTAGGTGAAGGAAAAATCTGAATTCAAACCAGCTGTACTCCACTTAGAAATTGCCCTTGTATCACATCCAGCTTTTTGTGGAAGGGTTGGGTATATACATGTATTAGAATGGAAAAATCATCATCAAATCATACTGATAGCATGGGTTCCCTTGACTCTCTCTTGCCAGGTTCACTATACAGTATCTAGTGTCAGCACAGAACTGATGTATGTAAGTTTTTGCTGGTAAGACAGCACTGCTGTGTCCATTGGAAGACATCACTTATGAGTTCTTCCTTCAAGTATGTCTTCCTCATCTCACTTTGATGGTTTGTGAAGGTAAATGGTTGTATAGCTGTTGTTTTGTGAGGTGCTGCTTCCAGGATTTGTTCAAAGCAGCATGCAACATTCTTATGTAATTCTCATCTATCTTTTTTTCATTTGTTTTGTTAAAGTCCAAGTAGTGCAACCATACAGTAGTACTGACATAGCTCCAGCTTTGATGAATTCTCATTTTATTGTACTGACGAGATCAGATAACCTGTCAATAACAGTTCATGCCTTTTCTATGCGTATATTGACATAACTTTCTATAGATGAGATACTGCTACCAAGGCATGTGAACTGGCCTACTAATTTCAGGTATTTGCTATTTCATGTGGACATGGCTGCATTTTGTTTAAAACACATGTAGTCGGTTTTATCTGAATTCATATAGAGGACAATGCATTTTGCTGCCTGCTTCAGGTTATGCAGCAGAGATTTGGTTTTGAGTTAAAGTATTTGCAAGAAGCACTAGATTATCTGCATTGTCTGCATCTGTGATAATTTCTGTGGGATATCATCTGCTTCTTGTCTTTTTTAAGGTGATATATTTTCGTTCATTAGATCTATTGATGTTTATTGTATCTAATCGAGGCAGATTATAAACAGAAACGGTGATTGCAAGAATCCAAAAATCAATGTCACCATCAGTGAGCAAACCATTTTGTGTATTTGAAGAACATCAGTTACAGTTTCTTAGGGGAGACCATATACTAGAAGTATTTGCTTTATCTTCCCTCTGTGTAGAGAGTCAAATGCCTTGGAGAAATAAAAGTGTTACCTTGAGATTTTTGGCAAAAACTTCTTTGATGATTCAACAAATCAGAATCTGAGAATTTGTGAATCAATTTCTCTGAAATTCATTTTGATTTTTCATAAGAATTTTCTTAATTTCATGTTGGATACAATTTAGAAGCAGGGCATTATAAACTTTAGTCACTATAGCAGTAAGAGTTATGCCACTATAGTTCTTGTTGATTCTAAGATTACCTTTCTTTTGGTAATGGAGGATGCAGCCTTTCATCTATGTCTCTGTTGTGTTTTGTTTATACACAGCGTTATATAATCAAATTTCCTTGTCATCTATATTTCAGATATTTTGTCAAAGCTTGCAGCTTTTCTGCTTTTGATTGTTTTTAGAACTGCATTGAGTTCATTTTCTGTAAAGTGTCCAAGTTTGATGTCTAGTTAGCCATTGATAATTTCTTCATGAGGAGGGTTTCCAAGCAGATTCTAGAAGTGTCCTTTCTATTTCAGAAGTCTTTCTTCTTTCCTGGCAGCTTTTAATTTTGCTCTTGAAGTGCTTTGCCACCTGCTAACTTCATTTACTGTTGGCCATGCTAATTTTCTATATTTTCTTGCCTAGAGTGTTCGCCAATGGCCCGGGAGACCTGGGTTCAATCCCAGGTCGAGTCATACCAAAGACTTTAAAAATGGTACTTGATACCACCTTGCTTAACACTCAGCATTATAAGGTACGGTTCAAGGGTAAAGTGGAGCAATCCTGGGAATGGAGTAGCGCCCTCCCCTACACCTTGGTGTAGTAGCTATCGAAAAGGGAGCCTTCGGGTCACCCTCGACTATGGTCGCTAACTTTACTTTTACTTATTATTATAAACACACTATATATCTTTCACTTAAAGATTTTTCTGTACTAATACTTGTTTGGGGAGTAAATATTTACAGCTATGAAATATTTATATTCATACACATACATTGATATAATAGAATTTTAATATGTTTTGCTGCAAAAGAAAAATACTCTTAAAGGGGATTAAATGCAGAACTAGAATATAAAGTTAATCCTTTGTTGTAAGAAAAAAATTAATAGTGAGAATCATAATTTCCCTGTCTGATATAATACATCTCATGAGGGGAAGAAAAATAAATTTTAGTGAATGTATATGACTATGGAAGAAGAGTTAAGGAACCTAAATAGTACAACATTTAGGATTATGTTTTGCATTCAGAATTTTTGGACTATTGTCTTCATCTTTATCGTTATATTCACTATGTTTCGGCCGATATGTCCTCTGGCTTTTTCAGGTGTTTGTCGAACTCAGGAACCTACACAGAACTTTGAACCACATTCTTTATTTAATCCACAGGGGTCGCTTGTTCTGATTCTGTTAACCATAACCGGGTGTAAGTGCTAAGTATTCCTGTATTGTTACTCACCTGCAGTCAGGATTGAACCTGCAACCTCCAGATGATTGTCTCTTTAGAAGCTTAGGTTCAATCCTGACTGCAGGCGAGTAACAATATATGAATACTTAGCACTTACACCCGGTTATGGTTAAACAAAGGAGATTTGAAAACATTTCTATGAAAAGAGTGATTAATTGATTTATTGATATTGTGAGGCAGATAGTTGTACAATATTTTAAAGAACTTTAGTAAATCACAAATTTGGATTCCTTTACTCTTTTACAGTCATGGATTTGTGCCTGGATCTAGCAGAAGACATAGGCAAGATTGAATGGAAGACTAGCAATTGCTCATGTAGCTAATATCTTTCTTCATTGTGTTGATATTACCCCAAAGAAGGGTAAGAACTTATGTTGTCTAATGTTGCAAGGCTTTATTTTAGAATCTTATACAAACTTTCATGTAAATTATCTTATCACATTTTTTATTCAACCTTATCAAAAGTTAATAAACTGGTGCTGTCTTGGATCATAAAAAATTCAGTGAAATAAAAGAAATATCAAAGTGCACATGCAAAAAATAATAAGCATATTGGAATATGTTGTGGTTTTGTCAGGGGCCAGAAATAAGGACACAAGAGGAATTGAGTTAAACAAATATATTAACAAAGAACAGTAGTATAATCATATACAAGTGAGAGGGTATCAGTGAGACTATTCGGTCCAACTGTCAGGGTTGTCTGCTGGAATATTGACTTCTACCTAAGAGCAGTACCTGATGCTGTTTATTGCTGGGAGAGTTCATGTGTGCATGGGTAAATTACCATGGCAGAATATGACTGCTGAAATATAAGCATTTCACATTTGTAATCTAAAGATGTAGCTCTTTATATTCAAAAGCAAAATGATCTTTACAATATAAATAATTCAGTCATTGAGAAAATGTGATTGGAAGCTGAACTAATATTTTCCTTTTCAATGGTTGTCCTGAGTGAGTGATTTTACATAGTATTAAGTTTCAAATTTAGTTATAAGAAAATGTTTGGACCTTCCAAGTATCCAGATTATATCAAAATTCTGTGGATTAGATTCAACAATCAAATTTTTACTCATGAAATCATCAGTGTCTGTAATTCATTGCTTTAATTCTATCAACATGCATACAATCTTTACTACAAGAAATGCATTCTCCTTGTTTCATAAAGAGATGTCCTAACTACCCTTCAACAGTTTAGTCATTTATAGATTAAAATGTCAATGCAATGCTAACTATGTAAGTAGAACCTCCAAAGACAATAGGTGAAAATTATTCAGCTTATTCTAAGCTCTATAAATAAACACAAACAAGTACAATCATCCCAGCTCTTTCCAATTCATGAGTCTGCCATTGGCTAGTACTTCCTTGTGGTGAACACTATCCTAACCAATTCTTCTCTGTTTTGCATAAGGCTCAAATAAAATATCATCTGAATATTTTAGAGAGTATTATAGTCAACACACAGTGTCCACCTTTCTAAAGACAAAATAGAAAAATGAATTAATTAAACAGAATAGGAATATAGAAAAGGGAAATTCCCTGATGTGAAGTCTAGCTGCTCACAATAGCTGGAGCCTGGAGGCTTAGTTAAAAAGCACTTTCTGGGTCACACTTAGCTTCCATTTTATATATATATATATATATATTTATCAACCCCCTCCGCTCGGGCAGGATATGACACAATGTCAATTTTTAAGCGGAGTTTAACAGGTTTGAATTCAGAGTTTTCCTTCTCCTAGACTAGTTGCTTCACTAAGGCTGAAGAACCTAGTCTGCCCTACTATTTACCCATAGCTGGAGGGAGAAGAATTGGATTCATACCTTTCCCAAGGGTATTAGTGCTATGTGAAATGCAATCAGTCTCGTCTAGTTGGTTTGGTTGGTTTCTTTGTTTAATGGCATATCAAACTTTGCAGGTTATTTAATGCCAAAGCTATTCTCCTACAAGAACAGTAGTTGTACTATTTAACCCATAGCTAGGAGGATAAGAGGGTTCATACCTTTCCCAAGGGTATTTGCCCGAAAGTAAACGTAATAGCACGACTGGAGTATGAACTCGCTTACTACGATTCTGCAGTCCATCGCTTTAACCATTACACCACGAGGACACCCCCCCAAGTCTCGTCTAGGATTTGAACTCGTGTCACTGTGTCCATTTCCTACGACGATAACCATTACACCACGGGCACCTCCTTCCATTTTATATATGTTTTAGATTTCTGTTGCCAATTCAGCTAATCTGTTTTTCTTTTCCTTATCCCACTCTTTTCTGAGTTTTTAGGTTTTTGTTCATCTCATTTCCTCTGCCCTCATCTATTCCAATATATTTATTTTTCTCATTGTAAAATATAGATAAATAATACATGATGCCAGTAACCTTTGAGTTGGACCTGTTTGTAAATGTTAATTCCTGTTCATCAAATTCTCACCTCAGATAACAAGATGCTTTGTATATCAACTGTTTATGGCTTTTCTTTTAATGGAATGACTAGATACCTTAAAACAAAGATATTTGTGTTAGGGAGTGAAATTTGAATGTTTTTTGTGCTCATTTAAGGAAAATATTTATTTATTTACTGAATACATTGAACATTTTTTTATTTCAAAGTAATGTTGTGGTTAAAAAAGTCTGTTATTTTCAATCCACAATCTTTACTGAATGAATTGAAAAAGCATCAGCGTAAGGAATGATGAGTGAAACCCTTTGAAACAACCCTTCAACTTGACAACATTCCTTTGTTGGAACAGCTGTCTCTGAACTAATCTGGCATTGTAGGAGTTTTGTTCAGCAGCTTAGAATACTTGATAATTCAATAGATATGAAAATAAATCCATTCAAAACTGATCCACAGCAAATTTATGATCCTCAGCTTTCCTGGATCCATTGCCAATTTAATTTAGTTACCCCTAGTGAAGGTGTTGGTACAAGTAGCATTTTTTAATTTAATTTCATTTTATGGGTATATAAGGACTCAAACAGTTTGCATCTCATTATCATTAAAATAAGAGAGTTAAATGCCACAAAGACTGTTTTGCAGAAAATTAATGTCATTCATTGTTCATTTCTATCTTGGTAAATACAGCTTCAGTTTTGATAGTTTTTGAACATATTTTGTATTCTGCACTACAAGACACAGGGATTGAACTTGTGACTCAATGTATAATAATTATAATTACTAAAAAACTGGAAGATGTTAAAACAATTTCTTTTATGTATGCTTTGTATTTTTTGAAAATTAGATATATTTCTGTCTTTGTGATCCATCTTAAACATATCAGAATTTCTCTTCATAACATTGTATGTCTATTTGAAATAGTTTAAAACAGGAATTGTTATAGTTATAGTTTTTCTCCTTCTTGAAGAGTCTTTTTTTTAAGGGGATTAACCCTTTCATGCTGCAT
Organism: Sepioteuthis lessoniana; assembly: GCA_963585895.1. Taxonomy (NCBI): domain Eukaryota; kingdom Metazoa; phylum Mollusca; class Cephalopoda; order Myopsida; family Loliginidae; genus Sepioteuthis; species Sepioteuthis lessoniana. The sequence continues at coordinate 27,773,516 of OY757933.1, forward strand.
TTTATTATAGCCCAAATCCTAAAACCATGCCATGTGAGACTGTCAGATTTCTAATACAATGCCATGTGCAGCTATAGTCAAATTTTATATTAGATTCTATTTGCTGATCTGCCTTGTCAGGGGACTTACAATATGCTGACTGTATCCCCAGCAAACTGGGTAATCCCCACTCTGCAATAAAAGTGGTGTCCTTGGTATAACCCTAAATGATGGTGAGGTTCCAACTCTGGAGATCTATGGAGTGTGGAGTACTCTTTCATTGCCATTACTCATAGGTCCACTCTGACCCAGAGTGATAGTATCTGTTAGGGTCCTATGTATGTGTTAAACAGATCTAAAAATGATTTGTATTTAATTGGATTATGTGCAAAAAAACTCCTAAGAAACAACAACACAAAAACTGTAGATATGAATGTACAATGAATGCAATTCTCTTACCTCTAGGTTTGAAATAACTCCTGACGATTTGAAATGCTGTTCAATCAATCAATCATATTTTCCATCTGTTGGAAAATTTTACAGCGAAGTTTCTACTTGTTTCTACACCAAATTCCTCAATTTTTGTCAAATCATTTTTTACTCATATTCTTCTATAGAAACTCCTAAATGGAAATTGATCCCAACTGTTTAGGATACACAAGAATTGGTGAAATGGTTATGATTTTATGAAATGGACTCAATGGTCTGAGTTTAAATCCTGCATGGAATTATTGGCATTTCCATTCATGCTAATGCCCTTAAGAAAGGCATGAATCCATCTCTTCTTCCTCCAACTAAGGATAGCTGGGCCCTTTAACCTTGGTATAGTCACTAGTCTAGGTGAAGTGAAACCCTGCTTGAAAATTAGCCTTGTGACATGTCGTGTCTATTGCCGATGTGTAGGTTGGGTTTCTTTGTTTTAATGTCAAAGTCATCTGTGCAGCAGAATGTCAGTGATACTAACCTATAAGCAGGGGGGGATTACGGGGTTCATACCTTTCCCAAGGGCATCTTAGGAGTTGTGTAAATATATACAGATTATATACAACCTGTTGTATGCAATATTTTTGTTGTTCTGGTACCAGTTCATAATATTTTATGGTGATTTAAAGTTTTTAATGTGAAGTTTTTTAAAACAGTTAATTTTTGTGGGAAAATATGGCACTAGGAGTTCTAACAAAAGTGGGAGAATGCTGTAGAAAAAGAGTTAAAGACAAAAGTCTAAATCTAATAAATAACCCATAAGTATTGCCCATATATAAGTACACCACTAACAATTTCTTTTTCTTCTAAAGCAAAGTTACCAGGATTTTATTTTTTCTAGTTGGATACAATAAAAATGGATATTAGGTATTATTTATTGCTAAACTCTACAACATTGTAACAAAAAAAAATTCAAGGAAATATATAAAGGGTGTACTTATTTTGAGATTATTATCTACTTACTCAAGGTTTTTATTAAAGAATTTATCAATTTATGTTAGAGGTGAACTTATTTATAGATGGCACTATACACACACACACACACACACAATTTTATATATAATATCTTAAGTTAAGCAATCAACTGATATGAAGTCTTCAAAAAATATTCAAATGAAACCACTGTTACTTACAAATTCACATACTTTTATGATATTCATATAATCTAACTTAGAATCAGGAAAATGTATACAGATGTATTATGAATCAAATACGAAGGCAGAAAGATATTAATAAGAAAACATTTGAAGGCAGCATGATTCTTAGATCAAAAAGAAAACTAACGGAAGCTACCTATCTTCAGCTATAATTAATAGAGTAAATTATATAGTAAGTATGTTATGACATGACTTAAGCTTTTTCTAGAAACTGCATTGCCTCTCTATTCATCTCTGAGCAACAGTGCGTGTGACACATGAAGTAAAAATGTTTGTCGTATCTTGCAAAAGATGAGTATTCATCTAACATGAATTTCCCATGAAAGATGACATAATCCACTCCCAAAAGATGTTCAAACTATTCAACATTTAGAAATGAACAAAAATATTTGACAAATGAATAATTAATGCAAAGGAAGCATAAGCACCAAGAAAAGTGTTTGTGTATATATATATATATATATATATATATATATATATATATATATAAGGATAGTGAGAAAAAAATGTAGAAAATATTGAATATTTTCTAGTGACTCTATTGCATTTTGTTTTAAAGTTTAAACAAAACATGTTTTATATATATATATATATATATATATATATATATATATATATGCTAGCTATGGTAATTCTATAGAATATATGGATAATAATCCCACAAATTTAATCTATATTTTCTAGTGTGTTGTTCTATTTACAAAATGGCTTTATTTGGCAAATCAGTTATCTCCATTAAGGAAAAATATCATTACCTGAATCAAGATATAAAACAGGTTCCTCAAAAACCAGTTTATGGTAGGAAGAAGAGGTTGTTTTGTCCATAAACTTTAATGTAGAACTCAACCTGAACAAATAAATGCAGTAAAAAAAAAAGATATGTATAAACATATACATATATAAGTTGATATCAGATCATATATATATATATATATATATATATATAGTCTTATGTCTAACTTATTTACATATGAGATTGTTTTGTAAATAATGGCTGATTTTACATTTGAATATTTGATTAAAAATGGTCATTATTTTCCAAACAGCATACAATTCCTTGTTACAAATATTATTTAATTTCTAAGAAAATATTGTATATTTTTAGTATATATTTTCATTCAAACTTCATTAAAGAGATGATAAATAAAAATTTCAGTATTTTTATTTTATTTTATCACAATATATGAATATATAAATGTATTTATGTATATCTATCTATCTATCTATCTATATTCTCAATTCATCATTTTATATATATATATATATATATATATATATATATATATATATATATATATATATATAATGATGAATTGAGAATATGATTACAAAGTATATACAGATATGAGTTCCTAAAAATTATTGTACACATACAATATTACCTGCTAACATTCATATATACTTTACCTTGCATATTATTTAAAAGACATTATAGGTATGTATGTATATGCGTTAAAAAATGCATCATCTTGTATCTTAATGGTATTTTTCCCCAATACTTTGAATAACTGGCACGGATTTTCATGTTAAAATGATTGAATATCCTTGTTGTTAGTCTGCTTTTTCTCAGAAGATATTGCTGTCTCAGATTTCAAGTGGTGACTACTTTCCTAAGTCAGGTATCATGTGCTGTCTAAAAAGGCATAGTCATGCTATCAGCTTTGATCTTCATCTAAATAACAAGCATTAGAAATATAGCGATATGAAAAAGTGAAAAATAAATGAAGCAATAAATGAATACTTGCTTTCAATTAAAACACACAGACACACACAATCCCAACTCTCCACCAAATATATATGTATTTATAGATTTACTAAAGAAGAAATCAAGATGTCTGGAAACAAGCACTTAACCTTTTGAATCCTTATCATCTGTGCCCTCCAGATTCTCGGTACCTATAGTCTTAAAAAATTCACAAAAAATCAACCTCAAAATACATCCAAATTTCAGTCTAGGCTATAGATAAATTTGTTTAAAGCTATCCCATCATTCCATTAAAAGAAAGGCTGTGAATTAGTTTTATACTAAATCTTTTATTATTAGTATCTGATGTGATATTCTTCCATGGTAGATAGTCAAATAGAGCCTACATCAAACTAATTGATTCAAAATGTTTATTTGTTATAATTCTAAAAGAAGAAGAGTTAGGAATTCTTACTACTTAAAAATAGTCTTGAAAATTTATCAGAAGTAATAAATAAAAAGGTACTCTTGGATGAGAAACTTCTCAAAAGCAAGATTCAATTTTTTATTCAAGAATTTGTCATTACTATCATTGAATAAAATAAAAATATAAAGGGTTTTTCAAAAAACGTCTTCTCATTTGAGATGTTCTGTGTGTTTCAAAAAATATCATCTCATTTAAGATGTACTGGATGTTTCAGAAAAATTGATCTCATTTGAGGAGTTTCTGGAAAATTTATATCATTTTTTGATTTGATAACTTGACCAATTCTCATTAAAATGATCTCAAATTTTATCACCATGTATAGAAATTCTGTTTAATGTTTAAATGTTTTTTTCTTTTCCAATGAATGATATTTCTATGCATGAAAAGAAAAAGCATAAAACATTAAACATAAAAATTTGAGTTGCTTCTACACATGCTGTTCAAATTTGAGATCATTTGAACAAGAATTGGTCAAGTTATTGCATTATGAAATTATATAATTTTTTTTTGGAAACATCCTGTATAATAGGTAAAATTTGATCATGGAGTCTCTGCAGAATTGTAATATGAAAAAGAAATCACTCAATTCTGAATTATGTGAAAAAATACTTTTCACTATCATTTCCGTTTTGTGTATTTCTCAGGAAATTAAAAGAATTGAAATGTTTTAATGATAGGAAAATTTCATTGAACTCATTTTTCATCTTCATGATGCTACCTTTATTAATGTTTATCATAGTTGAAAATCCACTCCATCGGCAGGGCTCAGAAAATGGCAACTGCTTCTTCTGCAGAGGAGTAAGACAACCCCCCAAAAAAGAGGCTGCATCCGGTGTTGGCTCCTGTTACAGAGATCTGAGGAGTGTGGAGTATTATTTTATTACTATTACTCTCAGGTCTGCTCTGATCAGCAGTGGCAGTACCTTTTATAGTCCTGTCTATGGTTCAAAGGTTCAAATCAATCTGTTTGAAAATTATTTGTTTATTCAAGTATGATTGCATGAAAAGAGAAATTTATTATTGGTAACTTGAAAATACATAATTGCATTTCAGTTATTATTATTAGATCTGAATACTTGAAACTGTATAACTGTGTGCAAAAAATGATTATCTAATAGGAATTATTATTTGAAACTATCTAATTGCTTGAATTATAAAGTATAAGATAGTGATACTTGAAACCATACAACTATGTGCAAACAATAATTATAGGCGAATAAAAAATCCAATAGAACTTTGAAAATCTAGTTACAATTAAAATCAAGCATTTACAAATAAATCAAATTTTGGCATTAAATAACCCATTGGAAGTTGGTATCTCATTAAACAAATAAACCAAACTATACCAAACATACAGACAGGATTTTAAGCTAGTCAATATGAACTATATTTCTGTGAGTACTTAGAAGTTAATCAACATTACAGAGAAGTTAATATCATCAATATATGTTTTACAATGAGAAAAATTAATTTATAATGATAAAATTTCTATAATTGATATATTGTACTGTCCTACTATCTAAGGCGCATAAAAGATGTACCCCTAACAATTGGCCCCTAGTGTTGGGCTTACCTTGACTATAAAAATATATTAGCACCCTTAATCAGTCTCCTATTTAAGAATATTATAAATCTAGATAAAGCTCAAAAATTGTGAATAATATGATTTGGATGATATATATTAAAAGAGGCTAAATGAAAGGCAATATTCTCAGAAATTCCCTTTTGATCTTTCTTCACCTCACTTACTTTTTTTCCATGTCAGCAGGACTTAGATTATACTGACTGTATTCCCTTCCAGAGGGGTCAGATTTTCTACCAAAGGAGTGTCCTTGGTATGACTCTAAACCTCATCTGATGGAGAGGCTACAGTTCTGGAACTCTAGGGAGTGGGGAGTAATCCTTCATTGCTCTTATTCCCAGGTCCACTCTGACCTGGAGTGAAAGTACCTGTTAGGGTCTCATCTTTGGTCAAATAGGTCTGTTTAAAAATTATTCCTAGTAAATAAAACCATGTGCAAAAAAAAAAAAAACCCTTAAGAAACAACTGCATAAAAAATGTAAATATAGACCAACAATGAAAACAATTCCCTAACCTCCAGGCATAAAATAACCCTAGATAGGTTGACATGATATTACAATAAATCCATCAAACAACTCAATTACTTTTCCTTTCAGGCCTCTGCTCTTGTGATTTTTCTGGTTTTATATCAATTTTTAAAAAAAACTTTACTTTTTTTTGTTGAATAATTTTTTTGTTTGTATTTGGACAGCTTAAGTATCTTAATCACATGACAGGTGCCTCTAGCATTTGTCTATGTAGCCTCTCTTTGGTAACATATTGAATGATGGTGAATAAACAGTACTTTTGTTATAGTATCTGATAGATATTGTGAAATAATGGATCTGCACTTTGATCTTGGCACAAGCCTGAGCAGTTGCCCATGTTATTGGTCTCCCCTTTTCATGTAAACAGTATTGTCCAAGAGAAGAACAAAGTACCATACAACTTGGCATCAGGAGATACCAGAATGAGGTTGAACCATCAGACTGCCTTTATGGATACCAGCTCCTGATTTTATCACTCCATCATGACAAATTAACCTACCACACTGGTAGTTCATCTAAATTTAGAGTTTTCCTTTTGTTAGATGAGTTGCTCTTAACAAGGTTAGAGAGCCAGTCTATCCTACTATTTAATAATAGCTAAAGAGAGAAGGGATAGAGTCACCTCTTTCCCAAAGCATTAGCACACAGGGAAAAGCAAACAGCCTTGTTCAGAATTTAGATTCCACTTACTGAGTCCATTCTTAATGATGATCACTATTGTACCACCTGAATTTCTATGAATAAAAATGGTACTGAGATGATTTGTCTTCTTTCACCTGCAAATGAAATTAGGTGATGATTTTATTTAAAAATAGAGTGGATATCATACAAAGATAATAGAAAGAAGACATCCATGAATTCAGGTAGATATAATTATTAGATGACTTCTAGCTATGATTGTAGGTTTTTTTTAAAATATGTGTTTTATCAAACTTCAGTCTCTCGTTGCTGCTTGCAACGGAGAGGAAGAAAAGATGAAAGTTAAATGGAGGAAGATAAAGAGTCAAGAAAAAATTCTCTCTTCTTTTGTAAGTTACTCGTTTTGGTAGTTTTGTAAAAGAAGTTTCTCCATTATAATAAATATCAAAAAAGTGAATGACCCTGTAAAGTGATTAGTTTGGTTGTGTTTTATGGTACATCAACCCTTATGGGTTATTTAATACCAATTCTTGTTTATACATATATATTATAAACATGATGTGTAAGCAAATAATGTGCAGGTAACATTATTTTTACATGAACAAGAGGGTTTATTTATTCAATGGTTTCAAGTATTGCTATGTAATACTAATAATTCGATTTAACATTACTCATTTGTTTACACACAGTTAAATGGTTTCAAGTATAATAAATGTTATAATAGAAGTTCTGTTTTACCCATAAATGGTACCTTAACAGGTATAACCACTCCAGGTCAGAGTGAACCTGGAAGTAATGACAATGAATGCATACTCCACATTCCCCAAAACTTCATGACTCATCTAATGGTGGGACTTAGTATCAGATCCAGAACATTTATTGGGGTGGTTTTACCCCTCTGCAGAGATGCAGTCATTGTCTTCTACAGCCCTAGCTAACAATGTTGATCTTGAACTGTAGTCTTAGTCAATGTGACCATGCAATAATTAGCTGAAAACTAAGAAGCATAGCTAGAAATAAGCAATCTGCAGAAGAGACCAATGAGGTAGTTATAAGCTATTGTTCTTTTATTAATTCCACATGATGGTTCAGAATAGTCATCAGCAAGGATGAAGAAAATAGTTGGTTGAAAGACAATTTACTAGTAACAAAGCAAATATGTTGAAGAATGATAATATTTGATAAATGAAAATACAATGAACTTATTTAACAGTTAGTATACATTTCACTAAAGAAAATGTTAAAGAAATATTACAAAAAGATATATGAATGTGCGAATTAAGAGCAAGCAAAATATGTTGTTGTTTCACTCAGTACATAGTTTTTTTTGTCAGTCAGGCTTAGAATATGCAAATTGTATCTCCTTAAAGGGGTGTCTTTGGTATGACAATATTGGATGGTGAGGCTCTAGTTCTGGAGATCTGGTGGTGTGTACTACTCCTTCATTACAATAACTCCTGGTTTCACTCTGTCCCTGAGTGATAGTACCTGTTAGGGTCCAATTTATGGATCAAATAGATCTGTTCAAAGAATGAGTCATATTCAATAAGATTGTGTGAGAAAAAATGTTAAGAAACAACTAAACAAAAAAATGTAAATATAGATATACAATGAATGTGATTCCTTAACATCAAGAAATAAAATAACTCTAGATAGGTTGACATGCTATTAAAACCAATCAACCAATACTTCCTAAGAGTGAAGAAATTTAAACAAAACGTTCTATATAGGAACAGGTTTTGGTCATTTAACTGAGGAATTATTGTTTTTGTTTTTTTATATCTAACTTGAATGAACTACAGCTCAGTCAGCTGGGGATGTAGAATCTGCCAACTGCATCTCTGCAGGCAGGTGAGACCCCCACTCAATGAATATTCTGGATCTGACACTAAACCTGATGGTGAGGCTCCAGTTCTCTAACTTTAGGTAATGTAGAGTACCCCTTCATTGCCATTGCTCTCAGGTCAACTCTATACTCTTTAGAATCGAATCTATGGGTCTATGAACTGTTTATTCATTTACTATACCTAAAAGCATTTAACTGTGAGCAAACAAATGAGTAATGTTAAAGTGAATTATTAGAATTACATAGCAATACTTGAAACTAATTAACTGTGTGCAAATGAATAAATAATGTTGAAAAAATTACAAGTGTTAAATCGCAATACTTGAAACCATTAACCGTGTACAAATAAAACTATTAGTGTTAGATTGCAATACTTGAAACTATTTAACTGTGTGCAAACAAATGAGCTTTGGCTTGTTTAAAAATTGTTACCTATAAACTATTTGTTTACAAATCATATATATTTTATAGATATATGTTTCAACAGGATTTGATATTAAATAACCTACAAGGGTTGATATGCTGTAAAACACAACCAACCAAATGATGAGTGAATTATAGTAGCAAATTAATGGAAAAGTATATCTGCATTTTCTCTATTGGATTAGTTAATCTCATTATGTAGCAAACTGGTTTTTGTACACAAAAGGGAGTAGAAATACAGAAAATTCACTGGTCACTATGTAAGAATGGTTGTACAGACAAGTTGTTTGCTTGGAGATTTTGCTTGTGTTTTATGTCATATCAACCCTTATGGGTTATTTAATGCAAAATTCTGTTTACACACACACACACACACATATATATATATAGGATTTGTACACAAATATTTTGTCGGTAACATTTTTTAAAAATGAAACAGAGATCAGTTATTTGCACATAGTTGAATGGTTTCAAGTATTGCCATTCATTGTTTGCACACTGTTAAATGATTTTAAACATTGCTATTTATTACTTTCACACAGTCAAATGGTTTCAAGTATAGTAAATAATTACACAGTTCTATTTGACTCATAGATGAGACCCTAACAGGTATTAACATTCCAGGTCAGATTGGACCTGGGAATAATTGAAATCAAGGGATACTCAACATTCTCCAAAGCTTCAGAACTAGAGTCTCACCATCAGCTATTTTAATGTCCTATCTAGAACACTTGTTGGGTTGGGGGTGGGTTTATGTTTTTACCCTCTGCAAAGATGCAGCTGGCGATTTCTACAGCTCCAGCCGACTGGGTTGAATACAAACTTTTTGCTGGAAGCAAATGACACAGTGACAAAAATAGTGATAGGGGTAAAGAGGATGCTAGTGGGTAATTCAAAAAGCAACTGAGATTGAGAACTACATGTCATGTTGACATTGATGTCAATGGGAAATTGTTACATAAGTTTATGTCTTTCAAGTAAGCACTATCAACATACTTAGATGAAATATTTTCATTAGTTTCAAGCACTTCAGTAACTATTAAACTTACTGATGTAAAGTTATATATCTTGTTTCCAAATTTTTTATTATAATTGCAAATAAATAAGATGTACTCTCTAATTAGCAAATAATATTTATCTCCCTTGGGAACCATGAACACTTTCCCTCATTATTATTGAGTTACTAGTTAAATTGGTCGAGGGTGACCCGAAGGCTCCCTTTTCGATAGCTACTACACCAAGGTGTAGGGGAGGGCGCTACTCCATTCCCTACCGTAGCGGCAATAACGATTCTCTATAGAAACACTAAAGTAAAAGTACGATCACCAGATGGAGACACAGAATACTTCGACATTGTAGCAGGAGTACTACAAGGGGACACGCTGGCTCCGTATCTCTTTATCATTTGTCTAGACTACGTACTTAGAACATCGATTGACAAAATCAAAGAGAATGGCTTCGAACTGACGAAGAAAGGAAGCAGAAGATATCCCGCAACAACAATTACCGACGCCGACTACGCCGATGACATAGCGATACTGGCAAATACACCTGACCAAGCCGAAACACTTCTGCATAGCCTGGAACGAGCAGCAGCAAGCATAGGCCTCCATGTTAATGCACACAAAACGGAATATATGTGCTATAACCAAACGGGGGACATCTCCACTCTAGAAGGAACCCCTCTTAAACTAGTAGACAAATTCACGTACCTAGGAAGCAGCGTCGAATCAACCGAAAAGGACATCGAAACGAGGTTAACGAAAGCATGGACAGCTATCAATAGGCTATCGACTATATGGAAATCAGACCTAACCGATAAAATGAAACGCAGTTTCTTCCAGGCAGCGGTCACATCGATACTGCTATATGGATGCACTACATGGACGCTAACAAAACGGCTGGAGAAGAAACTAGATGGCAATTACACAAGAATGCTGCGTGCAATCCTGAACAAGTCCTGGCAGCAACACCCCACAAGACACCAACTGTACGGCCACCTGCCCCCTATCATGAAATCTATTCAAGTTAGGCGAACCAGACATGCAGGACATTGCTGGAGAAGCAGAGATGAACTCATAAGAGATGTACTCTTATGGATCCCCACACACGGCCGCGCAAAAGCAGGACGACCAGCACGAACGTACATTCAGCAGCTATGTGAGGATACAGGTTGTTGTCCTGAAGACCTACCTAGGGCAATGAACGATAGGGAGGAGTGGCGAGAGAGGGTCAGGGATATCCGTGCTGCCAGCACGATATGATGATGATGATGATGAGTTAAATTGGAAATTTTGATAGCATTTTAGCACTATGATGCTATCAAAAACCTTGCTAGGATGTGCCATTTTTGTAGTGTTAAAGTAATATATACATATAAAAAATAGTCGAAGAAGAGTAGATGTCCTAATTCAAGAAAATCAGTAAATTAAACAAGGAGACATTTGTTTGAAGCTAAACATTAGTCAAGAAAAGTGCATTTTATTTACATTACAAATAAAAAGTATATACTTACTCAACCTCTTGGCCACATTTAGGATGTAACACAATTTTAAAATGGAATACTGCTGGTTTGAATTCAGAGTTTTTCTTTTCTTAGACTGATTGTGTAACCAAGGCTAAAGAACCCAATCTGCCCTACTATTTACTCATTATCAATAAAAAAATAATTCATAAAAACTGCACATTTACCAACAGATCTTAAGGAATAAGACTTTAAAGATGGATGAAGTAACCAAAATATTATCCGGTTTTAGAGCAACGTCGTCTTGCTTAATTTTGTGATTTTTTTCATCAATGATGACATTCACTCACATTCCACTATAAAGTTGCAAAATTGATTGGAAATTGCTTTCTTCTCTTTAAATATTTTAATGCTATTGTGTTAACAAAAATCTCACTACAGTGTGCCATTTTTGCTGTTTCATAGTAAAATAAATACAAAATTAGATCATTATAAAAGAGATTATGAAAATAATTCAAATTTTTAAAAATTGTTCTTTTATTTACAATAAAAAAGAAATGCTAAAAAATGTCTATTTAATCACAAGTGTCAAGGAATAACACTTCAGAGATGGATGAAGCAGCCAAAAACATTGTCTTGTTCATCATTGATAACATATGAAATAATTCTATAAGAATTGATTATATCTAGATATAAACTTAAAGTATCATAGGGACAATATTTGATAGATAGCTTTTTCATTATAGGGTCAAAATGATGAACCCAAGAATAACCCACAATAGCAATATTCATGAAGTAATCACCCTGACAATGTGGATTGAAGATTTCTTGACAGACATTTTCCACTTTTCCTTCTTGACATCTTGTGACTTTTGCTGTATTATGATAATAGAAATACAATAATCAGATTGGTATAATATGCATTGTTTAAAACAACATTTGCATTAATGCTATTAGCTTTTAAAGTGCAAGAATATAGTTGCTTTTTTATTGTTTGCTTGTTCATTTACAACATTGTTTTAGTCAATATAATTTAATCATGAAGCAATATTAAATTAGATTTATTAAGCATCTGTTGGTAATTAAGGAGGTTCTATAGAGTATATGATTGGAGTCTATTTTTATGAAGCACATTTCGTGCATGTAAATTATTCATGGTTAATATTTCTCTGAGGGGTACCATTTTTTTATAAGAAATTTTTCCTTACAACAAGAACCTTAAATTAGCTTAAATTGCTGAGATGAAGTGTTGTTATTGCTTACATCTCAGATTATTATCTTCATTTTGGTTGTAATATTCATATTTCAACCACTATGTTTTCTCTTTTGTCATAATTAATAAATTTCAGGGAATTTTTACCTGAAACTTTTGTTCAATCACTTAGATTGGCTGTTTTTATTCCATTTTCCATTTGTTAATCTATACTTATTTCACCCTTCTAATGTTTCTTTTGTTCTCATTGAATCTGTGTCCAGAGATTGAACTCACAGCTTTTAGGTAGACTCCAACTAAAATCTCTTAACCAATGCTTTTATCCTCTTAGCCATTGTCTTGTGGAATAATTCAAAGACTATTTTTAGAGCCTAAAACCGCCAATGGCCCGGGAGACCTGGGTTCAATCCCAGGTCGAGTCATACCAAAGACTTTAAAAATGGAACTTGATACCACCTTGCTTAACACTCAGCATTATAAGGTACGGTTCAAGGGTAAAGTGGAGCAATCCAGGGAATGGAGTAGCGCCCTCCCCTACACCTTGGTGTAGTAGCTATCGAAAAGGGAGCCTTCGGGTCACCCTCGACTATGGTCGCTAACTTTACTTTACTTATTTGTGTGATGAAGTTTCATTTAACATAAACGGCATTCAGTTAATCATTAATGTAGCTAATTGTGAAGGGAAATTTGTTAATGTCAAAAAATGCCATTGTATATATATATATATATATATATGAATACAATTGAGTAGAAGTAGTTAATTTGTTTTAATGGCATATCAACACCTTATGGGTTATTTAAAATCAAAATTTGATTCATTTGTAAATATTTGATTGTAATCAAATGTTGCATTTCATTTTTTAAAAATTGTACTCTAATCTTTTGTTGGAGGACAGTTATATGATATCAAGCATTTCTACCTAATTAAAATAATTTGCACACAGTTGTATGGTTTCAAGTAACTAATAATAATAATAATTATCTTTAGTAAACAATTATGATTTCAATTAACTATTCTTAATACAAGTAATTTTCATACTATTGAATTGTTTCAAGAATTCCTGTGTAACTTTAATGATTCTATTTAATAATAATCTGTTTGCACAATTATATATTTTCATATATTCCTATTCAATAATTTCCAATCTGATATATTTGACCAATACATGAGTCTTTAATGGATACTACCCTTCTGGGTTATAGTAACAACAAGGGAGTACTCCAAACTTTCTAGAACTAGAGCCTCACCATCAGATTCAATCCAATGTCATACTCATGACACCCTTTTTTGAAGGGGTCTTACACCTCTGTAGAGGATGCAGTTGGTATATTCAAAGCCCCCCGCTTACAGGGCTTGAGATATAGTTGAATAGAGGGATTGAGTCAGTCACATTGGAATTTGAAATCAGCTTGCACTTGAGGTACAGAATGAAAAGAGAGATGAATCTCTTAGATAGTTGAAGAAAAATGGCTCTGACTCAAAACATTCCCTCTCCCCAAAGATTCAAGAGAGAAGAAAATGAATAATGTAGACTTTTTGGATCTGTAGAGAAGTTTGTAATTCTGTTTCTGACTTTCCTTAACATCACAACAGTAGGGGCATATGCAGCTCTTTTTTGAGATGTACATGGATTATTTCTTCACTAAATAGCGACATATCCTGATAATCTTGCCAAGCCAGAAGTTAAGTCAGTCATCTCTAGCATCCAAAGGAAGTTGCACCTGAATCATAGTAGGTCCCTCAAAGCTAAATTAACCCTTCTGAACCATTGCAATAACACATTGATTATTAATTTACTTATTATCTCCTTTAAGTTTATATTCCGATGGTTGATGTTGAGAAAAAATGAAAACTGTTGATAATGAACAAATAATATATTCGCTTCAACTGATATACCTGTATCATTTTGCCAATGGTCTGGGAGACCAGGGTTCAATCCCAGGTCGAGTCATACCAAAGACTCAAAAATGGTACTTGATTCTGCTTTGCTTAACATTCATCATTATAAGGTAAGGATCAAGGGTAAAGTAGAGCAATTCCAGGTAATGGAGGAGCGCCCTCCCCTATGCCTCAGTGTAGTAGCTATAGAAAAGGGAGTCTTTGATTCACTCTCGACTAAGGTTACCAACTTTACTTACTTTATATTTTATTTCAAAGCAATGTCTTGACTCGTGATTCTGTCAGAATGAAGCAGACTTTTCTTTGATATTAACAGTCTTCCTCTCAATCATTTTTAGGTTTCATGTTATTCTCTTTTAAAATGTTATTTTTTAAACTCTTTTTTTTTTTTTTTTGCTGATCCTGAGTACATACAGTATTGGATAAAACAAAACAACAAATAGTGAAAAACTCAACTTTTTCTTATTGCTACAAATTTTAATGAAATCTCAGTAGGTTAGACACACATAAAGTAAGTAAAGTTGGCGACCATTGTCGAGGGCGACCAGATGGCTCCCTTTTCAATAGCTACTACACTGAGGTGTAAGGAAGGACACTACTCCTTTCCCTGGATTGCTCCACTTTACCTTTGCTACATACCTTATATCACTGAGTGTTAAGCAAGGAGGTATCAAGTACCAGTCTTTAGTATGATGCAACCTGGGATTGAACCCTGGTCTCCCAGACCATTGGCGAACTTAGAATTTCCCTTTTAGAAAAATGACTTTTCACTGCCACTAAGGGAACTTTAGCAACAATAATCAAAGGAAAATAGCCACTTATTTATGCCATTGAAATTTTTAAAAATTTGTGACAATGATAAAAATGGTTCAATTTTTTTCACTGACTGTTTTCTTCTTGTTTTTGTCCAGTACTATAACCATTTTCATGAATGAGTGAAAAATCTCATGTAAAATGGTCTGTTGTACTTGTCTCCTATGAAACTCTCATTGTATTATTCATAAGTGTCATATTTTTTTCTAATGTTCAAATATGCAAATGATACTGACTATAGTTTTTAGCTTTATTGTTGATGTGGATTTAACACCTGTGCATCTGTTAGTTAATGAATTAAGTGAACAAAATTGACATTTGTTACATTTTTGATGTTTCAAGTCAACTTTGTTCTATTATATAACTGAAACTAAATTACTTATATCATAAATATATGACAGCAATATTCAAGTAATTCTGCAATTACATTGTACTGATGAAATATGAATAACTTTATTTCTGTGTATTTTCTTATTTGT
Source organism: Sepioteuthis lessoniana (assembly GCA_963585895.1). NCBI lineage: Eukaryota > Metazoa > Mollusca > Cephalopoda > Myopsida > Loliginidae > Sepioteuthis > Sepioteuthis lessoniana. Next base: position 27,789,192 of record OY757933.1, read on the forward strand.
GTTTTATACTTTCTGAATAATAAACTAAATTGAAAGTGAAATTAAGATAACTAATCCTATGTCTTGTCTCTTTACTATGAAATGAAAACAGTTGTGATAAACTAATTTTAATATATACATAAATTTTCATTTCTTGTATTCAAATAGTAAATCTATTTTTCACAATTTTTTTAGGAATTTGAATTTTTCATTTTTGGAGTAAAAGATACACAATTTTATTTTTAAATGTTATTTTCATTCCCATCCAGAAATAAAGTATAAATGTGTATTTTCAATGTAGAAAAGATTTTATATTCATCCTACTTTACCTTTGCTGTCCAAAAATATGACAATATTCTAATTTTGCAATTTTATTCTATTTATAAAATATAAAAATCTTTTATACTGCTCTGCATTTTCTTGTTTATTTTCAATATATTCTAAATAATGAATTAAAAATAAAAGTAAGTAAAAATAGTAACTGATCCTGATGGAATAAGCAGAGATTTGCAAATGACAAAATAACAATTGATTCTTAGACTTGTCTTCTATCCATTATGAGGTAAAGTTAATCTGGGTGCAAAAATGATGTAAGATATAAATAAACATCAATTTTATTTAAGTTTAAATTAAAATAAAATTTCATTTCTCATTACATCCTCAGGACATTCCAAATTATCATCACAATGCCTTTTCTTAATACTTGATTTGCCCATCTCTTTGTAATGGAATATTCTAGATGTATATAAATGTGCTATTCATAGAAAAAAAAAAGCAAAGCTACAGCTGTACAGTCAATACATTTTCATCAAATGATAACTCTGATGTTAGATATAGTTTGGTTTCCGGGCCAAATTATCATTATCATTAATCCAGAGTGTCCTAACAGTATCTTACTATACCATGAAACTTTGTTTTCTGTCACAATGTGCGAATGCAAGATTAAGATGCAGCTCTTCATATCATTTTTAGTTGTATTCACAACTTTTCAGCAATGAGGCATTAAACTCAATGGTGTAAGATTTGAATTACCAGATGAGATGACTAATCATTACAATCAATGGGAATGAGAATTGAATTATATTGACGCACATTGTGTTTTATGTGGATTATCTAATTCCTTCTTGTCCAAGATACACAAAGGATTTACATAAAATATATGAAAAGATATTTATAAATCAATGGTTTGCTCACCTGATCGTCACACAGATTTCTTGAACATTGTTGCAGGAGTTTTTCAAGGAGATACAGTAGCATCATATTTGTTTATAATCTGCCTAGACTATGTATTTTGAATGTTGAGTGATCTAATAAAAGAAAATGGCTTTACACTGCTGAGACTTTAACAGACACGGACTACACAGATGATCTAACGCTTCTCACAAATACACCTGCTTAATAAAAACACTCTTTCTAATCTTATTTTCAACTGTGAACTTTGAATGGTTATTATTGAGTTTGGAATCAACTATTTTTTCTTGAGTTTCCTGATTAGAATTATTTGAAGTTGATTCTCATTTCAAAGACTTTTACCATATGTAATTGTGTATAAGTAAATTTCATTTAAAGATCTAACTTTGATTTATTCTCATGAAATCATTAACTTTTTAAAATTATTACTCATTTATTGGTTGATATCCAATTTTTAATCTTAAACTTTGGTTACTACATGTGTATATATGGTAACTTTTTTTAGGGGATTGTTATATTAAAGCTATCAAGAAAACCAAAAATGCAGTTATCATACAAACAAGGTCTTCCTGATGGAAAGGCTTGGGTTAAATTCTACAAAAAGGCCAATTATCCTTTCAATATCCAATTCTTCTTCTCTCTATACAACATTTATTACTTGTGCTTTAAATCTCACTTACATTATAATCTTATACTAACTAAAGAATGCAAGAAACACAACCTACTCTACAAAATTAACCATAAGTAATATCTTAACTAAAAAGGCATGTAGTTAACATCTTGTGCTTGTAGCATAAAATTATCTGAAGCATAATTATTCAATCTCAGAAAAAAATGGTGAGTATTATTACCATATAATCATTTAAAGGAATAACCAGTTTAATTTCACAACCTTGAGAATTTACTGAAAACATATATAGTATATAAAATAACAATTCAAGTAGTTCCACACATCTTTAGGAAATATTTCCTCTTTAACTTTGGTGAAAACAACTAAATTCTTTTGAGTCTTGAGTAAAAGTTTTATAGTTATCTGTTCTTAGCATTCAAGAATAACAAATGTTTAAATCTTTTTAAATAGCCTAAAGTGGACAAATAGTTTATTTCCTAATGTTTGACTCACAATGTTTCAGTTTTTTAGGTTGGTGTTACTTTGGTAACCTTTATGAATTATCCAACTAAGCTGAAAATGTAGGTTTCGTTTAGTGCAGATACTCTCTTGGTATAATATAGTTAGAAATTTGGTACCTAGCTAACAAATTTTTGGGCTATATGTTTTTTTGATTTAAGCAACTAGATAGACATAAAGTTAGGGTCCAGTTTAGCAATAAATTTACCTTGTTCATCAAATTTTTTAATAAAAGCTTAAAGACTTTTAAACATTTAAAAGTTAATATATTAAAATCATGCTCCTAGGTTTTATCAGTTGCAATAGAAAGTTTTGTTGCTATAGTTCTAGCCAAGCTCAAGTCTTGCAGTGAGAGGCAGATGGGGAAAAAAACATTTGGTAAACTGTAGTGAAATTGGTGAGCAAATTTTTGCTTAAAAACTTAAGAACAAATTCAAGAACTCTATTGAAAGCTTCTTACTGGATGCAATATACACCAGCTGAAACCTTATCAAAATACTAGAGTGAGCCATAAGTTTTGCAATATTCTAGTAATATGAGGCACAATTCAGTAACTTTTGCATTGGTAAATGAAGGTCAGGAACCACTCTAAATTTTGATACTCTCTAAGTGCTACTCACCTGATTTGCCTTGATGGTTTGAAGAATGACCTTAGAACCTAAGGTTTTAGGCTTACGAAACCTTGCCTAATCATCAAGATTCTTGCAACCTAAGTAGAATTTCTTGAACCATCTGATTCCTTTTCATACAACAAATGTTTTTAGTTGCTTCTGTGGTTCAATTAAAACATGTAAAGCATAAGTTCTTGTATTAAACTACATTGCATATTTATTTGTGCAACTTTCAAATCATTCATGAAGTAATGCACATTGGTCAGTTTACCAACTATCAAAAAACTGCAAACAACAGGTATTTATCACAGTTTGAAACTGCTTTGGTCACATGGTATAGGCACCACAAACTTAGTATGTACCAAAATATTGCTAAACCTTTGACTCACCCTAGTAACAAGAATTGGGATGTAATGAGTTTTTCTTTGAAGTTTTAATTTGTTTTATTTATTTTACAGCAATAGAATTAGTATTTCTTTTAAATCTTTGAATGCTTTGTCTTATAAGTAGTTTCAATTTTACATCATCTCCATTCATACAAAAAGACAATAACACTAGCTAAAGTGATTTTCATCTACTTTCTGACATTTTCATGGGGGTCACAATAGTCATGTCATCAGTTGGAGATAAGTCTCGATCTATTTCAACATTTGAACTGTCATTCTCTGATTCTTTTTAATCATCATCTGTTATCTGATCTAATGGATAATACTGATCATAAAATCTTTATAGTTGCTATTTTCTCAGACCTGCAGTAAACAAAATAGATTTACTATGCTTTCTCTACTGGGATCATTTTGGTGATTTTATCCATAGTAAAATTTTGAAAAAAGAAGAAATTAGTACAATACATATTCAAACTTTGCTCCATGGAGAAGACAACAAAGCTATTCCATATTTCCATAAAAAGAAATACAGTGAATGGTTATTGGTTTGTTTTATGGCATAATAACCCTTATTTATTTATCTAATGCTGAAGTCAGTTTAACACATACAGTCTCAAATATATGGTACAAAATTCTATCTTCGCAATCATTTTAAACCAGAAAACACTTCTCAAACAAATCAATTTGATTCATAGATGGGACATTAACAAGTATTACTACTCCAGCTCAGAGTATACCTGGGAGTAATGGTAACAAAGATGGACTCTAAACTCCCAAAAGCTCCAGAATAATAGCCTCACCATCATAGTGTCATACCCAGGAGACACTTTTTAGCAGGTATGTTTTCCTCTACTGCAGGGAATGCATTTGGAGTATTCTAGACCCCCTAACAGGGTAATTACTTTATTAATCCTTTTGTAATTACAGGGGCCCGACAATATTTTTCGGACACTTTGAAAAAAGTACTTCAAGGTGGTCACTAGTGCCAAAAACTTTTGAGATTGTAAGTACGTAGTTGAGGAGTGAAAATCCACTACTAGTGTAATCATTTTTTTTAGTTTGGCTTTGATAATTTTAGTTTTTTGTGATTTTGCGAAAACTTGCACAACACTATTTTTCGGACATGACAAAAAATCCTATTTTATTAAGAGCTATGTTCATGTATATGTTGCTGTATGCAAATTTTCTGCTTGTACACTGTTCTGGGGCACTGGTACCCCTACTACTAAGTTAACATAGGACAATCTAACAACATAAATAGTCCGAACATTTCTTGGCAAAACAATTAAGTTTAATGAGGTAAAATGCATTCAAAAGAAGTCGTTTGTTTGGCACGGAAGAAGCGGGAAAATGTGAATTGGATGTAAACGTCCGAATAGTACAAAGAACGCTGCATAGGATTGGTTTGAAGTATGCAAAGGCTAAGAAAAAAATTACACTAACAAAGAAACACAAAGGAGCAAGACTGGAGTGTGCTAAAAGGTGGTTAACAAAGCATGTTGACTTTAAGAAGGTTATATTTACTGATGAGAAGCATTTCAAGTTTGATGGGCCCGATGGATGGTGTACTTGGTCGAGAAGGGGTGAGCCTGTTGTACTGAACAAACGACAGATGGAAGGAGGAGGAGGAGTTATGGTTTGGGGTATGATCTTTGCTAATGGAAATATATGGTTGGAGTGGCTGAAAGGACGACAGAACAGTGAAAGCTATAAACAGTTGCTGGACGAGAAAGCCCTACCAAGGATAAGAAGAGAGATTGGGAATGATTTCGTTTTACAGCAAGACAATTGCAGCATCCATGTGTCAAAACTCATGTAAGAATGGATGGCTAAAGTGAATATGACTACTTTGGAATGGCCTGCAAGAAGCCCAGATCAAAATTTAATAGAAAATGCTTGGGAAATGCTTGCGTAACTTGTCTAAGATGGACCTGAAATAACGAAAGAGGCTCAATTATGGGAACGAATACTAGGAGCCAAAATACAACTAATAGAAACACGTAGAGATGTTATTGTGCATATGTTTGATCATTGTGAAGAGAGATTGATAAAAGTTATTGAGAAGAAAGGTGATATTACAGACTATTAACAGTTTTTCAACGATGTCCGAAAAATAATGTTGCGTGTGTTTTGTAAAAAATGATAAAAATTAAATATTTTTCCTTACCTAATCGATTTTCTTCCATTTTTATTACAGGTATTGTCTTTATATGTTTATGCTATTCTATTGAAGGAATTTCGTCACTCTATGGTAATCGGAAAGTCGAATACTAAAGTGTCCAAAAAATATTGTCGGGCCTCTGTAGTAGTATCTGATATAATTTCTCTGAGCCCAAAAGATTTAGTTTACTATATACAGTAGTGCTCAGCTTGAAATAACAGATTTCAGAAGAATAGTTAGTGCTCAGCCTTAAATTATATTGGATCTTGTAAAATATTGCTAAGCATGAAATATCAAGCTTATGATTTTAAAACTGAAATATTTATTTTACATTTTGAAATAGCTCTTCATTTGTCTAAAATAATTGCTCAAGGAGCATAGTAAAATGGGGTTCACTTCATTTTACATTAATTGATTGACTGATTTTAATGGCATGTCAACCTGTGTGGGGTTATTTTGTCAAGAGGTTAGGGAATTGCATTCATTTTACATTTTTTGTGTTATTGTTTCTTAAGATGTTTTTTTTCACACAATTCTATTGAATATGAATAATTTTTAAATAGATGTATTTACCTCATTGATGGGACCCGAACAGATAGTACCACTCAGAGATGAATGACAATGAAGAATTTCTGCATACTTCCCAGAACTGGAACCTCACCTTACCATCAAATGTAGTTATGTGGTGCATTCAATAAGTTTCCAGACTTTTTTGTACAGGCATTTAAAATTGTCATAGACTCTTGAAAATTCATTATGTTATTGCTATATATCTTATGAGATGACTGACCAATTTTTATGATTTCAGCTTCAAATGAACAGATACAGCAGCAATTGGAATACACCCTACTAAAGCCTGATTGTCACAGCTGGTGAATTTCAAAAATGCAATCTGGACTAAGGACACTTTAGAAGAACGATATGCAATAAAATTCTGTTTTAAACTTGGAAAAAATGCCACAGAAACATATGGAATGCTTCAAACTGCTTTTCGACCATGAAATGAGCATCAGTTTTTGAGTGGCATAAGAGATTCAAGGAAGGCAGAGAATTTGTCAGGGATGATGAGAGGTGTGGGAGGAGTAAGGAAGTCAAGAGACCAGAGTTGATTGGCCAAAGGGTTAGGGTTAGAGTTAGGGTTACTATGTTGAGGTTTTAAGGGAGTTCAGGAAGAAATTCCATTGCAAGAGGCCAGCACTCTTCAAATCGGGTCAGTGGCATTTCCACCAGGACAATGCACCAGTCCACAACTCTATCCTTGTCACAGACTATTTGACTAAGATGGGCATCAAGACGGTTCCTCACCCTCCCTATTGTCCAGACCTTGCTCCCTGTGACTTTTGCTTATTCCCTAAGCTCAGAGGCTGTCGTTATGAGAGAATTGAGGAGATGAAAGTGGCTGTGATGAAGGTCATTGACACGCTCACACAAGAGGACATCCATGGTGCCTTCCAGAAGTTGTTAGAATGGTACAACAAGTGCATTGCAGTCAGAGGGGATTACTTCAAAGAGGACTAGAGTTTCATGTGTGTACTATCAATAAAAGTGCCTATACGAAAAAAGTCTGGAAACTTATATAAGGATCCTCGTAAGTGTCATACCCAGGACACTCCCTTAATTCTGAAGCCTTAAATTTTAGGTTATTATTCAGAGGTTTGCATAATTTACTAGAAAATGTTTTCCACTTTGTAGCCTTTTTTTTCTTCTTGTATATATGATAATTATTTTTTCTTGAGCCTCATCCTTTAAGCAAAGTACAATTTTCCCCAGAAGCCAAAGTCTGACCTATCACAAAAGATGACTGAGAGCACAAAGCAGTATGTGACTGTTTTATACCTCGAGCAAGCATTCCAACTGACACAGTTGATGCTTCTCAGCAGTGATTCATACTTGACATTGTACTTTAGTGTCATGGAAAAATCTCTTGAGTATATGTTAAAGTTTTGTTATCTCTTATTTTTTTTTTTTTTTTTTCACTTTTCTCAAATCAAAGTATCTGCTTTCCTCTATTCTGCAATCAGTGCCACGGGACACAGATATTACAAATTGACAATGGCGGAATCCAGATCAGTTTGTGAAAAAATAAGCATGCAAGTCAGGTAGAAAAAAGGGAAAAAAACTGCTGTTGCATATTTGCTTGTTAAGAATCATGCAGTTGCAGATATTTATTTGAGAATACAAGAGATGTATAATGGTTGCATAAAAATTTATTTAAATAATTAGAATAACACAATTTGTTATACAAAACCCTATTACAATATCCCAGCATCCTCACAAATCATTTGCTTTTTTCTATTATTTTCAATAAAAGTCTCTTTGTAAAAATAACAAGAGATGCTCTTAGAAATACCATAAAAATGTTCATAGTTATTTGATCACTACGAGCATCAAAAAGACCCCTCTTTTCTTAGCTGTTACTTGATACAATCAAAATTATCAGTTTACCTCATTTCAGTATATTCAATGCATTTTCATTTTTTATATATCTCCAAATCATATTTCATGTACACATCTGAACACAATGACTTTACTGTATTATTAATATAATAATTATAAAAGAAATGTAAAGTTGGCGACTTTCGTTGAGGGTGACCCGAAGGCTTCTTTTTCAATAGCTATGACACCGAGGTGGAGAAGAAGGTGCTACTCCATTCCTTGGATTTCTTCACTTTACCTTTATAATGCTGAGTGTTAAACAAGGTGGCATCAAGTACCATTTTTTGAGTCTTTGGTATGACTCGACCTGGGATTGAACCCCAGTCTCCCAGACAATTGGCAAACACACTACTCATTAGGCTAATGACCCAGATAATAATTATTTATATTACCAAATTTTTTATCATGTTTGCATTTACATATATATATATATATATATATATATATATATGTACAAATTTAGATAATTACCTCACTATCCTTTCCAGTTCTGTAACTAAAAGTTTTATATGTGGATAAAATTCAATCTTTTATTCAACTGTTTTTCATGCATTGTTTTTTCTTTTGTTTATATATATATATATATATATACAGACAATTAGGGATAAGAGGGTAAGCAGAAAAGGTCATATGATGATGTCAAATCTGCTGTTTACTTTTTTGAACCAAGAGATCCAAGCACTGCAAAATTGATGAAAGAAGTGTGTGGAATATAAGAGAGACTATGTTTAAAAACAAACCTTATTTGGTTGTATTCTTGGTTGGCCTATGAACTTTTCAGCCAAACCTCATATATGAGAAAGAAGACAGTTTGAAAAATCAGATTGATGTTTCAGTAGTAATCTGGCATCATCAAAATGCAAACAAATTTATTTCCCAAAACAAATTCTTATAATTCAAGTGACAGAAGCTTAATAATGATATATATATAATCATCAAGATACACTTACAGTATGGATTTCCCTGACTCTTTCCATCCATTCGTCCCTATTATCCATTACTCCCGGAAGGTCCTACAAACTACATCCAGTGTGTGTACAGTGTTGATGTAAGGTCTTGCTGGTCAGCTAACCTTGGCACGTCCATGTGTTGGGGTCCATAGAAGAATGTCACTTATGAGTTCATCATTTCTTCTCTAGTAGTGTCCTGCATGTCTTGTTCATTATACTTCTGTGTTTGAGTTGGGAGGTGTATGACTGTACAACTTCCAGGATTTTTTCAAAACAGCATGTTGCATTGCTGTGTAGTTTCTATTTAACTTTTTTTTTTCTTTGCGGTTTGTTAGCATCCATGTGGTTAATCTTGGCAGTAGTACTGACACAGCCACAACTTGGAATAAATCCTCTTTTTATTTATAGATGAGACTTACATATGATAGATAACTTACCAATAGTAGTTCTTGCCTTTGCTATGCATATGTTTATGAAAATTTCAGTAGATGAGATGTTGCCACCAAGATATGTGAACTTGTCTACTAACTTTAGAGGTTTGTTATTTAAAGAGGAGATGACTCCTTGTTTAAAACACATAAACCTTTTATTTGCATTCATGTAGAAGCCAGTACCTCTTCCTGCTTGCTCCAGATTATACACTGAGGATTTGGCTTTAGCAGGTGTGTTTACAAGAAACATTGGATCATCTGTGTAGTCTGTGTCAGTTATAGTTTTTGCAGGATATCATTTGCTTTTAACTTTTTTTTTAGTGTAAAGCCATTTTCTTTTATTAGATCTATTGACGTTCAAAGTACATAGTCTAGACAGATTATAAACAAATATAGCACTGATGTATCACCTTGCAAAACTTCATTGACAATATAAAAGCAAAAAATTTTTCCAGAAGCCATGTGGTCGAACTTTGATACAACAACAATGACGAAGGAAAAAAAACTTCCCAGAAGCCATGTGGTTGAACTTTTATGCAAACACAATTAGCCTGTCACCAAATATGAATAAATAAATTCTATTAAGAAACTAGAAAGATGCATAACTAAACTTTCAGCTGTTTGTTTTTTGAATTGGTGGTGCTTGGATTCAAATTTAAAGTGACTAGTGTGAAAAATGTTTAAAAATTGATAACCATAAGAAATCAGTAAGAAAAAAGACCAGCAGATATAAGGATGTAAGATTAAATCACACAAATTCTAATTAAATCAAAAGGGGAACAGTTTGAACTATACTAAATTAAAACTTAGAAATTTCAAAGATGTATATATATATATATATATATAGAGAGAGAGAGAGAGAGAGAGAAAGGGCAATAGTTAAATTGAAGGTTGATTGTTGAAATAAATAATGAAATCAATCCAAAAAGTTTGAAAAAATCAAAAGGGCCTAACTAATAAAATAACAAATTTTAGGCAAAATTTGACTTTATTCATCAACATAGTCTCCTTCTAGGGTGATACACCGATTCCAACGCTTCTCTAACAATCCAATGGCTTTTTGTAGTACGATTTGTCTTTGGCATCCAAATACGACTCAGTTTTCGATATCACTTCTTCATTGGAGCTAAATATTTTTCCCTAGGGCATTCTTTTGAGGAAAACAGTCGTTGCTGGAGGCCAGATCTGGAGAATAGGGTGGGTGCAGAAGCAATTCAAAGTGCAATTCATGTAGTTTTGCCATCATTGCGATCAACTTGTGACACGGTTCATTGTCTAGGTGAAAAAAGTTTTTTTCCTCCTTTTAGGCCGTTTTTGGGTGATTTCTTCCATCAAACCTCAATAATGCTTTGTAATATTTGCTATTGATAGTTCTTCCTTTCTTGAGGTAATTGATGAACAAAAAACCTTTTGAATCCCAAAATACAGAGGTCAAAACCTTGCCTGCTCCTGCTGATGTTTATATCTTTGGTTGCTTTGGACGGCTTTCACCTGCTGCTGTATATGCAGCTGACTGCTGATTTGACTTTGGAATGAAGCTGTGGATCCATATTTCATCCATTGTCATATATTTATGCAAAAACTCCTTTTTGTTGCATTGAAACAGTTGCAAACAATGCTCTAAATCATTGACATGTTGTTGTTTTTGATCAACTGTGAGCAAATGCAATACCCACTTTGAACACAGCTTTCTCATTGACAAATGCAAAATGGTGCTTTCTGATATCTTCAACTCCTTTGATATCACATGCAACTTCAATTTACGATCGGCCAATACAAGTTTTTGAAGTTTTTTGGTGTTTTCTGGGACAACTACTGAATTTAGACAACCTGAGCATTCAGCATTATTTGTGTCTATACAACCACATTTAAAGTTAGCATACAACTTGTTAACTATTGTTTCCAATAGAGTAGGGTCCAAATAACACTTATCAAGCCATTGCTTTGCTTGAACAGTATTTTTCCTATCAGAAAACATGCTTTATTAACATACAAAATTCAGATTTGTCCATTGTTTTGAAAATTTGCAACAGTAGCTTCACAGGAATAACTGTTATTTGTAAACAAATATCCGATTGGGCTCAAATTTTGACACATGCCATTTGAAAGTTAGTACTTTATAAAAATCATATGGATTTTAATTAGTGGTGCCATCTATATTGTCAGGCCCGAGACTTATTGAGTGATGTGTTATACTCACTCTTAAACTTACAACTCCTAATTCGATTTACAATATTCACTTAAAAGTATAAATGATAAAGTTTGGTATATGATCCTGCAAAGCCAGGGCAAAAAACTAAAAATCCAATGCACATTCACTCTCCCGAAAAAAAAAAAAAAATTCTAGCATATATCAACAGAAGTCATGGAAAGCATGGTGGATGTGAATGAAGTAAAGCAGATGTTTGGTCAGTGGTGTACCTCACTAGATACTGTGCAGATGAGCCACATAGATCAATGGCTAGGATCAAATTGTCCAGTCAAGAAACTACTACTATTTATCTATAAGAGCGGTGTCTATTGATGAGGAAAAACAGCCGACTAAAGATTACCATGACTCTGTTTCAAACTGCATCATTCTTTGTGCAGCTTAACAAGGGACACGTTCTGCTGAAGTTGAAGCTCTAGCCTCAGTGCCCTTAAAATCAGCTACACAGCTCAAAACCTAACCAAAATTACTTAGATGCAAAAAGACTGTTCACATAGCAATATTTAACATTAAGATTTTACACACAGTAAACCAGTTACCTGAACTGACAGTATCTGCAGTTGAACATAATATAGACATTATATGTATACAATAACGTAGATACTGCATAGTGAACAAGAAATAAAATACAATGGATGAAAATTTTACTTGGCACCTACATAGAAAAACTCTGTCAGTGCATTCATAGGAGGGTTATGAATGCTTCTCAGTCCTCATGCCTTGAAATCACTAAATAGCATAGAGAGAATTCAACCAAGAATGATGTGTGCTTCATTTAATGACAACCCCAGGATAACAATCATCTTTGGCTACAATCCTTCCAATACTAGCGATGAAACAGACATCATTACTTTCTACTATGAGTTATCTTCCCTTGTCTGACTCATTTCAAAATATAATCTTCTAATCATTGGTGTAGACATGAATACTCAGATATACAAAAAGCCCAGTCAGCTGAGACTGTAGAATACACTGACTCCATCTCTGCAGAAGGGTAGGACTCACCTGAGTGTCCTGGATATGACATTAAAGTATCTTATGGTGAGGCTCCAGTCAGTGGAGTTCCAGGGAATATAGAGTACTCCTTCATTGCTATTGCTCCCAGGTCCACTCTGACCCTGAGTGTTAGTACTTGATAGGGTCCTACTTATGGGTCAAATAGAACTGTTTTTGGCATTTAAACTGTGTACAAGCAAATGACTTTTCCTGACTTGAATTGTTAGAAATAGAACTGTTTGATCATTTAATACATGACTTTATAATTGAATTATTAGTAATACATAGCAATACTTGAAACTCTTTAAATATGTGCCCAAATTGAATTATTGGTATTGCATTGCAATACTTAGAACCATTTAACTATGTGCAAATAAAGGAATAGTATACTTAGTGTTAAATAGCAATACTTGTAACCACTTCACTGTGTGCAAACAAATGATTAATATCAAATAGAATTATTAGAGTTAGATAGCAATAATTGAAACCATTTAACTGTAGAGACAATTGCAATACTAGTGTGTAAGCAAATTATTTCTAATTCATTTAAAAATGAAAATGCCTACAAACTAGGTGCGTAAACAAATGGCTGATGTTGAATTCTTACTGTTATATAGCAATACTTGAAACCATTTAGCTGTTTGCAAATAAAATGAGCTCAAAGCCCAGTTACCTGGGGCCGTAGAATACACCAACTGCAAATGAATGAATAATTGTGATTAGAACAATAAGTGTTAAATAGCAATATTTGGAATCCCTTTGTTGTGTGCCAACAAATGATTAAAATTGATTGTGTTGGTTTGGTTGGGTCGCATTCCCCAAAACTCCAGCATTACTGGAGTGTCACTATCTGATTGTTTAGTGTCATATCCAAGACGTTTGTTGGGAGGAGGTCTTACCTCTCTGCAGAGATGCTGTTGGTGTATTCTACAGCCCTAGCTAACTGGGCTAGATTAAAATTGAATAGAATTATTAGTGTAAGATAGCAGTAAGATAGAAACCATTTAACTGCATTGAAACAATAGCAATACAAATGTGCAAACAAATTATTTCTAAGTCATTTAAAAATGAAATTAACTGACAAACTAATCCTTTATATATCATGTAAATCTATTTAACTATGTGCAAACAAATGACTGGTGTTAAATTGTTACTGTTACATAGGAATTCTTGAAACCATTTAACTGTGTGCAAAAAAAAATGAGCTCAGGCTTGTTTAAAAATGCTATCAACAAAATGTGTTTACAAATCATATTTGATATATATTTATAAAGAAGATTTGGCATTAAATAACCTACAATGGTTGATTTTCCATAAAACCCAACCAAAACCCATATAGCAGTCATATCAAATACCCAATAGTGGAAATAATGAATTATACTTACACAACTTGCCAAACAGAAATTAGGAATATCTAGCAGACTTTTTATTTGAGAACAGGCTAATATGACCTAATACTATATTTCAAAAAAAGGAGGGAAAACTATGAACCTAAATCTACCCAAGTCATGCTAAAGCACAGCTAGATTATATATTCATAAACAAGAAGTGGATAAATAGAGCTATGAACTTTGAAGCATACTCCTCTTTGAAAGGAGTATCTTCCAATCACAGAATTGTTTTGGTAAAGATTCACCTGAGTCTATGCAGAAATAAGAGACAGTATGAATAGTGATATTAGAAATCTTTTTACAGTAGCTGTAAGAAACAAGTTTGATACTCTTCAGGTGACATGGGAAAGACAAACTCCAAATGATAAATATGAAAACTTTGTTACTGCCCATAGAGAAGCAGCAGCTGAGTGCATACCAACCAAACCAAGAACCAAATCAGGAGTTCCATGAGTGGCAATAGTATTTAAAGAAAAATGAGATAACATGAAAAAAGTGTCCTTAATTAATAAAAGAAACCCAACAAATGTCAATGCTCAGAAACTTAAGAAAGTCTAGCGGGAACTAACTCATACAATAAGAACAACTAGAATACATTCAAGGTCAAATCAATAAAATCAGAAACTCAGAAGACAGACAATTATGATTAGCATGGCAGACACTAGATGAAGTGAGTGGAAGAAAGAGTACCTTTAGAGCAAAACTAAAAGCTACCAGCCAAGAAGAAAGAATACAGAAGTAGAAAGAACATTTCCAGAATCTGCCTGGAAACTCCTCTAAAGTCATTGATAAGCCTATCACAAAAATTACTAATAGCCAACTCAATGTTAAACTAGGACAGTATACAGAGGAAGAAATTGATATAGTTCTGAGGAAGATTATAGCAGAAAAGCTGCAGGCTTCGACAAAATACACCCAGAAGTATGGAAAACAAGGAAATTTGATGATATATTTTTCCCTTATACAACACTGTCAATCAGCAACAAAATACAATAAAGAAATGAACAAAAGTCTGCATCCTTTCCTTCTCCAAGAAAAGTGACCTTAAAATCATTAAAAACAACAAAGGAATAAGTCTTCATGTTATAGCTGCTAAGGTTTATAATGTTTGGTTTTTCAACTCTATCAAACTTGAAATCAAGAAAATTCTTCAACAGATGTCAGTGAAATCAATCCATAACTTCACAGATACTGATGATCTACTAAATCATCGAATGAGTATGTTAAAAAAATCTCAAGGCAATACTATTGTTCATAGATTTCTTGAAAGCATTTAATGCCATAACACAGAAGGAAGATGGAGCAGATACAACTAGCATATGGTCTCCCCAAAGAAACTGTTACAACTAAAATAATGTTTTACAAAAAATACCTGAATATATACAGATATATTTATATGGGCACTGATTCATCTTGATAGCATCACTTATTGTATAAGCTACTCAGTTGTGTCACATAGCAAAAAATATAGAACATCAAGTGTTCATTAAATTTCATTAAAAACTTGTTCACCTTATCAGCAAGGCTCAGAATACATGTATCCTTTGCAGAGTGTTAAGACCTCCCTGGGTAGGAGACTAAAATACATCTAATGGTAAGACTCTAGTTCTGAAGATCTGGGGAGTGGGTAGTACTCCTTCATTACCATTACTCCCAGGTCCACTATGACCTGGAATAGTAGTACCAGTTGAGATCCCATCTATAAGCCAAATGCTGTTTAACAGTATTCTTATTAGATAAGACCATGTGCAAAAAAGAAAAATTCTTAAGAAACAAATAAACAAAAAATGTAAATATGAACATACAATGAATAGGATTCCCTAACTTTCAGGTATAAAATAGCCCTAGACAGGTTAACATGCTGTTAAAATCAATTAATCAATCAGAATTGTTTCTGAAATCTTTGGACATGATGCAGTAAATTGTACCAGGGTCTTTAAGGAAAGAAGAAATATCATTAAAAACAGCAAAAGTCTTCTTTATTCTTTTAGCATTCATTTTCAGTTATCATGAAAAGCAATGGAAACATTTGAGTTCTGGTCATTTGTTGCAACTGCATGAAGTTGTCAGTCTTTTGCATTTGGTTAAACTTTCTGTGTGGGTTCTTTTCTTTAATGTTCTGAGTTCTAATGAAATTTCTCAAATACTTCCCTACTCTGACTCTGCTGGACTGTCCCACTCTTGGTTCTCTTTATGGATTCTTCCCACTAAACTGACTGCCTGGCTAAATTTCCCTGCTTGTATATATACATCTCACGTTGGCAACCATGTTCATTAATGTTTACATTATATTGGGGATAGGACTTTGAAATTCCCCTTAACATAAATACAGTGCCATCTGCTGACAAACAGGTTTGGAACATGAAATAAACGAAAGTAGCTGTTCCCTATATCAACAAAAACACACACTAAACTCAAGGTCAACTCTGCTCAAACAGGATTGACATAACTATAAAAAAAAACTGGCCAAACAAACCAAGATTCTAAATTGTCATATGCAGATGTTTGGTGGCTCGAGTATCATCAACAAAACACTTGTAATCTCAATGGTACACAATTTGTTGATAGTATGAAATAGATTGACTTTGTAATTACAATAATCAGTTGGTTGAATCAAATAAAAATACCCTATAAATAATATCATGGATCATAATTTTAATCAATTACAGAAAAACCTGTTCACTAAAAAGTTTTTCATTTGAAATAATTCCTTTTTTCTTCTATTTTTCATTAATAAGCCTGTTTTTTATCTAGTACTGCTTAAGGTCAAAAGATCTCCTCAAATACTTATCTTAAATATATGCAAACATTTCCTGAGATCCCTGGAAATTTCTGGGCCTCAGTTAGCCTCCTGGGCACAGGTAAGATATACCACCTGTACTATCCTCTCATAAACCCAATATGTCATTAATTCTTCTTGAAATTTTTGGTGGTTTTTGTTTTGAAATAATTTTTTCTCTCCTTTTTTTCATATCATTATCTGATGCCAAACCTACAGATAAAATAATACTAAAACAAAAATATTAAGAAATGTTCTTTGTTTGATGTGGATTGTCTGCATATTATTCAAACTTGAATCTTATCTGGTTTCAAATTCAATCGATGATACTGCAGTTATATGCACTGCTGCTGCACCATGGCAACATCAATGCATGTATAATAAAAATGGAACAAGTCCAATTTAAAATGTTTTTTTTAGCTGAGTAATCATTAAGATCCAGGAAGTTCTCCTAAATCATTTTTCTTATTAGCTTTTTTCTTTTCTTTTTTTCAGGAATAAATCATTATTTTTTATGTAGTGAACTAAATAACTTTGAATTAAAAGTCTACGATTTATTTCTGTGGCTGCCTTTATGTTATAAAGATATTTTTGAAAATTTTTTATATTCTTATTATATTATGCAAATGATTTATTTTTAGAAATGCATTGTAAATGATTTACTGTGAATATTTGTGAATATGTCATCTTATATAAAAGACATGCACCACATTTAAATTAAATACTGGGGCAAATTTTTGTAATCATTTCATTATTTGCTGACTTTTTATGAAAAATAAATGTAGTATATCTGATCATAAGTTGCTTTGGCAAGAATGAAGTCAAGTCTTATCCTATTTATAGAATTTATAAGATTATTTGTGAACCTATTAAATTTTTATTGTAACAGTGGTCCATGATGATATTGATACTTCTATTTAGGAAGGAGTGAAGGATTCTAATTAACAGTTCATAGTTGTTATTTACTTAGCTTTAATTCTTAGTTTGGCACATAAGCTTCAAGTTGATTACAGTTCCTGCTGTTACTAAATGGTCACCCATCTGAGAATTAAACAGGTACATAGCTACTGAACTTTGATGATCTGATGCAAAGTAGTGCTTTCAATCTGACTTGAGTGTAAGTCAGATAGTATTTCATATTCATCTCTATTATTTATATTGAAAATTTAGATGAATAAAAAATGATGCTCAATGAAAAATGATTATTCATTTGCAAACTGGACAGAAAATTGCTTTATTCTCTGGAACATTTTAAGTGTATCATTCTAATAAAAATCTTGCTATGATGCTCCATTTTTTTCTGAGTTACAATTACATACAAACAGTGAGAATTTATATACATAAAGCAAGTATTGTACATAAAATTATGTTAAATTCTATCTTGGCAACAATGAGGTTCATATAACATCTGGTTTTCAGGATTTGTATTATAATTAATTGCAAATAAACAAAAAGAGTTCTCTGTATTTAATATTTAATAGCTTTCCACCTTGAGAAATCATGATTGAGATTTGTGTGAACACAGACCCCCTCCTTCTCATTATTTTACTCCTTTGAGAGTTTTTCACACAAATATTAGCTGATGGTTTTTAACTGGAGTTTGAATAACATCCAGTCTCCAGGACTCTTCTCAGTATTCTAGCTGATTCATGTAATGATGTATGGTCTCTAATTTTCCTCTGATTTCTAAGTCTTCCAGTTCCTTCACCAATTCTACATTATCTTCAGTGCTGGCAAGTCGTTTTCCGCCTTTTCTTGACACAAACAGTCTATGTCATTGCTGTCTTTATGCATTGTCATGAGTTTTCTTGTTCGCTGGTCCATTTATTGAAGTTCTTCTCTCATCCACTTTAAGAATGGTCCCAAGTATCTTACAAAGGGGACAGCCAAGGTATTTATCTCTTTGATGAGGTTTCTGCTATATAGATTGCTTTCGAGTAGTTTTCTAGTTCTCCTGAGATACTCTTTTTCAATTTTTTCTTACATCTCCACTTGTTTTGGGCCCAGTTGGCTGGGGCTGTGGAATACACCAACTACATCTCTGTGGAGGGGTAAAACTCCCCCAACAAATGTTCTGGATATGACACTAAACAATCTGATGGTGAGGTTCCAGAAATGCAGGAGCTTTGGCAACTGAGGAGTACCCCATCATTGCTATTGCTCCCTGGTCCTCTCTGGCCCAAAGTAGTAGCACCTGAAAGGATCCTATTAATGGGTTAAATAGACATTAAATTGACATTTCAACTGAGTGCAAACAAATGAATTATGCTAAATTGAATTGTTTGAAAAAGAACTGTTTGATCATTTTTAACTGAGTGTGAATAAATGACTGATGTTTAATTGAGTTGTTAGTGATACATAGCAATACTTGGAACCATTTAACTTTGACTTGTGCTAAATAGAATTGTTAGAAATAGAACTTTTTGATCATTTAACTGTATATAAACAAATGACTTATGATAGTGATACATAGCAATACTTGGAAATACTTAACTTTGTTGACTTGTTTATGAATCATATATATCTACTATATATGAATAAACCAGATTTAGCATTAGATAACCTACAATGGGTAATTTGCCTTAAATCAAACCAAACACACTTGTTTTAAGGTGTCCATTTCCATTATTCCCAAGTACTTGTAATTTTCCTTTTTTCAAGCATTCTCATTTTTTCTTGATTTGGTAATTCTGATCCTTCTGTCATTTGTCATTTTCTGCTTCACATTATTAGCTCGGCACATTTTTCTATGCCACATTCCATCCCTATGTCCTGATAGTATATCCTCACTGCCTGTATTAAGATTTTCAAATTTTTTTCCTTTTTTTCGTAAACAGTTTGATGTTTTCCATGTACATTTGGTGGTTAATCTTTTCTTGTAATTTATGAAGATTTTATCTGTCAGTGCATTTTCCAAGTATGTGCTTGAGTGGCATCATTGCCATTACAAAATAGTAATGATGATATCCCATCTCCCTGGAAGATACCTCTCCAGATTTTTACCTTAGATAAACTTTTTCTTCCTGCTGTCAATTCCATTCTCCAGTTTTTTATGGTTTCCCTGATGAATTTTATGACTTCATTGGATATCTTGTACATTTTGTTGCGGCTTGTTTTTCTGTTCTTGAGGATAAGACCGTATTAATACTATTGTGCTAACAAAAAACATGCTATGATATACAATTTTTGCTGTTATGATCGCATACAAAAATTATGTCATCATAATATTGATAATATATGAATATCTAAAATTCAAGCCATTTTTGTAATTTCCATGGAAAGTACAACAGAGAGCAAAATAACACCATTTTATAGACTAAATTTTCAGTTATAAAACTCTATTTTTTTATATTGTCTTAACCAGCAAAAATCAAGAGTCGATGGAAAAAGTTCTCTTATTTTATTATTTTTACCCACAATGTCAGACGCAGATGTTGGTGGTAGGGCAGTAGATTAACAGAACTAATTCAGTATAACTTTCAACCCATGAATAGTGGCTCAATCAGCTCCTCTATGTTGATTGCAGATGACATTTTTCTTATACTGATACCATCATCACTACAGTGAAAAAGTGGATCGCCTCCAATAATGTGAATTATTACAAACATGACTTGCTAACTCTTGCTCAGCATTGGGGAAATAGCATAGTAGTAGTAGTGACAATGTGGGGAAAGTTTTTTGCAGCTGAAAATTTGCTGTATCCTTATAATATTATTGAATTCCTTTTATTTATTGTAATTTCTGTGGAAATAAACAAGAGGTATTACTTTTGGAGCATCCCCTGAGAGATTATAGTATTTTTGTTTTATTCCCAGCAAACCCCAGTGTAATATAATGGATTGTCTCTTTTGATCATGGAGTTTTACTAAATTGTTTATCAGCTCCGTAGGAAAGTCACATCCCAGATTTTATTTTTAAATAAAATTAGATTGAAAATACATGTATCAAAATCTGTCACTTTAAAAATCTATTCTAAATTATTTGCTATACAATTGCCTTTCTAAATGGTAAATGACTTTTATTGTCAATAACTTATTCTAAAGTAGTTTTATATATAAAATTCTTACAGATATATTGAAAAATAAGTAAGCTAATCTTTCTTTTTATATAAATGTTATTAAAGTTTGCTGAAAAGAATATTAATGTAAAATTTTGAGAAGCATGAGTATAATCACAATGAATAAATAAAGTGTATAATTTATCATCATATACCACTGTAAATAAACAGAACTACTAATTTTTGTGTATTGCAAGTCAGTAAATATGTAGGTAAAAATGGCAAATTGTTCTGTTGATTTGAGAATATGATGTGGATAGACTTGGATCATATTCTGTAAATAGCCCAAAGATGGACACTGGCAATAAGAAACCTAGTTTTACCTCTTTCCTTTCCCCAAACTCGAAAGAACACAACAGCAAACAAAAAATATAGCACTCTATGTCTTACATGATAAAATGTTTCCTATCTTCCTAATGCAGTGACAAATAGTCAGAATTCATTATTATCCAGAAAGGAATGATAAATGCTAAGAGTAAATTTTACCTGAAATAGAATTGATTGGTAGAAATTTGGTTACTTTAACAGCAGTGCAGAGATTGAAATCAGCAAACCAATTGGTTTGGTTAGGTTTTATGACATATCAACCCTTGTAGGTCATTTAATGCCAAATCCTTTATATATATATATATATATATATATATATATATATATATGATTTGGTTTGATTTGTTTTTATGGCATATCAACCATTGTAGGTTATTTAATGCCAAATCCTCTTCATACATTTATGTTATATACACTGCATTTTAAATTATTAACCAGGTGACATTTTTTTCATTTTGTTCATAAACTACTTGTCGGAATATAACCAAATTTTCACAGTACAATGGGAATAGGTATATGCACAGGCTTTATAGAAACTGTATTGTTCTAAGCAACAGGAAACAAACAGTAGCCATTTGCAATATTAACACAATATAGGAGTGTTCCAAACTATAAATGAGTGCTATTATAATCATGCAATTATGGGTCATAAATGTGACTTGACCCCTTCTGAGAAAGATACTATAACATCTGAACTTTTCAAATATACATTAGAAATACCCAAAATGATTCAAAGATATCACCAAACTGTGAGATTTGTTGCAGCTCCTACAAAGGTTTGTAAGAGGGTTGATAAGGGTCATTCAAAGGTTGTTTCCCAACATTCTTTGTTACAAATGAAACATGAAACTAAATAACCCAAGCCTGACCAGTTGAGCACTTTTCAGGAGCCTTGGAGAAGCAACAGTGTCCAGAAGTACTTTTGATATCATCTTCTAAAAAAAGTCAAGACATCAGTGAAACCAGTGACAAAGCCTTGACTGACAAAAGTACAAATACAAATGCATTTGAAATGGGTAAAGGAGAACATGAAGGTCAATTTCTCGAACATTCTATTCCCAAGTGAAAGACATGCAACAATTGATGGTCCTGATGGTTGGAGCAAAGGTTGGGTTGTAAACAGATAAGATCATCATCAGTGCTTGAAACACCCGCAAGGAGGTGGAGGAGGTATTGTGATTTGGGCTGTTATTATTAGAGGTATCATGGTTGGTCCATGGAGAGTGTCTCATGGTATGGAAAATACTGCAGATGTTCAAGGATCACCTAGAATTGTGGCTACAAAAAGCAAAGAATCACTTTCAAGAGAACCCTCATATTTATGCAAGATAATGCTCCTTCACATTCAGCACATAAAACTACTGAGTACCAGCAGAAATAAGGCTTCTGTGAAACTCTGAAGATGAACTGGCCAGCCAATTCTTAAGATTAAAACCCAAATGAAAACTTGTGGAACATTCTGAAGTGACATGTTTATGAGAATGGATGCCAATTTAGAAGCAATGATAACTTGTGGCAGGAAATAGTTAATGTATCACATGAAATTACATGAGATGATATCCAGAAATTGCACCAGCGTCTTTTCCAAGTCATTTCAAAAAAAGGATCACATATCTCATATTAACCAAATTCACTATCCTTTTTGAACTCTGTTTACTTTTTTATTTCAATTTAATCTCATATTAGGATGTATCCATAAAAATCTGTAACTGAAGTAATTAAAGTGTTATTTTCTTTTTTATGGAGGTTTTTATTACACTTTGTTAATAATTTGCCACAGGTAAATGACTATAACTTCTGTCCCTTTTACATATTTTTAAATGAGCCTGACCTAATTTTTTTTGGCACTAAGTAAAATTGTTTCAAGCATTTCTTTCTAACAGGAATAATTCTTTTTACTATTAATCATTTGCTTGTGCACATTTAAATAGATATACATTTATGATTTGTAAGTAAACAGTTTGTAGTTAATTTCATTTTTAAATGAGTTAGAACTAATTTGTTTGCACATTAGTATTGCTATTGTTTCTACACACTTAAATGGTTTCTACAGTTTAAATGCCAAACAGTTCTATTTGACCCACACATAGGACCCTATTAAGTGCTATCTATCTGGGTCAGAATGGACATGAGAGTAATGTCAATGAAGGGGTACTCTATATTCCCAAATCTTCAGGAATGGAACCTCACAATAAGATTGTTTAATGTCATATCCAGGACACTCATTGGACTAGGGGGTCTTACACCTCTGCAGAGAAGTGGTTAGTGTATTCTTGAGCCCCAGCTGACTGGCCCACAGGACACTCATCAGAAATGCAGTCGATGTATTCTACAGCTCCAGCTGACTGGGCCACAGAACACTCATTGGGGGAGTTTTACCCCTCTGCGGAGATGCAGTCGGTGTATTTTACAGCCCCAGCTGACTGGGCTGCAGCAAACTGAGTTCAAACATTGCCTATAACAGTGTATGTTTACTTCACATTAATTATTATGTGTTTCTTATACTTCCTTGGACATCTACACTTCTTACAATTTTCTCACATTAACCTTAAAAAAGAAAAAAGTATCTTTGCACATAACATGTACACTATAAATACAATATCTATATAGAGATGAAATACAGTTGAGCAATTCATCCAGTAATTCCAAAAAAAACCTCTTAAATTCTTTCTTGCATTATTTTTTTTCTGAAACCATCCAATTTAATCTTTAATTGTTTTATACTATTGTTTATTTTTATCTGATTAAGCAATTTTTTCCAAATACATATTACTCTATTAGCAGAAAAACCCAACTGATTAGAAGACTTGGTTTTTGAAATCAGTCTAGACAGTAAATTTCCATTTTAAGGAGATATCATTGGAAAGGCATGAATCCACTTCTTCCTTTGATGAAGATAAACAATAATGCAACTGGAACCATTTAGCCAAGTACAAACACAATTTATCTTAAGGTTCATTTCCTGCTATTAGTACCTTGTAACCCAGTACAAGCTGTTCCATTATTTGAAAAGTGAATGGAAATTACAAAGTAAGCCCTACACACTACAGTAAAAGAATATGTTTGAAAAATAAAGATATTGCTGTGTCGTAAGCATTTGAACCTTGTAGAAATTAATTAAATTTAGTAAATATGCATTCTTTATGTTGGGGGACCAAAGTCAATATTCAATTGAATAAACGATTCGGTATTAGCTTTGAGACCTCGATCAATTTATAACAAACGACATATTCTGAATGCAATGCAGATATTAATGAAAATGAATTTTATATCAAAAAACAAATTTTGCCTTCAAAAACAAGTACAGGTAGATTAAGAAAAAGTTAACCAGGTAGATTAAGAAAAAGTTGACCTAAAGAAATATTAATAACATATGTGTTCAAAAAGAGAAAATGTCTTTTCTTTTATACACAATATGAAAGTCCAATCTGTTGGTATGTGTGTATGAGTTGACTTATGTAGAAAAATAGAAAAGTAAGGAAGTAAGGTGTATGCGTGATTTAATGTCATCACTATAGTTGAAATTATTTATTTTGTGTGTGTTAGATAAGAGTAAGGAGTTTCATGTTACTGGTTAATGATGGTGGTGTGGTTCCTACTCCTGAATTTTCCTATTTATGAAATTGGCTCCTGAAAATAAAGGACATAATAGATTACAAGGGATTAATAAATGATTCATGGAATTTCTTATCATGGTAGACATTTTTTAATAATTCTACACAAACTAGAAATTTACTGTCAAGACAAATTTAAAGAACTAAAGTCTGCTAAACACTTGAATTTTTTTGCTTATAGAGTGATATATTTTTGGAACAATCAAGTCAAAAACAATAATAGGGTAGAACATTTTAAGATTGAATAGGATGGTTTCAGAAGAAATGGTAAGAATTTTAGAGGGCATTTTTTGGGAATTATTGGATGAATTACTTATCAGAATTTTATCTTCATATAGATATTGTATTAATAAGTTCTATGCAAAGATTTTTTTTTATTATTTTCAATTTTTTTAAAAAGTTTGATGTGAGAAGATAGTTAAATGAGGAGATGCCCTAGGAGGCATAACAAACATGATAAATGATACCTTAGATCATATATGGCACTTTCTGCAATATCCTAATGAAAATCATCAGGTGTGGCATAAATATCAACTCCTTGAAGTTGATTTATGATATTTGCTCAAGTCTAACAATTGTTATGTTGGTGAGGCTTTGAATATACTCACGGTAAGAACCCCCCCTCCTGACAAAGAGTGTCTTGGGTATGATATTAAACAGCATGTGATGGTGAGGCTCAAGTTCTGGAGATCTGGGGAATGTGAAGTACCCCTTCATTGCTATTACTCCCACGTCCACTCTGACCTAGAATGGTAGTATCTATTATGGTTCCATCAGATCTATTTAAAGATTATTTATATTTGATAGTGGGGAGTCCCCGTGGGTAACATGCTGCACTGCAACATCATAGTAAACAAGTTTCAACTGCATTTCTCTTTTGGACAAATATTCTAGGGAAATGGGTTAAATAGTACCATTACTGTTCTTCTAATAGGGATGGTTTTGGCATTCCTACAAAGGTTAATATGCAATTATAAGAAGAAACCAAACCATATTTGATAGGGCTGTGGGCAAAAAAAAATTAAATGTAAATGTATACAATTCTCTAACCTTTACACATTAGATAACCCTGGATGGGTTAATATACCATTAAAATAAATCAGTTAAGTCTAACAAGTCGGTGCTAGATACAAATTATCAAATATGTATTATGATTAGGATAAGTTTGATTTGGATAGTCTGTGTGTCTATCGAAGCAAACAGCTTGAAGTCATCATTATTTTTATAACTGAACACTCCAATTTATCTTGATAGAAATTAAAACAGATATAGGTAGCACAATTGGATAGAGAAATTTTTCAGCTTCAAAACACTATTTTTACACACACACACACACACACACACTATCATTGGCAATGCATTTTTGCCAGTGATGAACAAGTGTCTCAATTGTAAGAGGGTCACTCTGAACATAATGCCTCTTATTTTATTAAATTGTCCAACAATTTCAGGTGATGTTGGTGGTATGGCAGTATTAGTCAAATCTTCACAACTAATATTCAATAATATTTTTTACCTTGTTACAGAGAGCATTTGAGTGGCAGCTTCACAAAATGGCACAATTAAAGCAGAATTATGTCAGTGAAATTTTCCATGTGAAAAAATAGCACCAAACAATAGATGTTAGTACTGTTACTCAGTTGGTAATGCCTTTCAACTGAAGAGACTGAATGATATGCCACATTAAAAACATTTGTTAACCCAGTAAATAAAGAGAACCTTAATCAGAGCTGTTGAAAGATGGACTACATAGACATTTTCCTAATAATGATGCTGTTATCACTACTGTGAAAAAATAGATTGGCTCCACCGGTGTTGATTTCATCAGCGTCTTGAATTATTTTTATTGAATTCTCTGTATTTGTTGTTGTTTCCATGGAAATAAATAGGAAGATTTTCTTTTGGACTGCTTCTCATGTTTCTATACAGTCAAAGAATTTTAAAAAAATGAAAATATTATTGCATCATTGTCATTAGAGCTTTGTTGAAATTCGGTGAATTTAGTATGTTTAAACTTTACCAAAGTTTAGTAATCTATTTCATAATGATCCAATTTTTGTATGTAAAAGGGTCAGGTCATTCAATGATTAAATTGACTCTATTTATCAGAGTCGATCAATAAGTAAAAGGAATCTATCTATTTATCTATCACTGTCCTTTAGTAAATAAGAGAACTTTTTTGAAAAAAGCAAAATATATTTTTCAAAATTTTTTTTCCATTAATTTTTCTCTGCATTGTTTGGGATTGGTTTATTGCCAAAATTATTTTAATCTCCCAAAAATATTTGTTTTGAGGCTACTCAAAATGTTAGCAAATCAAACAGAATAAAAGTCAGTCATCAAATTTTTGGTGGCTAAAAGTGCAAACTGTGTAATGTGAACGAAGAATCACATTTGAGTAAAAAAAATTTTGTAGAGTAAGTCTGAATGATGAGCACATACTTTCTTATTGTTATCATTCACACACACACACACACACACACACACACACACACACACACACACACACTCCAATCATTGTAATTTATCAACAGATATTAAATGCTAATCATAAAATAACTCCTCTTATTTGTATATTTACTTGCAATTAATTATGATATAAATTCTGTAAATAGGATATAATTTGATAATAAATTTAATAACTGCCAATGACAGCCTTTAAACATGTATTTCTTAAACAAAGGAAAACAGAAATTTTCAATGTTGTTGTGCATATGTTTTTCCCATATGGGTAAAGTTTTATGTCAAATCACATACTTGGTAATTAAAAACTTCCAAACAAAAAATTATTGCAACATTGGGTTTATTTTGTATTTTTAGTAAACAGTTTTCCATTGAAATAATGTTGTAACTGGGGAATCTTTGACCTTAAAGTTGAATGCAAACCTTCTAAACCATCCAGTAAAGCCTTCTTAAAATACAAATTAAGTGGCACACTTTAGAACCTAAAAAAAAAAAAGAAATCTCACAAAAGTAATTAAAAGTTTAGTAAAGTTTTTCATTTCTTTCAAGTAGGATATTTTAATTAAACTTGGTCTAAGTTATTAAATAAATGTTTAAACTTTAGATTTTATTGTAAACATTAAATTGCCCTGTTAGTGGAGCTTAGAATATGCTCACTAAATCCCCTGGGAAGAGATAAAATGTCCCCCACCCAACAAAAGACATGTCCTAAGTATGACAGTAAACTGCATCTGATGGTGAGGCTCAAGTTCAGATCTGGAGAGTATGGTGTACCCCTTAATTGCCATTACTCCCAGGTCCACTCTGACCCAGAGTTGTAGTACTTGTTAGGGTACCATTGATAGGTTAAATAGATCTGTTTAAAAGTTATTTGTATTTGATAGAAATACTTTATCATATAACTGTGTGCAAAACACTGTTAATAAACTACACAAAAAAAATGTAAATATACAATGTATGCAGTTGCCTAACAACTAAACTTAAAATAATCCTTTATGGGCTGACATGCCATTACAATCAATCAACCAATCAATAAACATTTAAGATTTATTGAATTCAGCTTTATTAGTAGAAAAGGAATCTTAATGTGGCTTTTAAGCATGAAAAGGTTCTCCACTCCTCTATGTCTGTCTTCAACTATTTACTAATTCTTACTGAATATGCACATGATGATATGTCTCAATAATAAAAAAAAAACTTTCTGTTGAACTGAAGACGTTTTATGTTATTTTTCATGACAAAAGTGTTTGAATTCTATTAAACTTGAAGGCCATCTGTTATGACCTCTCGTTATTAACTTTTGCCATAGATTTTCAATAGGGTCTAAAAATGAGCTCTGACTTGGCAATTCCACAACTTTGAATTTCTGTAATCTGAATCATTTCTCTGTATTTGGAGTTGTGAGGCCATTGTTCTGTTAGAAAATGAAATCATGATCCTTGTGACAATACATAGCAAAATCCATTGTTCTTTTTTCTGGAAACAAGCTTTCTTGGTCCAGATCTAAAGAAACACCCACAATGCATCACAAATCCACCTACATGTTGGAAATAAAGATTGTGTTTGTTGGATGGTGGACCCTGCCAATTTTCCTGTACACAGTGTATTTTGAATTTTAGCCAAATAATTTTACTCAGTTTCATCTGAGGCATAATACCTTCTCAGTTACTGATGTACTATTTTGTGAAAGTCAGTTTCATCTGTTTATTTTTGGCCATCAGTTTTCATATCAGTTTCATGCAGTGCTACTGAAATTGGACTGTTGTCTACTTTATCTCTAACCTCCAAAGTTGATGAATTCTGCAAAGGTCCACAGTTAGAAATCAAAGAACAACATCTCAAATAATTTTGGTTTTTGTGCTGTGTTTTACTTGTATGCATATATTTGAATGATTGATTTTAATGGCATGTCAACTTTTCTAGAGTTATCTTATGCCTAGAGGTTAGAGAATTGCATCCATAGTACTTTCATATTTACATTTTTTGTGATGTTGTTTCTTAAGAGTTTTTTTTGTATGATGTCCCACTGAATATGAACAATTTTTAAATCAGTTTCCTTTGTTCAAGTCCAACCAAATACAAATAATTTGCAAACAGATCTATTTGACTCATAGGTGAGACCTTAACAGGTGCTACTCTATGTTTAGAGTGGACCTGGGAGGAATGGCAATAGAATAGTACTCCATACTCTCCAGATCTCCAGAACTGGAGCCTCACCATCAGATGTTGTTTGATGTCACACACAGGATATTCCTTAAGTTTTTTAGGAGGCAGGTGCTCCAATCTAGGGAATACAATTTACATATTCTAAGCCTTGGTGACACAAATTTGAGCTATGATTATATCTTATATTATCATTCTAAGGAACTTCTTTTACTGCTCTTAGAAAACATTCAAAGGCATTGGAATGTTTTTATTGCGCTTTTTGATAATACAGTTACTGACTTAAATGAATTTACTTAGAGCTATATTATGATACACCATAAACCTAATATTTTAGAGTCAGTGAGATAACATCAGATACTCATAAAAGGCAACTATTATGTGAATGGAATGACAGAACAGTTTTAAACAGATGTCTGCCCCTGTAGAAAAGTTTGAATATGTTTTGTATTTGATTGTTAATCTTGAGAGTTCAGATAGAGGACATTTCAGAGTCAAGGTTTTAAAGCATCAAAATATTAAAAAAAAAAAAAAGATAAATTTACTTTGACAACATTTTGAAAACATCCAGAAGTTTAAAATGCTTATGTAAATAAGCTAAAACTGAATTTACCTTATGAAATGAAAAGGATCTTTGTATCCTTTTGTGAGGCCATTTTTGAGTTCAAGATATTTCAAACAATAAGCAGTATTGCACCTAGGTATCTTTTGTTGTTATTGTTGGGATGTTTTTGGTGCAAAATGTGTTACTTCATATAAGCCTTTATCTACTTGAGATTTATTTGTGAATTACATACAGTTTTGCAACTTTTCCTGATAAAAGTATGAAATTTCACAACCCGTTTTGTCATATTTCCCACTAAAATTTATAAAAATAAGAAAAGTATCAAAAACAAGAAAAACATTGAGAAATATCTTTATTTGAAATTCTAGGAAAGGCATGCATGGAAATTTTCAAAGAAAAGTGTTGACTTTTAAAGCATTAACAGAAACCAAACTGTAGATTCCTTGGGAAGGATGCAGCCTTATGACAATGATGGTGCCAAAGGTGTAAATTGTTTTTTATAAGGTGAAATTGCTAGCCTTATATCCAACAGGTTTTGAATTCTGAATTGTTTCCTCCTTCTCTTAGACTGATTTTCTACCAAATCTCGAGAGAGCTCTGCAATTTTGCTCATAACTAAGAGAAGAAGAGATTGATTCTCAAGGGCAAAGTAATCACAAACAATATTGACTGGAATTTTGAACTTGTCTTGCTATTTCCATTCTCCATAACAATAACCATTACAATATCCACACCTCTATATTACAAGTATATCAACATGATTATTTATAGTGTAATTTCATTGAGAATTACAGCCCAGTTGGTTGGGCCTGTAGAATATGCTGGCTACATCTCTGCAGAGGGGTAAGATCCCCCACCAAACAAACCTCTTGGATATGACACTAAACTGCATCTGATGGTGAGGCTCCAGTCCCTGAGCTTTTGGAAATGTAGAGTACCCACTCATTGCCATTATTCCCTGGTTCATTTTGACCCAGAGTAGTAGTACCTGTTAGGGACTCATCCATGTGTCAAATAGAAATATTCAATCATTTTCTATACTTGAAACCACTGAACTGTTTTCAAACAAATGACTGATGTTAAATTAAACTATTAGTATTACATAGCGATACTTGGAATCTTTAAACTGTGTTAAATGAATGAATAATGTTGAATAGAATTATTAGTGTTAAATATCAAAACTTGAAACCATGTAACTGTGTGCAAACAAATGAGCTCTGGCTCATTTAAAAATTGTTATCTACAACCTATTTGTTTACAAATCATATTTAATATATATGTATAAACAGGATTTGGTATTAAGTAAATCTACAATTGTTGACAATTGATAAAACATAACAACCAACATAGAGAATTATACCACAAATATATTACATATATATATATATATAACAACATATCAATAACCTGGTTTAGTCATGGGGGCCCTATATTCATATAGTGGGATTTGAACACAAATAGCCTGGCAGAGTCCAGGTCTACAGCTGGTTTGAATTCAGAGTTTTCCTTCTCTTAAAGATGGTTGCCATATTAATTTTAAAGAGTGTAGTCTGCCCTACTTTTCACCCACAGTCGAGAGAGAATAGTTGGATTCATACCTTTCCCAAGGGTATTAGTGCTACATAAAATTCAGACAGCCTTGTCCAGGATTTGAACTCAGAGAGCTGAGACCACTTCAGATAGATAGAAAATGAGAGTTTAGCAAATTAGCAAATTAGCTAGCTGTTTAGCATTATAAGAATGTAAATAAATTTATTATCAAAGAGGAATCTGTATTAAATATGAGAGAAAAATGTTAATTTATTTAGAGTATATTATTAAAAAATTCTTTTATATACATCCATAGGTATTAATTTATTGAGGAAAGAAGATTTATTGTAAAACCCTGAACATCCATTAACTGCAGGGAACACATCAATTCAAATACTTTCAATAAATCATTATTATGATAAATTTTGTTCTTTTTTTTTTTATTATCAGTTGCACATTTTTCATGATTAAAATGTTAGGGAGGTATACCATAGCATTATGAGTGTCATTTATTTTTAGGTTTCTGTGATGTTCATCTCTTCCTTTCTTAAAATTTTAAAAAGTTTTGCCAACATATTTTTTTTTGGCATTGATTATAAGGTATTTCATTAATTCTTTCTACCAACAAGGTATTCACCTTTTGTTCCCTTTTGAATAAATTTTTGATTGTTTTGGAGATGTTTGTTATACAATGTTGAGATAATTTACATTTCTTTGGAGTTTGGGTGTTTTGTGTTTAGTATTTTTTTATTTTAATTTTCTGTTTTCTTTTTAGGTCTATTTATTTTGCATTTAGCATTGTATATGAAGTTATTTGAATAATGTAAGGTTTTAAAGGTGTTTTCAATGTAACATTCTTCTTCTTCTTCTTCTTGTAGGTATTATTCAGGTGGTTGCGAATACTAAAGGCTATCAGATAAGAACCTACAATTTTTCCAGATTTTATTTTATTATTACCCTATGATTAGAAGATTATAGGGTCATTATTACTAGTGGGTTTACTGTTGTCTTTTGATTTTGCACCATTATAATTTTGAACTAATGAATTGTCTACAAAAGGTTCAGTGTGTTATCTGTTGCTTTTTAAATGTTGATTCAATTTAGTTATAACATTTTCTAGTGTAGTTTTGCATGGATATATTTGTAATGTATTACCTATATACTATATATAAGGCTTTTACTCTTTTTTTTGTACTTTTTTATGCATAATGAGCAATATTCCTTCCACAGATTAAAAACAGATTAACTCATAATATTCTAAAAAAAACAAAAAAACTCATTTATAGAGTGATATAAAACAAAGAAAAATAAATCAGATTTTACAGTAAAATTTCTGATGAGAAATATTTTAACTTCCTCATTCAATTTTAAACAAATCAAGAGACATAAAAACTTCTTGATTTTAAAGCCATCAATGAAATGAGTTAAATTTTCTTTTTCAAACCCCTTTCTCTAGTTTATATAACAATTGAATTCAAGTAACATCTATTAAATTTAACTTTTTTGGCAGCAGATAATTTTTTTTAATCTTTGTAGAGTGGGCAAAATTATTTTCAGAAAATTTGCAAAATATAGGGTATATTCAAACAAGTCAATTAATCATATATAAAAATCAAAAAAACAAACGAAACCTGATAGTTTGATCAGCCATTTTGTCTCATTGTACAATTACATGAAAACAATGAAGAATTCACTTTTAATGATGATATTCTGAAAAACAACCTTTATACAATCATCCCACACCACAATGGGGCTTCCTAGTGATGTTTCTATACATCAAAATTGAATTGGTCAACAAGCAGTCAATAAGAAAATGCCTTACATTAAGCTACTGTTAAATGACTAAAATATTGTTCTACCTGCTAAAAGATTCAAAAGTTGTTTTTGTTATTAAATTTTTTTTTGTTATATATCAATGGTCAATATTACACAAATACAATTTAATCATTGAGAAATCTAGATTATCATTATATTTGGTTACATAATCACTTGGGTTATTCAGGCTTCAACAACAAGGAACATTGAATATTGGAAACAATAAAAGATAAAGTTCTTGATGAGATTTCAACTCACTGGCTTCTTTTTGCCGAGGAAAAGTCTGATTTTCAGTTCCAGATGCTTTTACCATTTAGCTGGTATGGAAAACCAAACTTCCCTGAGGAAAGAGGCAGTGAGTTCAAATCTCAAAAACAGCCAAAAGTAAGAAGATCGAAAGAGAAAAATACTTTAAATTGATGATAGCAATTCATCTAAAAATAATTAAATAAAAAAAAAGAAATCAGCATGATCCAAATTGTAAATTTATAAAACTTTTACTGTATGAAAAAATGTCATCAATATGTGTTGCCATAGAAATCATTAAGTGAGTTGCAATAAAAAAAAAAAACTGAAATTAAAAGATTAGAGAAAATGCTTGTCAAAATTAATTAATCATAATAATTAATGACTGATAATGTTTTTTTCTAAAAAAATAAAATGATCAAATATTCTGGTTTGAATTTGAGTTTTGGTTATCTTTGGATGGCTGTTTTTTTTTCATCACTTACTAAAAAGTAGAAGTAGTTTCCTGAATGAACTATTGGATCCTGGCCATTGGTCTATCAGGCTCTTCCACTCAATGTCAGGTAAAGTATGCTGTTTACCCGCTTTTGGATTCTTCTGCCTTGTTTCACATCCACCATGCTGCATCGCACAGTTTCACCATAACCCTGGTTTAGATGGGACTCTGATAGGCAACTCTACTCCCGGCCTGAGTGTACCAGGGAGCAATTGTAATGAAGGAGTTTTATCAGCTCTGTGCAGACACTTGATGCCATTTAGAGAACTTGCCAAGAGGGATTACCAATATAAACAAATGGAAAGAGAGAGTCACAGGAATCAATGCTGTATGCATACCTTGATGATGATTGATACTTCTACTTTGTAGAAACAATAGCATGGTGCCAACAAATTAGAGATGGGATGAGTTCATAAGGATAATTTTGACTTCTGTGATATCAATTACTTTTGGGGCTTAGATGGAAAATCAGTTGGTATGAGATAATCATGCTTCCTTGGAGTAAAAGAGTACATGAATTTGAGTCTCACTGGGAGCTTATCCTTTATTATTGTCTCAGATCCATGATGTCAGAGAAATAATGACACTAATAAGTTGTTATAAAATCACCACAAAAATAAAAAAGACTAGTAATTGATTTTGTCAAATTGTATGAATATATGTATTTATTCAATCCATCTGCCATTGGTCAATTTTTAAGTGGAGTTATGCTAGTTTGAATTAAGAGTTTTCCTTCTCCTAGAACTGTTGCCTAACCAATACTAAAGAACACAGTCTGCTTTACTATTTACTGATAGCTGAGGGTATGATAAATTCATGCCTTTTTCAAGGGCATCAAAGTGAAATGCAAACAGCCTTATCCAGGATTTGAATTCAAGTCTTCAATTCCCTTTTCTATGATGCTACCCATTATACTTAACATGGCTCCATAATTATATCAATATATGTAATCATTGTGTATCATTCTTAAAATGATATCAGTATTAATATTATATATATATAATATTGTTATCAATACATATGGTTATCAAATTTATTTATCTGAAAATCCTAGCTTGTAAATTTAAGAATTATCTTAAAGTTCACAAACTAAGAAATCAATATATTTTTGAAATTAAAAAGAAATAAATATCTTTAAGTAAAAGAAAGAAATAAAAATGTTTACTTTCATTCATTTCCTAAATCTAATTTTATGTATTTATTAATCTGGACAATATTTATTGTTTCCTGGGAGAAAATTAAGATTTTATATATATATATATATATATATATATATATATATATATATATATATATATATATAACTAGCAATTGCAAGACTTGAATCACAGTTGATTTTAATGATTTATAATTGGCCATTTGTTTCTGTTATGTTAAACTGCTGATTATATATAGTCTTGAAAAATTTAAGAATTTTTGTGAAGAATCATTGTTTTTTGATACTCTGATTTCATGTATACACAGCTTATTTAACAATTTTTGTTTTCAATCAAAAATTTCTAATGAAAATTTAAAACAGTAATTGTTATCATAAAAGATAAATCCTTAAGAGAAAAAAAGATTTACCCCTTCAAAAAAAAAGTTTCATAAAATTTTGTAAAGAGTATTTTTAATTTGAAATTCATTGATTTAAACGTTTTTGTGTTTTGTCCTGATTATTAGTCCGAACTAAGCAATAATACTATGTTATTATTTTACATCTGCTGTTTGAAGAACTACCTATAAATATAATTAGTAATTTTTGATTGAATATAAATAATCATTTTAGTAAGCAAAATAACTCATTTTTTTCTTTTGAAATTTGTAAATTAAAATGCTGTCTTGCAACAACACAGCTTTCCACTGATTATTGTTTATTATTAAAGGCATTCTCTAGATAACAGCCTTCTTTCCTTCTGGGAATTTTTTTCACATTAAAACCTTTCTTGTGTTGAATAAGGGCTTATACTAAATTTGTTATCTCTAACTTAAACTTTGACTATTACTAGAGTATATACTGACAAACTCTTCCCAATTATTTATATAGACTCCTACGAGAAAGTTTAGATTATATATAATTATCATAACTAAATATATATTTGATGTGCCTCTTAGTTTCAAAAACAAATATGTTCTGCAAGAATATATGTTGGCAGCTGCAAAGTCTCTTCTACTGTGGTATTAAAAATTTCAATTATTTTCACATAATTTTATTGTAGACTTTTGTTTATAATTAAGTCAAGAATTAAAAATGTTCTTTTTCTTAATTGGATAGTTATCTTTAAATTAACATTTTTAAATTATCCGGTATGACATATGAATGTGAAACATA
Organism: Sepioteuthis lessoniana; assembly: GCA_963585895.1. Lineage (NCBI taxonomy): Eukaryota > Metazoa > Mollusca > Cephalopoda > Myopsida > Loliginidae > Sepioteuthis > Sepioteuthis lessoniana. Next base: position 27,825,428 of record OY757933.1, read on the forward strand.
GAATTCAACAAAATCACAAGAAAATAAACTCAGTCATACAGAGATTTACAGAAAGAAAAATTCTTGAAATAATGCTAAGAGATAATAGGAGATTAAGGTGGATTGATTAGAGAATAGATTAGGGTACAAAATATAAGAGATGTTACTAAATAACAAAAAGAAATGGAAGTGAGCAGCTAAAAAGTAGATTGATAAATGGTGCAAAAGCTTAGTATGATGGTGCCCAAGAAATAACAAGAACAATTGAAAGAGGCCTGACAGAATATGGAGAGATGAGTTGGCTGGTAAAATATGGCAGAGGTGGATACAAAGTGATGGAAGAAACTGAGAAAGGACTTGTGCAGTAGTTTGTTCAAATTGGTTGATGATGATGATTCAATTGTTTGTTTGGGTTTTATGGTATATCAACCTTTGTAGATTATTTAATATCAAGTCCATTTTTATACAAATAAACAGTTCTATTTCAAACAATTCAGTTGAACATAAGTAAGTAAAAGTAAAGTGGGCGACCATAGTCGAGGGTAACCCGAAGGCTCCCTTTTCAAAAGCTACTACACCAATGTGTAGGGGAGGGTGCTACTCCTTCCCTGGATTGCTCTACTTTACCCTTGATCCGTACCTTATAATGCCGAGTGTTAAGCAAGGAGGCATCAAGTACCATTTTTTGAGTCTTTGGTATGACTCGACCTGGGATTGAACCCAGGTCTCCCGGGCCATTGGCGAACACTCTAACCCCTAGGCCAATGTCCGGTTGAACATAAGTACACAGTTTAATTGTCAAAAACATTTCTATTTCAAGCTTTTCAGTTTGGTCAAACAGTTCTGTTTAGCGTAAATACAGTTTCAATGTCAAAAATAGTTCTATTTCAAACAATTCAGTTCAGCATACAAAAACAGTTCCACTTCAAACAATTCAGTTTAACATAAGTACACAGTTTAAATGTCAAAACAGTCCTACTTCAAGCAGTTTAGTTTAGCATAAGTACACAGTTTAGTTTTATTTGACGCATAGATAGGGCCCTATCAGGTGCTACCACTTTGGGCCAGAGTAGACCTGGGAGCAGTGGCAATGAAGGAGTACTCCACATTCCCCAAAGTTCCAGAATTACTGGAACCTCAGTATCAGATTGTTTAGTATCATATCCAAGACACTCAAGGAGGGGTCTTACCCCTCTGCAGAAAATTAGTGGGTATATTCTAACAGCCCCAACTGAGTGGGCAAAATGATTTGAATTAAAAGATTTTGTTGGCTTTTAAAAAAATTTCATTTAATTGTAGTTTATTTAGAATACTGCAAGAATACTTTATAAATGATATTTTAAAGGCTAAATTTTTGTGTTTATGTTTTTGGCAAAAATATTAAATTTATAAGAAAAGTTGTTGAACAGTTAACATCTGTAATCTTTTCTGTTTAATTCCTTAAAACCAAAATTAATTAGATTTTAAACATTCTTTTCTCTTTTCTAAATATTGCAAGATTGAAAAGAAACACTTTTTTTCTTTACCTTTGTCTCCCAGAATAACTGCTGCAATAAAACTTGTGTGTCCAACATTAATATCTCAGCTTTAACAACTAAAACATTTCTCATTATTATACACTGATGTAATTCGACTATGTCATCATCTTGGTTGTTATTATAATCTCAGTGATGTACCCTCTGGCCTATGACACTGTCATAGCAATCTCCTGGGAATTCTAAACCAAACCTTTTATTCAATCCATGGGAGTAAATAGTTCTTATTCAGCTGTTTATACTTAAAGGATTGAATGAGGGCTTTGGTTAAAAATTCCTAGAAGTTTATCTACACCTGAAGAAAGCTGGAGGGCATAATGGCTAAAAAGTTTTGACTATAATAACAACCAAGTACATCAGTTATATAATAAAGATACTTCTTCATATAAGAAATTCAGACAGAAACATTCTTTATTGATCTTAAATTGAGAATGTTTAATATACAATATATATTTTTTTTTTAAAGCGAGAAAGAGAAGCAGTTTCTCTTTTTAAAACAAAAGAACAAATTTGAAGCATTTTTGTTTTATATATCTTAAATACTGAAAAGAGCATTGTTTGAATTTTTCTGATTATTAATATTTTATTATTCTTATCCTCAACATTAAATCTTTTGTTTGACCTCTTTGTGAACACCTGCATTAGATAAATTATAAATCTCATTTGAATCAATCATATAAAACTTGAAAAAAGGTTTGATAAAAGAAAATAAGAGTTTGATTTGTAATGAAAATAAGAAGAATATCTGCAAGTTATTATAAACAGAATAATAGATAATAAACAAAAAAGCAAAGTAAGAATGAAAAACTCATTGATTCATTGGGATTCCTTTTCTGAAGTTGATGCTAAAGCAAATTGTGTTTCTAGTGCCAATATACTCACAGAATTAGCACTCGAGTCATGCAACAGTTGATGCCCAGTCACTATGATCTTAAGTGGTTCAATAAAATTCTGTGCTTGTACAAATAGCCAAGATATCTGATGTTGCTTGAAGGAGGACAAAATATTGGTGAACAAAAGTTTTAATGAAATAATTCTGCTATATGTTTTAGTAAGATTCTATGGAAACAGAAATATGAACATGACATAAATATACAACAAAAATAAGTTTTAAAGATCAAGAAAAATTTTGATTAGTTTCAAGAGGCTTTTTGTAATAATAATGTCTTGTTTTTTCCACATTTTGCAAATATGTTGAGACTTTTCTATTACTTACTCATAAAAATTAAGTCCCTTTGGCTGGGGCTGGAGAATACATCAACTGCATCTCTGCAGAGGGGTAAGACCCCTGCTGCAGTGAGTATCCTGGATATGACATTAAACCATCTGATTGTGAGGCTCCAGTCTTGGGAATTTGGAGAATGTCGAGCACCTCTACATTGCCATTGCTCCCTGGTCTATTATGACCTGGAGTATTAGCATCTGATAGGGGCCTATCAATGAGTCAAATAAAACAGACTGTGTGCAATCAAATGATTGTAACTGTTATACAGCAATATTTGAAACCATTTAACTGAATGCAAAAAAAGAGTGCTACAAAATGTGTTTACAAATCATATATATATATATATATATTTGATGTACAAGGCTCATTAAATAAGTTTGCAGACTTTTTTCGTATGGGCACTTTTATTGATAGTAAAACCGTTATCGAGGGTGAACCAAAGGCTCCCTTTTCGATAGCTACTACATCAAGGTGTAGGGGAGGGTGCTACTTCTTTCCCTGGGTTACTCCACTTTACCCTTGATTTTTACCTTATAATGCTGAGTGTTAAGCAAGGTAACATCAAGTACCATTTTTTGAGTCTTTGGTATGACTCGACCTGGGATTGAACCCAGGTCTCCCGGGCCATTGGCGAACACTCTAACCATTATGCCAATGTCCAGTTATTGATAGTACACACATGAAACTCTAGTCCCCTTCAAAGAAATCTCCTCTGGCTGCAATGCATTTGTTGTACCATTCCAACAACTTCTGGAAGGCCCCATGGAAATCCTCTTGTGTGAGCATGTCAATGACCATCGTCACACCCTCTTTCATCTCCACAGTTGTCTCGAAACGACTGCCTCTAAGTTTTTCCTTGAGCTTAGGGAATAACTAAAAGACACAGGGAGCAAGGTTTGGACTATAGGGACGGTGAGTTACTGTCTTGATGCCCATCTTGCTCAAATAGTCTGTGACAAGGATGGAGTTGTGGACTGGTAGAAATACCACTGACCCGATTTGAAGAGTGCTGGCCTCTTCCGACAGAATCTCTTCCTGAATCCCTTAAAACCTCAACATAGTATTACTTGTTGACTGTTTGTCCAGTGGGAACCCAGTGCATGTAGATCATGCCAGTGCTGTCAAAAAAAGCGATCATCAAAAGTTTGTGGGTGGATTTGCTCCGTCTGGCCTTCTTCAGTCTGGGAGAGCCAGCATGCTTCCACTGGGAACTCTGTCTCTTGGTCTCTGGGTCATAGCAGTAGATCCAGCTTTCATCTCAGGTCACCAGAGAATGAAGAACTGCAGGATCTGAATTGATCAGCTCGACCATCTCCCTGCAGTCATTACAACATCTTTCTTTCTGATCTTCTCTGAGCACCCTTGGGACAAACTTTGCACAAATCTTCTGCATCTTCAGTTCCTCACAAATAATTGTGTGTACAGTTCCTACACTGACATCAAACTGTGCACTTATTGTCTCTATAGACAAACGACGGTCCTTATTCATGAAATTCTTTATTTGGCCAATCAACTCTGGTGTTCTGACTTCGTTACTCCTCTGACACCTCTCATCATCCCTCACAGACTCCCTGCCTTCCTTGAATCTCTTATAACTCTCAAAAACTTGATTCCAAAAGCAGTCTGAAGCATTCCATATGTTTCTGCAGCATTTTTTCCAAGTTTAAAACAGAATTTTATTGCATATTATTCTTCTAAAGTGTCTTGAGTAAAAGTTTTATAGTTATCTGTTCTTAGCATTCAAGAATAACAAATGTTTCAATTTTTTTAAATAGCCTAAAGTGGACAAATAGTTTATTTCCTAATGTTTGACTCACAATGTTTCAGTTTTTTAGGTTGGTGTTACTTTGGTAACCTTTATGAATTATACAACTAAGCTGAAAATGTAGGTTTCGTTTAGTGCAGATACTCTCTTGGTATAATATAGTTAGAAATTTGGTACCTAGCTAACAAATTTTTGGGCTATATGTTTTTTTGATTTAAGCAACTAGATAGACATAAAGTCAGGGTCCAGTTTAGCAATAAATTTACCTTGTTCATCAAATTTTTTAATAAAAGCTTAAAGACTTTTAAACATTTAAAAGTTAATATATTAAAATCATGCTCCTAGGTTTTATCAGTTGCAATAGAAAGTTTTGTTGCTATAGTTCTAGCCAAGCTCAAGTCTTGCAGTGAGAGGCAGATGGGGAAAAAACATTTGGTAAACTGTAGTGAAATTGGTGAGCAAATTTTTGCTTAAAAACTTAAGAACAAATTCAAGAATTCTATTGAAAGCTTCTTACTGGATGCAATATACACCAGCTGAAACCTTATCAAAATACTAGAGTGAGCCATAAGTTTTGCAATATTCTAGTAACATAAGGCACAATTCAATAACTTTTGCATTGGTAATGAAGGTCAGGAACCACTCTAAATTTTGATACTCTCTAAGTGCTACTCACCTGATTTGCCTTGATGGTTTGAAGAATGACCTTAGAACCTAAGGTTTTAGGCTTACCAAACCTTCTCTATGGTGTATTCCAATTCCTGCTGTAGCTGTTTATTTGAACCTGAAATTATAAAAATTGGTCAATCATCTCATAAGATGTATAGAAATAGCATACTGAATTTTCAAGAGCCTACAACAATTTTAAATGCCTCTACAAAAAGTCTGGAAACTTATTGAAGGCACCTCATATATGTATAAAGAGAATTTGGAATGAATAACCTATAATGGTTGATATGCCATAAAACCAAACCAAATAATAAATATTGAACATAAAGCTGGCCATGAGACAAACATGGTTCTGATCATTTATAATGTAAAAAAAATATTAAAAAAGATATCTCAAGGGCCTATCTCCCCAGATACTATATTTGGTCTGATGCTTGAGGCATTCCCATTAGGGGGAATGCCAATGGACTTGGATAATTTTTTGTGCCTGCTTGCCCAAGAAGCTTACTTTTTCTGTGTGTTTGGGGGGTGCAGGAGTTAATTTGCCTCACATCACATCCTGCTATTCATTATCTCATTTGGCCAGAAACAACTGATTTTACCAACTGGTGATCCCAAATGACCTCAAAAGTCAACATGATTTTTAATCATAATAAAAAAGAATATCTACAAAATGTCATAAATAGAATAGTAGTTTGATCTATAATAATAATAAAAAAATACTGTAATGTGATACAAACTGATTACACTAAAAATCCAGATTCTGGGTCTTTCTACAGTTATGATCTTTGGATAGACTGGCATAAATACAAAAACTTTAAACATGATTTTATAAATGACCACTTTTCTTTCTTGATTGTTTTTCTGAATATATCTAAAGAAAAAGAAAAAAATATTTCATGCATAAAGGATTCATTAAAGATTTTTTATATTAAAATTATTTTTCTAACTTTTTCTTTTGCTTTGAGTTTCATTGCAACTTTCACTTCGCTACCAATAAACAACCTTTTTGTTTCATAAATTCTATTTATTTATGTTTATGTTAAAGTCATCTTTAGCAGCCATTGAAAGTCAATGTTAAGTTAAACCCTATTTATAGAAGTTATATTATTTATATTAACTGAACATAAAGAAAGAAAGAAATGAATGAGGAAGTACCCAATAATTAGCATTTAATAGTTATCTACAATAAGAAATTATAATGATCTGGATGAGCCTGAATACTGACTTCACACTGTTATTATTAAATTGCAAATCAAGTAAATAACAGATCTCATTTAAAGCAATTGTACAAATCTACAAAAAGGTTTAATAAAAGAAAATCAAAGTTTGATTTGTAATAAACAAATACTGCAATGTGCCATATACAGAATAACAGTTAAAAAACAATGAAAAAAAGAGGCAAAAAACAAAGGAAAACTTGTTCATTCTTTGGGTTTCTCTTTCTAAACTCAATGTCTAAAGCAAATCACGTTTCCAGTACCAATATACTCAAATGATCAGCTATCAAGTCATGCAACAGTTGATACATAGTCACTGTGATCTTAAGCTGTCCAATAAACCTTTGTGCTTGCACAATGTCTGCAGTCTGCTACTACTGCTGCTGTCTGTTTGCAAATGTATTATTTAGATCAGAATATTCTTCTTCAATGTTGTGTACATTCCATGCACAAACAAGTAAGCATGCAACTTGGCTTCTTTTTTTTTTCTTTTCTTTAACTACATATCCGTCACTTTACTCTCCTATATGCTTCATACACAAAATTGCTTGAATACTCTTTCAGTGAGACTCCCTGCTAACACTTGAGCCTGTCTTATAACTGGTGCATTAAATGCATCTTGAGGTTCCTTACTGGAAAAATGGCTGCTTCAAGTTGGTGTGGGTTGGTGATGGTATGAATGGATTCTAAATGAAAAAGAATGATGCCATCTGTTGGATGCCCACTTAATAGCATTTGTAGTTACAACCAGGAATTCTTTTGATATACAAGAATTATATTATTTTCTTCATAAAGCTATTTTTCACATGGCTGGCTTTCATTTCCTTAACCAACAGTGAACTGGCAATTCTGTCTTGTACTTTGCACTAATTCTATCATATTTAACGGTTTAAGTAGTCTCCGTTATTTCCCATTTATCTATTGGACTGGATAAAGAACCCTTACACATTTCATTCTGTTATATGAATCTTTATATAAGTACACATACATATGAAAGAAATGCGTGTAACAATGAACATGAGCATGCAATTGTGGATACAGTTCTATTATGGATGTTATATGAATACATATTTATATAAATGATTATAAATATCAAGCTATACATTACTAAAATTCTCATCCTGCTTATTTGTAATCCAGCAGGAACGGGATATATAAGTAAGATTTTTCATAGAGCAGTATAATTAAAATATTCTAATTTAGAGAATAAAGCAATTTCCTGTCCAGTTTACTACTGAATGATGTTTTCCTGGTTTCTAAGTTGTGCTGAATGTAATTTTTTGATCATTCAAATTCTTGATATAATTGAGAAAACTTTAAAATGCTAATTAGAATCTTTCATTTTTCCTAAACAGAAGTATTCTAGTGTGTCATATATATATATATAACAATCAATATTACAAAAGATAGAACAAATTTTATTCTACTTAACATGATAGAAATATTTTGAAATAAACTACCACAACCATTTAGCATCACTTTGGCGATAAAAACAAACCTCTTTTTAGTGATAAAAACAAAATAATTGAAATACTAAACAACTTTTATTTACAAATAGCATATATATTACCTTGATAATGGTTCTGATAAAAACTGAAATTACATGGTATAACACAAATAGCTCCTTTGGAGACACTATCAACAAATTTCAAGATTGTAACATGAAAAAAATAAGGACTCTTGAAAGAAAAAAGAAAAAACTCCAAAACAAGGATTCAATTTTATTTAATCAATCTGTTTTTATATATATATATATATATATATATATATATATATATATATATATATATATATATATATATATATATATAAATAAATTGGAAATCCACTTTGTGTGTCCCTATATTATCATTGGTCCCTTCAAGACTTTGTATGAGTGATTTGACTTCTGGATAGAATGAATTCAGGAAGGAAAATTCAGGAAAAATTTTACTTGAGGTAAGAGGAGGAATTGGAGAGAAAAGTGTTAAAGGCATTTTAGAATGTGGTTGCAATATTTTAAGTTGATCTTAGGAAGGTTTGTCAATCTTTATAAAGAGAGCTTCAAGAATTTGTACTTTTTGTTTATTTTTTCTTTGTGTAATATAGAGATGTTTTCAGTTAAAAGTTTTCTGTATTTGGAGAAGGAGCACAAATGTGTTTTAAGGTTTTGAGAGATGGAACTAATGTCAGATAGGTGAATTCATTCCATCCAGATGTCAAACAAATTATGTGGAGACTTCAACATATCAAAGATAAATTATGCAGACATAAAGTGTCAGTCCTATTTAATAAAACATGTTTAAAAGAGAAAACGCTGTATATATATATATATATATATATATACTCTCTTAAAAAAAAAACAACAATCGGTCACATTAAGATAATGAATTTATTTCCATCCTGTTAAAAGCATTGATATAAATCAATGCTCTAAAAAATTAACAGGACATTTTTAGATCAAACAAGAAATGGATTAAAAAAAAAATTTTCACATCCACAACCAGACTAGAAACCCCCCCCAAAAAAACTTATTCCTCTATATAATAAAGCAAGCGTAAATCTTCAAATAACAATAAGTATCAAATCATTATGGCATGTAAAACAACATCTGGTTTCATCATACAATTACAATAATACATGTCAAAAATTCAAACATTCATGTATTAAGAAAATTGATTTATTCAGACATATCTAATTTTAGTACATCAATTTATATCATTAAAATGAACTAAAAAATCTAAAACTAATGTTGATTATGGTTTTAAAAAAATCAAATTACAATAATAGAGTAAAAATCACTAATATAAATTCAAATCCATTTACCAGTTTAATAAATCATAGATATTCATTTTCTGTTTAATTATTTATTCACTTATTTTTGAAAATAGTTTAGATTTATTTTTATACCTACATCAAGGAACTAAATCACATCTCTGATTTAATAGGTTAACAGGACCAAAGTATAACATAATTTGTATCCTTTCTTCCATACTCAAATTATATCTACCATCAAAGCAGCTCGAAGTTGTAGATCTTTTCCATTGAATTTTGGAGTTAGTCCTTATTTTTCAACTTACAAAAATGTTTGGATAAAGCTGTTTGATTTCTCCAGCATCCATGAGAGAATGAATGAATATGATTATTATATCCAAACTTCCATCTAACCGATGAAATTCCAATATAAATCTTTTCATCTTTTACATTTTCCTTAAGGAAAATATCAGCTTGATACACTATGTTTTTCAAATTACATATACCATTCATAGGGCAATCAATTTTAGCTTTACAATTACATTTACTATTATTATCATATTTACCAACCCCTTTGCTCAGGTGGGATATGACACAATGTCAATTTTTTAAGCAGAGTTTAACAGATATGAATTCAGAGTTTTCCTTCTCCTAGACTAGTTGCCTCACCAAGGCTGAAGAACCTAATCTGCCCTACTATTTACCCATAGCTGGAGGGAGAATAATTGGATTCATACCTTTCCCAAGGGTATTAGTGCTATGTGAAATGCAATCAGTCTTGTCTAGGATTTGAACTCATGTCGCCGTGTCCATTTCCTACAACGATAACCATTACACCACAGGCACCTCCAATAATTTACTATTATTATAATTATAATTATTTTCAAGTTGGTCATAATAATTTCTAATTACTTCCATATCATGAATGTTAATTATTTTTTTTTAAATTATTTGTACAGGGATAACTAATTTTTAATGATTTCCTATTAAATATTTTATGTAATATATTATACTGGTTAAAGTGTTTATCAATTTATTTAAAAAAAATATTTTCTGTGTTTATATTAGTAAGTTTACAAAAAGTGGGGTTGAACAATATAATTTCCTTTTTATATTTTTATGACATTTTACTTTAATATTACAATTATCAGTAGTTTCTTTATCTTTATACAAATTATCATCATTATTAGGTTTTATCTTTTTTGACTCTAGATAATTAAACTCTTCTTTAAAACCTCTATTCTTGAGGGCTTAAATATACATTTTACTACTTTCATGGAAAATTTTCTTATGTGATGATAATCTCCTCATTCTCATATTAACAGCTTTCAGGACTTGTTTAATCATAGAACTTGGGTGATTAGAATTTACATTAATATAGGAGGGATATTGGTTTTGTTTTAAGAAATGACCTATAAGAGTTGTCAAAGAGGTAACTTCTAGAAAATTAACTATTTTAATATTAGAAGAAATTTCAATTTTAAATCCTAAGAATTTAAAAGCTCTATTATTTATCATATGTCCCTCCAACACACGAATGTGGCACAAGGCTGTTTTTAAGGTGGGTCCGGTCGCAGGGCCGAAGCCCACACGCGTTCGGCAAGGTCAAAAATACCTTCGGCCCTGTCGGGGTGCCTCAGGTGTCAGGCAATAACCCTCTCAAAGGGGGTAAAAGCCTGGGGGGATGACCCCTTGAGGCCAGAGAAACTCTCCAGTGCCGAGACACACCCAGCAGAACGACTGCCTACCAAATGTGACCCAACAACTGGAGAGGAAAGATCATACACAACCTCTAAAAAAGCTCTAAGAATATATAATATAATATACATGTATATATATTCATATAATTTGGTTTGTGTTTTTTTGCTCTATGACATCAACAACTGTGGTTTATTTAATGTCAAAGCCATGCTTGTAGAAAAACAGTAGTGGAACTATTTAATCCATTGATAAGGATCATAAAAAGGCTCCTACCTTTCCTAATGATTTGAGTCTGAAAATGAACTTATTAGCATAATTAGTGTTTAAACTTGCTTATGATGATGTCATCATCCAGCACATGAGCCATTACACAACAATGAACATTCCCAGCAGATATATCTTTTTTTTTATTTAAATATTCCATATTTCTTGATAATATTCTTTTTCTGTTGATAGCATTCTGTTTTTTAAATTCATCAGCATCTCAGTGTGTTTAGCCTTCCTTACCACCAAAATTTTAATTATAATATCTATATATAAGTCTTGCCCAGTCGTCTGGGGCTGTAGAATACACTGACTGCACCTCTGCAGATGAGTAAGACCCCCCCCCCAATGAGTGTTCTAGATATGACACTAAACAATCTGATGGTGAGGCTCCAGTGATGTGGAGCACCCCTTCATTGCTATTGCTCCCAGGTCCACTCTGGCCCGGAATGGTAACACCTGATAGGGTCCTATCTGTGGGTTAAATAGAACTAAACTGCATACTTATACTCAACTGAATTAGCTGATTTAGAACTGTTTGACTTAACTGAATTGCTTGAAATAGAAATGTTTCTGACAATTAAACTTTGTACTCATGCTAAACTGAATTGTTTGAAATAGAACTGATTATTTGTTTAAAAATGGATTTGGTATTAAATAACCTACAAGGGTTGATATGTCATAAAACCCAAACAACTGACCAATCTATATAAGTCTCTGCAAGAAAAGCTTAGCTTAGTGTGGCTGACAGTTTTGCATAAAGATATATACATTTTTGTATGAATATAAAATAATGCATATGTATGTATGATGGATTTATAAGCATTTATATCTTTTATAATGAATGTTGTTGATGTTATCTGTGCCTGAGAATGCATACTCACATTTAAATTTAGTCATGTTCATGAATTCATCAAAAAGTTTTATAAATGGGAATTTATAAAACATGACTTCTGAATTTATCTTTCTACATCTATTGGTTATTATATATAAATCTGTATTACAGATTTATAAGCATTTAAATTATATGTATGTATAAATATATAATGAAGATGTCTTTTTAAATAAAAACCAGACTGGAATAAAAAGCAATTTAAATAGATATATATGAATTTTGTGTATTTGAATATACTTATAGAGACTGACTTATATATACTGACTTAGGATAATTCAACTTATTAGTAAAGTTGGCGACTTTAGTCGAGAGTGACCCGAAGGCTCCCTTTTCAATAGCACCCTCCCTTACACCAAAGTGCAAGGGAGGATACTACTCCATTCTCTGGATTGCTCCACTTTACCCTTGATTCTTATCTTATAATGCTGAGTGTTAAGCAAAGCGACATCAAGTACCATTTTTTGAGTCTTTGGTATGGCTTGACCTGGGGATTAAACCCTGATCTCCCAGACCATTGACGCACTCTGTACTCATTAGGCTCAACTCATAATATTTCAATATTATGATAATTTTTTAAGATGTCATAAAATTGAATAAGATGGAGTGCTGTATTTACACGAAAAAATATTTCCACTTAATATCTTTCAGGAAGTAATGTTTTTGTTATTAAATTTAGTGATGAATGAATAAATACCAAAAGTTTCCTTAAATTTAATTAATTTGTTGGATTTTAATAGAATTATAACATGTGAGTTAAAGTTAGTTAAAATTTTCAAATACCAGAATTGTTTCAATATGATAGAAAAATAATTTTTATATTACATTTTTCTCTAAGTCTTTTTTAGTGATAGAATTTTTTAAAATGAAAATTGATTAAACCATATAGGATTGAATAGATTTTTGTCAAGGTTGTTTATTCCTAAAAACTCTGCACTCAATGGAAATGTTGATAATCCTGTTGAAATTTAACATAAATTATAGCATAACATGAATGATAAATAGATATTTTCATTTAATTCTATACTGTGAACTATGTTTTTCTTTTAGTTAATAATGATGATTTAGTGTTTAACTTTATTTTAAATATGAAAATTTTAAAGAACTGAACTTTAAATCCTTATAGAATGGGTTTAAAAGTGCATTTTACAAATCTATAAACAGACACATATGTAAAATAGATATAGTGTATGCTTGTTATCTGTACGCACGTCTTTGCTACTCAGCCGAAGTTTGTAGATTTCTGTTGAAGGATCATAGGCAAACAGAAATATGCAAAAAACATTTTACCTTGATCTTGAGTATAGAGCAGGTAGAGTTGAACTTCAAGAGCAGTTTAAGTCACTGGTGGCAATCAGGTGTCAAATTATACCTTTTTGGCAAACAGTGTGTGATAGGGTAAAAGTTTTTAAATCTCAAAAATGCTAGAAGAGACAAGGTCAGATCTGTGTTTTTCACATGGCTAGCAGTATGTTACATATTTATGAGTGAATTGTAAAAAAGGAGTCTTCATATTTGCAAAAGAAGGAAGACAAGAATTATTCTAACAAAGATGTTCTTTGTAACAAATCAAAGTTATATATATATATATATATATATATAACATTTTTTGTTATACAAAAACATTCATATTTCTATCTTGATAGGAAATCACTAAAATTCATATCAAAATTATTTCATCAAAATATTTTGTCTCATCTTTTTTTTCCTGATTAATGCCAGGTATCTCTACTAGTTTTATATTTAGGTATATTTGTATGCATGCAAAATATATATTAGTATATAATTTCTGTTTTCCTTTGCATATGACATGACAGGAGAATATATTTGGAAGAAAAGGAGCTTTGGAATATTTTTAAAGAAATAATCACAAGTGTGAGATGAAGGGTAAAAAAATTCATAAATGACAAAATATAATGTTTTACTAATGATGATGATGCCATTGAGAAACTCTAAAGCTCCTCATTTAAATGGGAAATATTTTCAGTTCATTAGATTATAATTTTTTAGATTATAAAAAAAAATTCATTTGTCATACTTATGACACTTCACATTTTCATTATATTTTAAACATTTGGTATATTCAGGCAAATAAGCACGAAGATTTCAATTTATTTTTCCTTTATGTAAAGATGTTAGTTTTTATTTTGTACAGAGAGTCAACTTTGGTAAATATCTTGCCTGATATTCATCTAATCTACAAGTTAATTAAATAGATTTGGGGAACGAAATGATAAATATAATGAAGAGATAAACAATGAAGTTTTCTTTATTTATCTGGGAACTGTAGATTCTCTCTTCTCATCATGTCATGTTTATGAACACCTAAAATCAATAGAATAAGTCAATATGATTTTATGTAATTAAATCTGTTCTTATTTTATGCCTTTCATTGACATTTAGTCTTTTATTAATAGTTCTAATTAATTTATTATTAGAGAATGTGAGATTTTGGTTTTAAGACTTTTACAAGGGTTCTCAACTGGGTGTCATGTCCCCCTGCACCAGAAGCTATTTCTTGGGCTACATAAAATAAATGGGATATTGAAGAGACTGAAAATAGCTTTAGTTAATATATATTTCAAAATAAATGAAAATCAATTTTTCTTGGTAATAAAAGGGTTAATGTGATAAGTCAGAAGTGGGCAATAAGCAAAAAAGGTTGAGAACCACAGCATTAGAGTATCACATGCAAAATATCTAATTCTTATAAAATGATATCATAATCAAACTAATTCTAATAAAATTATATGTTTATAATAAAATTTAATTTGATTTGTTTTAAAAAAACAAAAATACATCCTGAATGAAAATATGCTCTTACTTTTCTATCTACCTGAGGAAGATTGTTTGGTGGTCTTTAAATAAAAGTGCTCAATATATATATATATATATATATATATATATATATATATATATATATATATAAGTTAATGATATAACAGTCACTACTTTCCAACACCATCAATATGATAGAACCACGACTTTCCAACTCCATCAATATGATAGAACCGCTACTTTAATGACTGAAATTCAAAATAACCTTTTTGGCATTAAATGATCCACAGGGGTTGATATGCCATTAAACAAAACTCAAACTCAAACTTCATCAATATGATTTCTTGTGTAAATTTGTCTGCACGTTTGCTTTTTAAATGAAACTAAATTCAATGGAATAAAAAATAATGATATAATTGCTAGTTAAAATTTGAATGCTGCTGTAAAATTTCCCCAGAAGTGAGAGAGCATGGTAAAGATTGGTCACCAAGTACAGTTATTAAGGCATTATCCTCATCAAGAGAGTTAGTGTGCTAAGAATTAATTTTGTAATCCAGTTTGTCCACTGAACTTTGTAGTAAAACCATATTTTTGTCAATATGGAAGAAGGATAGGTTTTGCTTTGCTTAGTTGATTAACAAAGTATGTCAGGTGGTTGATTTTACAGCCTATCCGTCTTTCTTCCAATATTTATTTTTTAAGTGATTATGCATTTTCAAGTAACTAATGATAATCATTTTTAAGCAATTATAACTTCAAGTAAATATTCTTAACTCTAATAATTGATACAAAATTATATGGTTTCAAGTTTTTAGACTATTGTCTTCATCTTTATTGTTATTTCCACAACATTTCAGCCGATATGTCCTCCGGCCTTCTTCAGGTGTTTGTCAAACTCAGGAACCTACATAAAACTTTGAACTAAATCCTTTATTGAATCCGTGGGAGTTGCCTGTTCTGATTCCATTAGTCAAAACCGGGTACAAGTGTTAAGTATTCCTGTATTGTTACTGTTATGCAGGACACATAGTGTAACGGTTATAGGTGTTGGTTCCCTGAGCTTCTAAAGAGACAATCATCTGGAGTTTGCTGGTACAATCCTGATTACAGGTGAATAACAATACAGGAATACTTAACACTTGTACCCGGCTGACATATCGGCTGAAACGTTGTGGAAATAACAATAAAGATGAAGACAATAGTCCGAAAACCCTTAATAATAAGAATCATCAAGCTTCATCTCAAAAATTCAGATAAATAATATTTGTATTTAATAATAATGATGATTGTTTGCACACAGTCATATGGTTTCAAGTATTTTCATCTAATACTCATAATTTGTATTCAGTTATATAGTTTCATGTTTTCCTATCCAATGCTAATTATTTTCAAACTGATCTATTTGATAAAAAAATGGAACTCTAACAGTTTGTACCACTCTAATCAGAGTGGACCTAGAAGTAATGGAAATGAAGAGGTATTCAGTAATACCTCCTGAGCTCCAGAACTAGAGCCTCACCACTAGATGCATATTCTATTAGCCCTTTTTTGGGTTGGCGGGAAGGGTATTACTCCTCTGCAGTGGATACAGCTGATATATTTTATGCCCTGCTGACTTGGTTCCCGTCAACAAAGGTAGTTACAATGGTATTACTATATAGATTAGTCTTGATTCACTGTTATAAAACATGCACAGCAATGCAGAGGAGGAGACAAAGAGAAAATCCCTAGAAGTAAAGAAATGAATGACAAATAACAAGAGTTAAAAACAGGTTAAAAAATGTATATTCATGAATGTAATAAAAAAAGGGAATACAGTGAGAAGGTTGGTTTGACTAAGGGTTTTCTCTGTATTTTAGTTGTACTCACTATCTGGATAGACAGTAATTGAAGGAAGGATAAATTTGGTGCTCAGGGTTTCAGTTAAGCATATGTGGCACAAACCGGTAGTAGTTGTAGATGTTGGTGACAGTAGCTGAAGGAAGGATACGCTTGGTGCTCAGGGCTTCAGCTAAGCATGTGTGGCGCAAACCGGAAGTAGTTGTAGATGTTGGTGACAGTAGCTGAAGGAAGGATAAGTTTGGTGCTCATGGCCTTGGCTTAGCATGTTGGATGTAGACTGGAAGTAGTCTTAGATCAATGAAAGGCAGTTGAAATATGACTGATTTCATTCTAGCTGCCTAGACGGTGTAGACTAGTATTCTTTTCTTGGGCCTGCAGTAGGTTGGAAGTTTTTTAGTTCAAGTGGATGGATGGTTTCCTCCTAGCTGTATGAATTTGTGGATAACAACTTAGAAGTTGATACACAGCACTGGTGTGTGGATAACCATATAAGGTCTCTTGTACTACACAATATAATATGGGAAGAGTGGAGCTAGTGAGGGATGGCACTGCTGATAGGGTCCTAACTATGTATTTAGTCTGTATGATTTCCCACAGAGTTCCTAGATTTGCATGCTGGTGCACTCAAGACTTGTATGGAACTCTGAGAACAAGTCACAAAGTTAATAATAGCTATGTCTGGTAATTGTTGACTGCTTCTATAAGTGTTTATTTGTGTACTTAGCTGACCCCTGCTAATAAGGAAGGTTACATTGCATGATACTGAGCCACTAGCCTAACATGTGTTTTAGCTGAATCCTAGACATATATGTTTGCCAAGGGCTAAGAAAGTGAACAGTAAATACCAATGTATATATATATATATATATATATATATATATATATATGCCAAGGGGTCCTGCTTCTGTTGGCTTTCCTTTGGTCAAAGAGAGTCATGTGATTTGCCACCAGATGATGTCTGTAAGATAAGCAGTTGCCCAGTGTTCAGTGTGGATGGGTATCATCCTATTTTTTGACTCTCATAAAGAATCATGAATCAAGGCAAAATTTGATGTAAAGTATGATATCACTTCATATAATGTACTCCAAATTTCAAGGATAAAGGTACATAGTTGCAGGGATATTTATAATTACATATTTATAACATAAAAGTATTATTAATTAGGTATTTATAACATAAATGTTGACAAAATTAAAAGTTTCAAAACTATTGTCAATTTGAATAATATTAGACAAGATTACAGTCAAAATATTTTAGAGAAAGGGTATAAAAAAAATGTTTCCTGTCCTGATCACTAACATGAGTAGGAGAAAAAAATTCTTTAATTAAAAAATAAACAAAGTAAACCCTTCTGTATATTATAATCAGAAGTTTGAATAGCTAATTATGATAATAGCCATTTTCTAAACTAAATATATATCTATATTAATAAATGGAAAGTTTGTCTGCATTGTGTAGATTGATAGAGAGTTTGATGTCAAGCTAATAAATTTGATATGCATCATTATTAGACCTAGGATCGGTTTTAAAATGTTGGATTTTTTTTCATGTGGTAAGAGGAACCCTCTACAATGAATAATAACTGATGTAATTTTTTAATTGACTACAAAAAATGTAAAATGATTTAGCTTGCTTCAGCTAATATATATATATATATATATATATATATATATATATATATATATAAAAGCAATTTGCATTTTCTTCATCTCTCATGATTATATTTTTTTCTCTTTTACTTTGTATTCTTTTTTCCTTCTAGCACAATGTAATATTCTGCTAGGCTATTTTGATATCATAGCCATTATTATATATCCAAGTCTTAATGTATTAAGATCGAAAAAAAAACAGAGTATTTGTCTCTAACAGGGTAATAAGATGGAAGCCATTTCATTAGCAGTAATATCTTACCCCCAAATAATTCAAGGCTCTGTAAGACTAGAAAAACCTCAAATGATAATAAGTACAATTAGATAAGAGTTCAATTATGAAAATGAAATGAGAGCTATACACTAAAATGTGGATAACATTGTTATTGTTGGTAACTCTCACTACTACTGTGACATCATCTGCTACCACTTCTATTATACAGACCTCATTCTGGAATTAGAAGTGGATGTTGTTTTAATCAGGAAGGAGAAACACATTGTGAGCAATGCAAAGAAAACTGGAGGTATGGCCCAAGTAATCAGAAAATCTTTACTCTTCAGTTCAACCAATGATAACACAAAAGATATATATAACAATTTTGTTAAAATTCTTTTGTAAAGCTCAGTAGCTATGAGTCAGCACTTAGTTATGTAAAGAGATGAGTTACAAGTTGAAGTGAGATTATATGGACATTGGGACATTCCATTATCTGCAAGTGGTTAGGATCATTCTCTGGACAGTGATTGGTTGCTGGGCCAGTGAATAGATATATTAGTGTAT
Organism: Sepioteuthis lessoniana; assembly: GCA_963585895.1. Classification (NCBI taxonomy): domain Eukaryota; kingdom Metazoa; phylum Mollusca; class Cephalopoda; order Myopsida; family Loliginidae; genus Sepioteuthis; species Sepioteuthis lessoniana. Next base: position 27,844,462 of record OY757933.1, read on the forward strand.
GTATATACCATCTTGCTTCAGTCATGTAAAGGGCTCAGTATTGAGTTACTGTCCATTTTATTTTTTGTCAGCCAGCTGGACACTAGCTGGGGCTGCTGAGCTGGTAAGTGTTGTTATTATTATTGTTTATTCTGCACATTAGAGCAGTGAATTCTACATCTCCCCTTTCTCCTCCCCATGAGTAGGCCAGATTGTATGATGGCTGTACCCTTCTTTCAGACCTTGCCTGTTATATGGTAATAATCAGGACAGAGCTCGAGGAATTCTCGATGATCAAAGGCATGATGATGTATATGTGGCTTGTTTGGTGGGTTCAATTGCTGTGTGTGTGCCATTACTGGAAGATGTTGGGGGATAGGGGTGCAGGAGTGGAGCATTGCTGGTGGGAGTTATTGGTCCTGGTATTGCACTTGGTATTTGGGTTGGTGTGGGTTTGAGTTTACACTTTCTGAGGAAACAGCAGTTCCTAGATGTAATCCTTCCTGATCCATCAACCCCGATTTGTTATTGACAATCTGGTCGGATAGTGATGATTTTTCCCATTGTGTTCCATCTATGTCACCAGCTTGTAATGGAGGAAGGTTGTGGGTATATTTGTTATACCTTTCTACTATTTTTGCATTGTGCAGGTGGAGAATTTCCTCATGGTGTTGCACTGCCGCTACCCATCTGGGGTGTAGCTTGTAGAGGATAGGTTATGAAGGAATGGAATCACAGAGTTGATGATGGAGTAGGAGTTGTGCCAGTGATAGTCCAATACTTTGGAATGGGGTGTTTTGGTGTACACTTATATTGTTAGACTCCAGAATATCTAAGATGGCTTGGCTGGAAACACATTGAAGATGGCCACTGGGTGTCAGGAAACTGTGTCAGAGCCTTTGTGCCACTTTCTGGGGTAGTACTAGATCTTTTTCTTCAGTTGAAACAGCCGGGGATTTTGCTCAGATCTCAATCACCAAATAACCCCTTGAGTGGTTCATGGTCTGTGACCTTTATGATGTTTGGGCAACCCATGACAAACATATGGCATTTCTCTAATGCCCATGCTATCACTGCTGCCTCATCTTCTATTGGTGCATATCTATTCTCAGTGACTGTACAAAATCTGTTGCCAGCAAATATCAGGTGACAACCTTCGGCACTGTAGATTAGGGCTTTTTCAACAGTGCATTGGCAATGCTTTTGCTGAAGTAAGAAGCCCATCCCTTCTTTGCTCCAATCTGGAAGTTACTTAGTCCTTATCAAACAATTCCACACCTTTCTAGACTAGATCAATTATAACTCGCTGGGAGTCTTTAAATGCATCCTCAAGACTTTGGTTCCAAGAGAATTTGGAGTTCTGTTTGACAATGACTGGACCCAATGAGTATCCCCAGGCTACCTGGTTAAAGAGCCAAAACCATGATCTGGTATCTGTAATTGTCCTTGGGGCTGTAAAGTTGAGTATCACCTGTATCATTGACTCAGAAGGAGTCACTCTAGAAGGAGTTATCTGGAGGCCACCAAACTTTACCACATCTTGATAGAACTGGAATTTGTCTGTGTTAAGCACAATTGCATTCTTTGCACATTGGAGCAGTAAATCAAAAGTATGATAAAAGGCTTCTTCAATGTTTGAGTCATATACCAGGATATCATCTACAATTTTCAGTTTGCATGGGATATCTTTGATTATTTCATTGTATTTGCGAGGGTATGTGTCTCCAGATGCAAGATAACCTTGAGGCGTCCTAAGATACATGAATCTTTCCCACTCGGTTATAAAGGTGGTCAATGGTTGGGACTCCTTGTCTAAGGGGATTGAGTGGTAACCGTCAATAGCATCTAGGACTGTTTCTTTTGTTCTAGGTGGCACTTGCAGTGCCAACTAGAATGGTGACCCAGTGTAGTGGGTCTCCTACTTGCATTGAGAGTTAAGGTATTGATAATCTACTGTTCTCCGTGGATTGCCATTCTTTTTGGCAGTTATGACTATTGTACTGCACCAATTGGTAGGCATGCTCACGGGAGCTATGATACCTCTTTCTATGTCCTTCCAAAGGGATTGTCTTACTGGTTCCTTGAAGTGGAAGGGCACAGGAAATGAGTTATGCCTGGGTTTAGGGACTTCCCCCTCTTTGAGGTGAATATGGGCAGCAGGGCCAGACATGTTTAGAAATACCCCATTTTTATTGAATGCCGTCTTGGCAAAATTTTCCAGGAGCCAGCTCTTAAGTTTACCAATGATATCTTCTGTTGTGGGAAAAGGAGGGTTTTGGGGTGATTTTACAATTGATCCTCACACTTGTTAGGATTAGAGCCTACCTCTTTATGTTTGTCTACTAAAGGGTTTGGAAAATTTTCATGTAGTATTCCCACATCAATGCAGGTTGCCCTGTTGAAATAAAGGCGTTGAATGTCCTTGCATATGGAGAGGGCTTGTTTTGTTTTTTTTCCTCTAACCACAAATTCAACAAGCAGCCAACTCTGACACTTGAGAGTGAAACCTCCTACAGTCCTAATGATCTTCCTTGATGGGATGAGGTTATCCTTTGTGAGACCCATATTAAGTAAGTGTTTTGGTCCCCCAAGACAAATGGTGGCACCACTGTCATGGAAAATCTTTAATGTAGTACTACAATTATTGGGGATATTCACTGCCCATCTGGGTTCTGGTTTTGGTGAGAACAGGATTATGGATGCATTTATTTCCATTACCTGATCACCGTCTGTAGACATGAATCTGCCCCTTATTTGGTCAAATGTAATATGGGCAATGAGAGTATTCTTGGGAGTCTCTTTGTCTGGCATGCTGTGAAAAAATGGTTTGGTTTTCCACAAGTGTTTTACATTTGACCCCATGCTGGACATGTTAAATGGTAGGCACTTGTTCCTGGAGTGCCATGTTGGTGATTACCACAACCTATGCAGACTTGTTCAGCAATGTTATTGTTGCAAGTAGCAGTGATGCTCGTGTCAATATTACCTCTGTTGGTCCATACAATCCTGTTATTCTTTGTTTGCGATACATTGACATCCAGATTGAAGCTACATCTGAGGTATCAGTCATTGCAGTTTGGTCCTGTAGTGCCGACTCAAATGCTTCAGCATGAAGATGTTCTGGTCGAGAGACTTTAGCACCCTGGCTTTTGCTAGTAGAGCAGTCTTGAGTGCGTCATTGCTATCCCACTGATAAATTTGTCCTTGATGAAAATGTCAGACAGATCATGCTCACAGCGGGGACATGGGAAATTGCAGTCTGTGGCCATAGCCCTAAGGCGAACAAGGTATTGTTGAATAAATTTGTCTTCATGCTGTGACATTGATGTGAATGTGATCCGATGGGCCATGGGATTTGATTTTTGAGTGACTAACACCTCTATCATCTCTAGCAGCCTGTCTGGGTCAGTGGTGAAGAATTTAGGGTAGGTTTGGATAATTGTGTTTTGGACAGATACACAACTGTATAATTGGATGCTGATTTGAAAAGTTGGCATGTCTGTCATTCTCGGTGAATACTTCCTAATTGATTGAAAATTTTCTGAATTGTTGGGAGGACATTTCAAAGTGGAGTTGGGGAAGCTTGGCAGATGGTGCCTTAGCATAGATGGTCTGGTAGAGGGCTCTTTAACTTGTTTAAGGATAGAGCTTCTCCCATTGCTGTGATTCCCAACTGCTTAGCATGGATCAATCCATCATTTGAAGGTTCTCTTTCATCAGCTTTTCCCTTGCAAATGTTGCAGCATAGTTCTTGGTTGAATCAGCTGGGATGCCCGCTTTGATGAAGACGCTTTCCCACTCTTCAGTTTCATATCCTGTTCTCAGCGCCATAATGAAATTCTTTCATAAAGCTTGGTAGCCTTGAGTCAGCACTCAGTTGCATAAAGCAATGAGTTACAAGTTGAAGTGAGATTATATGGACATTGGGGCATTCCATTATCTGCAAGTGGCTAGGTCCATTCTCTGGGTCAGTGAATGGCTATATTAGAGTATATATATATATATATATACTGGCTTGTTTTAGTCATGTAAAGGGCTCAGTATTGAGTTACTGCCCATTTTATTTTTTTTCTGCCAGCTGGATGCTAGCTGGGGCTGCTGAGATGCTAAGTGTTATTATTATTGTTGTTTATTCTGCATGTTAGAGCAGTGACTTCTACAATTTAATGGCCAGGATTTGACTATAATATAGGTAAAAAATAATGCATCCAACCAGTTTCTTCTATTTCAATTATTTGTTTCATTAATATGCTGACAGCTACATGTAAAATAGTAGAGTACATTGGGCTCTCTGGCCTTAGTAAGAGCAACCCGTCTAGAAGGAATACTTCAAACTCAACTTTTAATCAAATTTTATCACTTCCATGCCACAAGTTCTTTGCTCCTGGTTTAGGGTTAATTATTATACACATACTGCTCTCAACAGGTTATTGATCATATGGAAGTCTTATCTCTGTGATAAAATAAATTTGGACTTTTTCCAAGTTGTGGTTGTGTCAATACTACTGTATGGATACACCATGTGGACACCATACACCATAAAGAAAAAGCTGGATAGGAACTACATAGGAATGCTGCATACTGTTGTGAACAAATCTTGGAAGCAAGACTCTACAAAATAGCAATTGTGTGGCCATTTACCTCCCATCTCAAAAGCTATCCAAGTAAGATGAACAAAACATGTGGGACACCAATGGAAATGTAAGGATGAACTCATCAGTGGCATTCTTCTATGGACCCAAATGCATGGATATGGCTGACCATCAACTCTATGAACACATTGGATGTAGTTTGGAAGACCTGCTGGGAGTGATGGATGATAGGGACAGATGGAGAAAGAGAATCAGTAAAATCTATTCTGTCAACATGACTTGACGATGATGATGATGATGATGATGATGATGATGATACACATACATGAGGCACTCATAGTGTAATGGTTATCATCATAAGAAATGGTCTAACAAGCCAAGTTCAAATTTAAAACAAGGCTGCTTTGATTTCACTTTGTTTTAATGATCGCATGAAAAGCATGAACTTATGCATTCTCTCTCAGTTATAGGTAAATAGTAGGGCAAACTTGGCTGGTCTAAGAGAAGGAAAACGCTGAATTCAGGCCAGCTGTACTCCACTTAAAAATTGACTTCTTGTTGAGTGTCTTCATTAATCAACAACAGAAGACAACAATGGATGCACTAAAGCTTTGATTCCAGATGATAGACGGTGTGAATGGCTATGGAATTTGATCTTACAAAGTCAGTGATCCATGAAACCATCTATGAGAAATTGGAATATTAGAAAGTGTTGTCTTATTGGTCCATTGATGCTCCATTATATGAGGAGGATATTTATATGCTTGTATATTAATTGTATATCAATCTTGTGGAAAAGTCACATAGTAGTAGTGGTAACATATGCAGAATATTTAATATGTATAGTAATAAACATGTTAGATTCATAAGTGATTGTACCTTTTTTTTTTTTTTTTGGGCCATCTCTTGTATTCACACACTGTTCTTTTCAAATAAAAGACAATTTAAAATAGTTTATTGCATATTTGCATATTTGAGTTTGAATTTATGTACTTAATATCAATAGACACAGTATATATAATGCAAGCATTTTTTAAAAATTTAACAACATGGGGTATATTAACAAAGGTAAATATTGCAATTTTAATTTCAAATTTGATAGTTCTACATCAAACCATTTCTCATATATGAAATGTCTCAAGAATGAATACATGTTCATTCTTGCAAAAGAATTGAAGCTTGAATGGGTTTAGAGTTTCATGCAATCATTTCAACAGCTAAATATTGTTGTCTTTTAGTACAGTCTGTTATGTTGAAAGTGTCTTGTTGTCACTTGCTCTTGGACAGTATTCAAAAGCCATTGATCATTATTCTTGTTTAGCAGCTGAAAGAAGTGACAAACACATTTTATCATTTTGAATCTCCACTTTTATTAAGATATTTCTATTTCTGAGTCAGCTCTTCTAAAAGGGTTTAATTCCAACCTTCATTTTGAGAAGAACTTTGAATTGTCATCATCACTCTTGAACCTCCACCCACTTCAACAACAATTCAAAGCCTCTTGGAAGTTCTATTCAGTTCTGTTCTCTCTGGTGTCATAAAACCAACTGACTAAAACCCAAAGTTAATTCTCTCCATCTCTTACATCATGTGACATCTTTCATTCAATCAGCATTCAGATTTTCATTTCCTGGTATCATTTTTTATTCTTATACTGGGACATCACCTCAAGATCTCAAGTCTGTCAATCAAAATGTCTGGTGCTGACCTCAGGGTCATATCTATTATAAAAGCTTGTACTCAAATTGGCCTTTACATCATATAGTATTGCTATGTGATTAATATTATAGCATAAAATGTGTGTGTAACTTTTACTCACTTGTTGTTCGGTTTTTTGTAAACATCTTGTATAATTCATGTGCATGATATGATGCGTATAAAGTAATATCAAAAATTGAAATATATTAGATTAACATTATTTGATTAAGAAAAATCCTAAATATTTTGGAAATAAAATTTTTGAGATTTCTTTTTTTAATTTTTGTTATGGATTCAAATATTAAGAGATAATGAACCCAAACTGTTAATTGCAAAATTTGCTATTTTGTTCTAACATCTCATAATCCAACTATGATGTCATACAACATAGATTACTGAACTGTTTGATGTTCATTCATTTATTTTTGTTCAGCTTTGTATTTCAAATCAATTTTCTTGATTATTACTGTTTGTTTTCAGTATTGTTTTTTGCATTTTTTAAGAATTGATTCACGAAAATATTCCTTTGACCTGATTGAGTAGAATTTTAAAAGTTTCGCAATATTTTGTTAGTGTGACACATGATTTAACAGTTCTGGATGCTTTTGCTGAGATTGTGAAAGTGACAAACAATACTGGATGTTGAGCTTTCCTGATACTCTCTAAGTGCTACTTGCTGGATTTGCCTCTGTGTTGTGAAGAATGGCTTTGTAATCCATGGTTTTAGGTCAACCTGACCTTTCCTGATTGTTGAGGATCCTGCAACCTGCAACCAAAAATTTCTTCAACCATCTGGTTACTGCACTGTGATCAGCTGCACCTTCACATTTTACACAACAAATATGGTTTTGGCTTTTTATGACATTTTGGCTGGCTCAGTTTTAACTTGTTAAGCATAAGTTCTCAAATTAGATTATATTGCACATTTATCTTTGCAGTTTTCAAATCATGCAAAGAGTAAAGGAATGCACAATATGTCAGTACACCAACTATCATGATACAACCAACCAGACCAGGAACCTTTCTCAGTTTGAACTGCTTCAGTCACTTGATATATAAACTACAAACTAGCATATTCCAACTTGTGGCTCACTCTTGTAAAATCTGATTATTATATCCTTGTAAACTGTTTAATATAAAGCATCTTTAGTAATATCTAAAGGGAAAATTGATTTTGTTTCTCATCCTTAAATTCTATACTCTAACCACTGAGATACACTTTTATGGTTAATTCATATTCCCTCTATTTGTTTTTATGTTATTTGTCTTGTGAGACTATGGATCTGGTACAGGATTGAGCAAGGTTATAGATTGTCTCTGTATCAAGTCCTCCTTCTCACTTCATGACGCATGATGTTGTCCAAGACAAGGGGAAAATGCTATACCACTTGGTAACTGTGTCACAGCACGAATTGTCAGATTTATTTGTTGTTTAATGGCATATCAAACTCCTTGGGTTATTTGATACCAAATCTGCCCTTCTAGAAGGACCGTAGTGGTACTATTTAATCCGTAGCTATGGAGGATAAGGGAGTTCATACCTTTCCCAAGGGTATTAGGCTGAAAGTGAATATAATAGTGCAATTGGAGTTCAAACTCACTTACAACAATTCTGCAGTCCAATGCTTTAACCATTACACCACAAGGACACTCCACAAATTGTCAGGATAAGATTGAACAGAATGTGGGACAACCTTTAGGGACACCAACTCCAAAGTTTATGCTTCCACTATGGAAGTTATTCTACCATACTGGTAGAGGGGGATTTGAATTCAGAGTTTTCTTTTTCCTAAATGAGTTGCCCTTAGTAAGATATAAAAAGTCTACAGTATTTGACTTATACCTAAGGTTAACACAGTAGACAAGTACAAGTTTCAATCACTAATTCTTTGTAACAGAACTTCTCATTTCCTCTGTTTTTCCATGAAGCTTTATTCTTCTTAGCTAAACAAGAAAAAGATAGCGAAAATTTCTGGGCATTTATTTGATTGGTTGGTTGTTTGGGTTTATGGCATATCAACCTTTGTAGGTTATTTAAAGCCAGATTCATTTTTATACAAATAATCAGTTCTATTTCAAACAATTCAGTTAAGCATAAGTACAGTTTTAATGTCAAAAAGTTTCATTTCAAACAATTCAGTTTAGCATAAGTACACAGTTTAAATATCCAAAAAGTTCTATTTCAAGTAATTCAGTTTAACATAAGTACGCATTTTAATTCTATTTGACCCATAGATAGGACCCTATCAGGTACTACTACTCCGGGCCTGAGTGGGCCTGGGAGCAATGGCAATGAAGGGGTGCTTCGTATTCCCCAAAGCTCTAGCATTACTGAAACCTCACCATCAGATTGTTTAGTGTCGTTTTCAGGACACTCATTGGGAAGTGGGGTCTTACCTCTCTGCAGAGGTGCAGTCAGTGTATTCTACAGCCCCAACCAACTAGAAAACATTTATTTGAGAGTTTTAGTTTAATTTGCTCCTTTAACTTTTTTCTTTCTTTTATAGGTTTTCACACCTTACAAATTAAACGCTTTTGATTTGATTTGATTTTTTTTATCCATTCCAACTGAATCTTGTCTTATTTCCTACCTAATATACCAGGCCAATGAGCAAGATTTCTTGAAATTGAAACCTATATAAGTCAAGTTTATCATTGTTTGCAACATAAGAAAGTATCTTTTGATTTGTCAGTCTGAAAGCAACAAAGACTTTATTGGTGAAAATAACACATCCTGTTAGTTATTCTTCACTCTGTGTGTGAATATGCATTTAATCTATAAAAAAAAAGAAAAAAGAAGGGTATGCTTAGCATACATGTTCTATATTCCATCTGCGTCAGAAAATAGTCAGCCAAAGATAAGAAGAAAAAAGAAAAGTTACAGAAAACATTGAACAAGAAGAGTAAAGCAAAAAAAAAAAATGATAGAAATGGAAGATTATGGTCAAAAAATGTTTACTGTTTTTTTGATTTGATGTTCTGAATCTTTTTTTCAATTTACAGAGAAGAGAAGAATGCATCACATTTTTTGACAATATGCAATCAAAAGTAAAAACCTCGAAAATTATTTTGCTTTGCATAATTAGAAAATATTTTTAAATAGTTGTTCTTTATATGTGGCTATACTACCATGCCACAATGTATTTTATGTGTATGCCTGTACAAGTATCCCAGTCAAATAGATTCCAAGGAACCTGACTTTTATTTTATATATATAATGACTTGATCTTAGGCTGCCCTGTTGGAGTGGCTGAGAATATGCTGACTGCAGAGGAGTAAGCTCCCCACTCCCCAAAAAAAGTGTGTTATGGGCATGACACTAAACTGGATCTGGAGATGTAAGAAGCTTAGAGTACCCCATCATTGATATTATTCCTAGTGCCTCTCTGATCTGGAATGGTCATACATGTTAAGGTACATAGGCAAAATACAAACCTTTTAATAAATAACGACACAAACAAAGTAAATATGAATATACAATAAATATTATTCATTAATCTCTAGGCACAAAATAACTCTTCATGGATTCACATACCCTTAAAATCAATCGATCCAATCCTTGATCTTAAACTATAGGCTTTGAGGTCATCAAATGGCAAAATAGACTCTTTCTGGTGAAACCTAGAGAGATAAAAACTAATATTAAGCACAAAAATATTTTGACCTCATAAATATTAGAATAGACAAGGTCAGGCCTGTATTTTTCACATAGTCAGCTTTATGTTGGATGTTCAGAAGTATATTGTGAAAATAAACTCTACCTATTTGTAAAATATGGAAGAACAAGAAATGTTATGTACAGAGGCATTAAGAAATTAATCAGAATTTTTCTTTTTTTTCATTTTTGTGTATCTGTCCAAATTGAAAGTCCCAGGGACCTAACTTTTTGCAAAGATATTGACTTGAGGTCATTTGAAGTCACTGAAGGTCATCAGAAACAAAATATACTATTTATGGCCTGTGTGAAACAGAGACTTTGATGTGAAATACAAAAATGCTTTTTTGATCTTATAAATTGTGTTACAGGCAAAGTCTAACCACATGACCAGCTATATATTGGATGTTCACAAGTTGTGAAAAATGTCTATATATTTGCAAAACCCCAGCTATGAGTTAAAAATAGTACCATTACTGTTCTTCTACTGGGATGGATTTGGCATTAAATAACCCATGAAGGTTGATGTCAATCAACACAGAAATCAAAACCAATATTTGCAAAAGATGAAGGATAAGAAATACTGTGTACCAAGAGGCTCACAGAAACTAATCAGAATTTCTATTTAAATTTATTTTTGTTTTGTATTTATAGCAGATTAATATTATTAATATTAATGACAACATTTTGTTGTTAGATACTTAAATATTGTACATATATGAATTGATTGAGCATTATCATCCATCAATTGAAAATTGTTATATTACTAAAACTAAAATGCATATCTGTGTTGTTGTCCCAAAATTTGTGTTTGTCTATAAAATGATTACATCCAAATGTTAAATGTTTATAAGTACTGAAAAAAAATAAGTAAAGGGAACTGAATATTTGTAAAAGGTGGAAGAACAAGAAATGTATCAAAAAGGCTTTTTTTAAGACTAATCAAATTTTTTCCTTGTTTAAGCCTATTTTTTTATAACATGTTCTTATTTCTGTATCTATAGAAACTTGACAAAGAATATATTAGAATTATTTCATTGAAACATTTTCTTTTCTTTTTTTTTCTTAATAAGTGATAGTTTCATCTGCTAATCTGTTTTATACTTATCAATTCTTTTCTGTTTTATTAATAACTGTTTAATTTTCCTGATAATAAAATTATCCAAAGTCAATAGAATCTTAGTAGTGCTTTCAGTCTACATTATTGTCCATAAATAAGTATACTCCCAACAATTTTTAACAAAAAAAGTTAATTTTCATCTAAAGCCAACATACCAAATTATTTCTATTGGAAGTTTATCCTATCAAAATGGATATTATTTGGTATTATTTATTACCAAACTATATAGCATTCCATTCTGACAAGAATGAAGTTTTTAATTTTAGTCTTGTTGGATGCTCATTGTTTTTTTACTTTCTGTATAAGTATATCTTATAAGTGCTTATCCTGCAACATGTTCAAATTTTTGGTCACAGAGTTTCAAGACTGTAGAGTTTGGTAATAAATAACACCTAATACTATCCATTTTGATAGTATGATATCTCACTAGAAATGATAAAATTCTGGTATTTTTGGTTTAGAAAAAATTATCATTTTACAGAAAAATTGGTCAAGTCAAACCATAAATGATACTGAATAGCTTTAGTTTTTTATTTGTAGAAATCAGATTAATGATATTCTTTGAAATAAGAATATACATTAGATGATATAGCAGTCACTTAAATAATGTTATTTGTGGCTGTTTCCTTGCGGCACTGCTTACACACAAAGGATCAGTTGATGATGTACATTGAGAAAATAGTTTTTTTTTAATACCAATCAAGGATTCTTTCAGGAAGTAAAAATTTTCTTTATTATACCTCATATATGCAAACAATAAAAAGTAATATATGGATATTCTCAAACAAGTAAACAGAAAATTATAAATTTTTATAAGTTAATCAGGTGTGATATTTTTGTCATTCATTTACTTTAGCAACAAGAAAAAATATGAAAATATTACTTTCTATAAATATAATCACTTCCCATAATGCAACTTGATTATTTACCACTGTTTAACCTTCCCTCCCCACAAAAAAAAAAAACAGGAAATCTATTAAGGAGAGGCAGAGTATTTTTTCATTGAATTCAGAATCTTACAAAACAGTAAAGTAAATTGTAAATGTAAATCCTCTCTCATTTACCGCTTTACTTACTTTTATATTTCTCCTATTAAACCTTTTTGTAGTGATCTTCTTTTTTTTTTGCCTTTTATTGCTATGATTATATTAAATATCTTTGAGTTAAAGGAAAGATCTTCATTATCAAATATAAGACACTTCATACAAGGCATGATCTAAAAATATCAAAAGTGAAGCTCTCATGTTTTTTGGGTTTTTTTAAATTCACTATTTAAATGAAGATGTATGAACAGTTAAGAAATAATGATCTTGATAACTTGATTGCATCTAGACAATTCAGCTCTGACTTGAAAAAATAATGAAGCCAGTCTAATACTTTTTAAAAAGCTGTTTTTAGTGAAATACAGGATTGTGTATGTGCAGTAAACTATATACTCACCAAATCTAAATTGAAAATTCCTCTTAAGATTTGAGGATAGGGAGAATATAAAACAATGTCACAGCTTCATACTATATCAGATGAAGAGTTTCAAAGGTGATTCTGCCAATAGAAATCTCATTGGAAATAGTGCGTTGAATGGGAAGAGGATTATTCTAAAGAAAATTAATGTTTAGCATATTGTTTGGTTCACATACACTATAAGTTAATTTGTAGTTGTTTATGTAGTGCTGAACAAAATAACGAAGCCTCTTTGAAGAACAACAATGAAGGGTTTATTTTTATGACAGAAAATTGACTGTGTCGGAGTGAGAAAAGTTCCTTGGGGTGTCGCAGGTCGCAGCAGTTATTTTCAGCAAAGATCATTAATGCTAGAGTGTCCTGTGGCAGGCGACAGGAGAAAGGTCTTTCTTCTCTGCTTGCCAAGTACTCTCTGCTTCTGGCCGAGTTCCAAAAAGGGGCTAGAAAAAATAGTTCTTTAGAGGAAGATGGAAACAATGTGCTCTGCTCACTGATTGGTCAATATGTGGCCAAATTACTTGGTGGGGGCATTGATTTGTGAGAGAAAATAGATCTGTGACTGCTACAAATGTTTCATTCATTGTTCATGTCTTAGCAAATACTGTTTCAGCCTCAATACTTTTTAAACATACTCTGTACATGTAAATTTTAACCAGAATTTGGAGGAGAATTTGGCAAGAAATGGTGAACAAAGTTCAAATTGCAGTTATGACAGTTTGCATTTATGCTGAACTAATGGTGTTGAGAAAGGCATGAGTTTACTTCTTCCCTACCAGCTATAGGTAAATAGTTGGATAGTTGTTGCAGCTTAGCTTTGTAAAAAGCCATCCATCTTGAGGATTCAGATCAGAAATCTATGAACTTCTTTAACAAAGAAGTTTTAAAAGCTCAACAATTGTTTCAATTGAAACTTCTTTTATTGGAGCCATTTTTGTGGGGAGAGGGTGGTCAAATAGGGGATTGTTCTTTGCTGCTGGTCACATATAACCTCTGTATAACTTTTTGGAGAGATGAGCACCACCAAGTAACCCTATTGTCCCTAAAGATATCATGAAGAGGAATTGCTTGGCATGGCTCTTCAATGATATAAACAGATTAGAGGAAATCTATATCAAGCCAACCATAATTTAGGTTCTGCTGTGTATTTATTTACTGTGCATAAAATGAAAATAAACTTAAAATGGATCACAGGACCTAACATTTATTATTCTTTAATACCTACATTCATAAATATGGAATAAGAATAAATATACATAGTTATACTGGTTTTTAGATATTAGCTATCAAAAAGATGAATACTTATTTTATTTTGCATATTGCAATTTTCTGACTCAAAACAGAAAGTAATTTTCAGCTAAAATTTCAAAATTTGTTCAAGTTAAACATAGCTATTTTAGTCTTGAAAAAATGTATAGACATATTGAAAAGCTGACAAATCTTGGATATACCAAATCTGTTAATATCGAACAAAAGCACAGCAAGTATGTTAAAGTCCAGATGTTCCAATTTTCAGATATCAAACCTCGAGATTGGTTTTATTTATGAAAAAAAAAAGCACATAAATAAAACTGAAATGACAGAACTCTTTAGGATATTGAATTTCATACAAACCCAATAAACAAATTTTAAGATCTAATGCAGGAAATGTGAAAGTTTATTTTACATAAAGTAAACGTTTTAAGCAATTCACTTGGATTTAAAGATTCTATCAAGAATAATGATTTTTAAAAAATGATTTTGTTTTGTAAACTAAAATGAACTTAACACTATGGAATTGATAAAGTAGGTGTATAAATTAATTTTTTGGTGAGAACAATGGATGAGAAATAAAATTTTAATTCAAAACGAATAAATTCAAATAAAAATTGGGTGAGTCAAAGGTTTTGCAATATTTTGGTAGTACATGCTAGTTTGTGGTGGATATATCACACAATTGAAGCAGTTCAAGCTGTGGAAGCTTCCCATTGTAATTAGTAGTTTTGGGGTTGTTGGTGCACTGAAACATTATGTATTGCTTCACTCCCTATGTGATTTGAAAGCTGCATAGATGAATGTGTAACATAGTCTAAGTTGGGAACTTATACTTTACGAATTTAAACTGGGTTATAACTCTGTGGAATATATGAAACATTTGTTGCATGAAAGGTGGAAGTGCAGTAACTCGATGGTTCAAGAAATTTTGCTTAGGTTGCTAAAATCCCAATGATCAGGCATAGTCAGATAGATTTAAAATCATGAATTCTAAGGCCATGCTATAAGGTATAAGGGCAAATGGGACAAGTAGCACTTGGAGAGTATCAGGCGAGCTCTGCATCTTACAGTCCAATGTTGTTCATCACCTTCACAACCTCAGCAAAAGCATCTGCAATTGCCAAATCATGCCTCACATTACCAAAATAATATTTGACTCACCCTAGTATATAACCTGCATATTTCCCATCTTTTATGATGAGATTACTCACATATTAGTTGGTATTTCTGCTTGTCTGTGGGTTCAAGATGATGTCATCAGTCATGTTGATCAGTTAAGAATGCTAAAGTATCAATAAACAAAAATATTTCCAAAATAGCAATTAACCTGAAATATCAAGCTGATGAGTTCAAGGGGTTAAAGCTTTGGGATTCAATTTTCTGATTTAGTTCGAACAAAACTTTTATTAATTACTATAAGATTTATCATTATGTAAGAGAATCTAGTCTTAGTCAACCATTTACTGATATCATCTTGTTCTTGTACTATAGGTGAGCTTAAAATATGCTGACTGTATCCCTTGCAATAGGGTAAGCCTCTCTCCCCCAAAAAGAGTTGTCTTGGGTATGACACTCAACTGAATCTGATGGTGAGGCTCCAGTTTTGGAGATCTGGGGAGTGTGAAATACCCTTTCATTGCCATTACTCCCAGGACCACTCTAAGTGTCAGGGTCTCTTCTATGAGTCAAATACAGCTGTTCAAAAGTTATTTTGATTTTAATAGCAATATTTAAAACTGTATGAAAACAATTCTTATTAAAAAGAAATAGTTACTTGAAGATGTATAAGTATGTATAAAAATGTTTGCCTTGTCAGCTGGGGCTGTAGAATACATCAAGTGCACCTCTGCAGAGGGGTAAGACTCCCCACTCAATGAGTGTCCTGGATATGACATTAAACAATCTGATGGTAAGGTTTCAGTGATGTTGGAGCTTTGGGGAATGTAGAGCACCCCTTTATTGCCATTGCTCCCAGGTCCACTCTGGCCTGGATAGGGCCCTATCTATGGGTCAAATAGAATTAAACTGCATACTTATGCTAAACTGAATTGTTTGAATTAGAACTGTTTGAATAAACTGAATAGTTTGAAATAGAAATGTTTTTGACAATTAAACTGTACTTATGCTAAATTAAATTGTTTGAAATGGAACTGTTTTTGACATTGAAACTGTACTTATGCTAAACTGAATTGTTTAATATAGAACTGTTTTGACATTTTTACAGTGTGTAATCAAAATCTGTACTTGTACTAAACTGAATAAGCTGAATTAGAATTGTTTGACTAAACTGAATTAGAAATGTTTTTGACAATTAAACTGTGTACTCATGCTAAACTCAATAGTTTGAAATAGAACTATTTACATAAAAATGGATTGGACATTAAATAACCTACAATGGTTGATATGTCATAAAACCAAAACAAACAAACAACAACAAAAAATGTAAATATAAACATATAATGAATACAATTCCCTAACCTGTGGGCACAAAATAATCCTAGATGGGTTGATATACTGTTAAAATCAATCAAATCATTTATCTCCTGTGCCACTCTTTCTGGGTAATTAGCATCCAATTTATATTTTTACTCAAACTAAAGATATTTCAACTTTTAGTCAAGTATTCTTTTAAATCAATGATTTAATTTCCTCTCTTATCTTGAATAATCTATCAAATAAAATAAGAATTAAAGCTTTATTGAGATTGTATGAAGAAAGAAAAGTAAATCTCAGTGGAGAATTATTTCATAAGCTATTTATGAATTAATCAGTAATGAATGTTAAAAGAATTTACACTAATTCCCTTAATATGTCTGTAGTGATACTGTATCTTAATAAGCAATTGCCTAATTTTATTTGGTTATTTATTATAAATACATTGATGTGTTGGGTGACATAATGTTTATAAACAAGAAGAGCAGAAATTGTGAACTGAGTTTAAATTTCAGTTGCATTCACTTTTTGAAAAACATGAATCCACTTCTCTCTGCTGTGGTTAAAATAATAACAAAGAGACTTGTCCTTCTTTCCTTGAATGGCAATCAATCTATAAAGATAATTCTAAATTCCAAACCAAGAATCCTTAAGATAATCCCACATTGTTTTCAACCTCATTCTGGCAAATCCTGTGATGATACTGTTACTCTACAAAGTCAAATCTCCTTATGATTCATAAACTCTTCATCATAGTCAAAAAATAGAACAGCCTGTTGGCCATTTGAGGTCACTGTCTGACTGGTGGACAGAGTTGGTGAGCAATCACGTAACAAGGAATTAAGCTTTATTTTAGCCAATCTGAAGGCACTGCAGATTAAAGCTGTGGATGCTTCCTTTGCTTGCCTCAATGGCCAGAAAGGATAACACTCAGAACATATCCTTCTGGCACCAAGCCAAAGGATAGCCAAAAATAAGTTATCCATTAACTTACAGAGAACTCAACACTATAGAATGGACACTTAACTACTTAGCATTTTTGTAAATCCTCTGAACTAATATTACAAAAATATTCTTTCTTCTGAATATAAATTCCACCTTATTTTTTAAAAATTCTATTACTCTGACTCCTGCTAACTGGTAGGTAGTATGACATCCTGGTCATTGAGTTGTTCCTCTTCCACTCTTTCTCTCCTCCCCGGCATTACCATACATACATAGAACAATACTAATGTCACATTATATTGTCTGCTGCCATTCTTATTAATTGGTTTGGATTGAGCTTAGAGAGAAAAATGTGAAATGAAAATTGTTATGACGGTAATAAGAAATCACTCTATATCTCCCACTCTCATGTGCAGTCTTGGTAAGGCACACTTTGTTGATTGTGGAAAGCCATGATTATCCACATTTTGGAAGGACATGAAACTATGATATGATTATTTCTTTAAATTTTAATTATTAGTTTAAGTAACCGATAACAAAGCTATAAGATCTCACAATCTGAAGTAGCAGTTGATGAACCATAGGAGGTTCTCACTGTAAAACAATTCTTTTTTACTGGTAGTTCACTGGTAAGTGGTGTTTCTATCAAAGTCAAGTCAGTATCACTTCTTAATAAATAAACCTTCAAATTTTTAAAATAAAAAGTTAATTTTCTTCAAAACCAAAAATATCAGGATTTTATGATTATTAGTGGAACATTATTCAATCAAAACAGATATTATTAGCTATTATTTACTATCAAACTTCACAGCACTAAAATTCTGTAACCAAATATGAATAAGTAGCAATCCAAAAATAAGTACACCAATTTTGCAGTTTTATTTTTGGCTTCAGAATTTCAATGTTGGTAATGAATAATAGCTAATAATATCTGTTTTGATTGTATAATTGTAATGAACAAAAAGGGAGTCGGAACTCCTTCTTGCCAACTCTGCTACTCGCACCAACTTCTCTTAGCTCAATGTCTGCTCTCCGCTCTCAGAATAACACTGCCCCTGCCTCGCCAATTTGGTCTTTTTATAGCCTCTTTTTCTCCTCATATGGAAATTAACGCTATTCGTATATAAGGAGTCCACAAACTCACATTCCTCTTTTTTCTTTTCCCGACGGTCAAACACAGACGCGATGTGCGTAATTTATACTATTACATTTTAGACCACAATAATGTTCCACTAGAAATAATAAAATCCTGTTAAGAGATGTTCTTATTTATAGGTGATACTGTATAGTCCTTAAAAGACTTGGAATTTTTGTGAAAAATTATCATTGTAGATGATCAAAATGTATTTTTGGTTATTTTTTAAACATTTTTCAAGCCTAAGACATATTACACAGAACAGCTACTGACATTGACGTTTTCAGATTATAGTTATTTCATAGTATCATATGAATTATATAAAGGTGAAAGTATTACATTGCCTGCGGGACTTGAGGACCACTCCCCTCAAAAAAAGAGGTATCCTGGGTATGACAACTGCATCTGATGATGAAATTCCAGTTATCGAGATCTAGGCAGTGTGGAGTACCTTATCATTGCCATTACTCCCAGGTCCACTCTTGCCCTTAGTAATAGTTCTTGTTAGGGTCTTCTCTGTAGGTCAAATAGAAATATTTAAAAATTATTCATATTTGATAAGACGGTGTGCAAAATAGCAAAAATCTCTTAAGAAACAACTACGCAAAAAATGCAAATATGAACATAGAATCAATGCAATTCCCTCCAGACATGAAATAACCCAAGATGAGTTGACATGCCAGTAAAACCAATCAATCAAGTTGAAAAAAAATGAAATGTATAACTGATAAATGGAGCATTTCTGAATTTTCAGAGAAATATTTAATTGGAGTGTCATTAAAAAGAATTTACAACATTTTGTGGAAGGTTTTTTTGTCTTAATTGTTAGTCCAAACTAAGCAATAATTCTCTGTAATTATTTTACATCTTTAGTTTGAAAAACAAACCTAATTACTTATATGTAATTTAGCATGAATAATTATATTAGTAAAACAAATAGTTTGTTTTCTTTTATTTTGAAGTTTAGAAATTTAGTTTCTGTATGATTCGTTATGTCTTGCCACCAGACAACTTTCTGTTAGCAACCACCTTTTTCTTATGAAGTACACAATTTTTTTTTTCTTTGAGAGGGAGTAAAATTTATTGTATACAAGGAGATGCTTATGGAGTAACAGTTATGATTGTAAGAAATGAACTTGGCTGCTCAAGTTCAAATGCTGTTGACATTTAACATTGTCCTAATACCCTTGGAAAAGGCATGAATCCTATTCTATCTTCAGCTATGGGTAAAATAGTAGGGCAGGCTGAGCTCTTTAACTTTGATATGGCAACCTGTCTAATGAAGGAAAACTCTGAATTCAAACTAGTTGTAGATCTGGTGAAAGATGGGCTTTGCCTGTCTATTTCTGCCCAAGACATGCTATATTAGTAGTAGCCTCATGACCAAACCTATTTACAGGACCAGTGGTGATGAAGATGATTGCATACAAAATTTAGAAACTCAACATCAAACTATTTGGCTCTTGATAAAAAGCAAAGAAATAACCTTTTCTCAATTATTGATATACATTTGATTTCTTTAAAAATAAAAAAAAATCTGTTACTTGTAATTGAATTTATTTATTTTATAGTAATTTAAACAATTTAATAACTTTATCAAAAAACGTTTAGAATTGTTTCTGCTTTTTAGATCTAGCTTCTGCTGTATTTTTGTACGTGTGCATTGACTGGTTCGGATGACAAAACAGGTTATTTGTCTCTTATTGGAGGAGGTTTGAAAATCTGAACCTTAATTTCAAGTCAGGGATCATGGGATCACTATAAACAGTTCAGCACTTACCTGGGTAAAATGTCTATCAAGTAATATGGTTGCTATTAAGATAGATTTTGAATATATCCTTTAGGCTGCGCCACTCACATCCAAGAAAAGTAGCAGTGGATATCCATGCTTTTGTATATGCAGTTGTTGCTTCTCTCAGCCTGTATTTGGCTACTCAATTTAGAGACTATTTGATGATGGATTTGATAATATTCTTTTCTGCTTTCCACTTTAAAATCTCTATTATATGAGTGTTGTAAGTTTCAGAAATTCATTGCAACCTTTTAATTGGTAATCATTTTCCTCATTTCAGCTCTGAAAGTAGAGACCTTAATTTAGTAATGCATCAATTCTATATTGAAAAATATATATAACTTTTTGATTTTTATCTATTAATCATAAAAGTTCTCAAAATGCTTGCCCAGTCAGCTGGGACTGTAGAATACACTGATTGCACCTCTGCAGAGGGGTAAGACCTCCCACCAATGACCTAAACAGCATGATGATGAGGTCCCAGTAATGCTGGGGCCTTGGGGAATACGGAGCATTGCTCCCAGGTCCACTCTGGCTCAGCATGGTAGCACCTGATAGGGCCCTATCTATGGGTTAAATAGAACTAATGGCATACTTATGCTAAACTGAATGGTTTGGTTAAACTGAATAGCTTGAAATAGAAATGTTTTTGACAATTAAACCGTACTTACATTTAAAATGCGTGCTTATGCTAAACTGAATTATTTCAAATTGAACTGTTTTTTGACATTGAAACTGTATTCACGCTAAACTGAATTGTTTAACATAGACCTATTTTGACATGTAACTGTGTGTAAACAAAATTTGTACTTATACTAAACTGAATTCACTGAATTAGAACTGCTTGAATAAACTGAATAGCTCGAAATAGAAATGTTTTTCACAACTAAACTGTACTTACTTTTACACTGCATGCTTATGCTAAACTGAATTATTTGAAATTGAACTGTTTTTGACATTGAAACTGTCCGTACACTAAACTGAATTGTTATATATAACTGCTTGAATAGTTTGAAATAGAAATGTTTTTGACAATTAAACTGTGTACTCATGCTAAACTGAATAGTTTGAAATAGAACTATTTGCATAAAAATGGATTTGACATTAAATAACCTACAATGGTTGATATGCCATAAAACCCAACAAACCAACCAAACCATCTCCAAAATGCTTTTTTTTCACTTATTGAAAGATTATATGCAAAAGTCACTTTTCAGAATTATTCATATATATAACTTTCACAAATATATATATATATATATATATAAATTTCATATATATAGAATTATTCATATATATAACTTTCACAAATATATATAAATATATATATATATATAAATTTCACAAAAAGAAATTTAATTTGATGATCATAATCTATCTATATAAAAACCTTCATCACTAAATTTGTTTGTCTGTTCACTTGAAAGTTCTGATGCAAACAGAAAGAGAGGAAGAAGCAACTCAAATTTCTCTAATCTGAATATATTTTTCACAAATAATATTACTCCTACTATTAATACTACAACTGGTTGAAAATTTAGGGTTTGTTGGTTTTGGTTATGGAAGCAAATTTGTTTTTCATATTTTTTAAAATTTAGTTCAAGTTTACTTCTTAAAATGAACACTGATTGATTTTCACATCATGTCAAGCTGTCTAGGGTTATTTCATGCCTAGAGGTTAGGGAATCACATTCATTATATGCTTGTACTTATATTTCATAGTTTCTTTAGAGATTTTCTTTTTTGGCTCATGGTCCAATTGAATACAAATTATTTTATAAACAGATCTATTCAACCAATAATATCCTAACAGAACTCTGGGTCAGCCTGGACCTGGGAGTAATGGCTCTGAAGAGGTAACTCCACACTCCCAAGATCTCCTGGACTGGAGCTTTGTCTTCAGATAAAGTTTAGTGTAAAATCCAGGACACTTCTTTTTATTATTGTTGGGAGGAGTCTTAATCCTTTCCGGGGGGATATATTCAGAGTTTTCAAAATCTTGCCAACAGGGCAAACTCATTGTATGAATCACTTTATTTTTTTGTTTTTTAAATTAAACAATCACACTTTTTTACCAAAAAGTATTACTTATTCATTTAGTGGAATTTTTCTTTCATTTTATTTATTTATTTTTTATTTTTTGGTGACTGAAATTTTAATTTTTCCTTCTTTTTTTTTGGTAATGATTTAAGTTTACATCTTAACACCAATTCATTGTATTGGACCATTCCAAGCACACCAAATACAGTTGATATCAGCATCACCCCTTATGTTCTACAACTTTCTTAGTTCTCTGGCAAGGCCCAAGTTGTTGTTATGATGATGATGATAAGCCTATTGTTAATTAACTTTAATAGGGTAGCAGCATTGATTAAAGTACAATGTTGATGGCTACTTTTGTCATTGCCCTGAACTAATTGATTGATTTTAACAGCATGTTAACCCATCTAGGGTAATTTTATGCCTACAGGTAATGGAATTGTTCATATTTACTTTGGTAAGGCTCTTGTTCTGGAGATCTGAGGAGTGTGGAGTACTCATTCATTGCTATTACTCTTAGTTTCAATTTGACTAGAAGTGGCAGTACCTGTTGGGTTCCCATCCATGAGTCAAATAAATCTGTTTAAAATGATTTGTATTCAATAGGAACCTGTGCAAATAAAAAAGAAACTCTTAAGAAACAACGACACAAAAGATGTAAATATGAACATACAATAAATTTGATTCTCTATCCTTAAGTTATAAAATAGCCCTAGATAGATTGACATACCATTAAAATCAATCATTTCATCAATCTCTATAAATTTGCACTCTTCTGTTTAGGGATTCAATCTGCTTTTTAATTTGCTTTTCTCTTACAGCTCTGTCACAAACACTGAATCCTGTTTCTATCCATTTATCATAGATTTTCTATTTTAAAAGCATATTACTCTAAGTTTTGATTTTTTTTATTCATAAACTTCTCATTTTATTTATGCTAGAATCAAATTTTAGGTTCAACTGATTTAGAATCTCAGCTTTTTCATACTCTATAGATATAGATTATTAAGATCTCTTTTAACTGCAGATTAATCTACATTGTTATTCACTTGAATTCTTAAAAAAATTCTCAATAAAATCCATGAAACATTTACAAAACAATATGAACTTTTTTAAGATATAAAAGTCTAATAATAGATCTTTTTTCTATTATGTGGATTTATCTTATATAATAGCAGTCATGGCCACTCCATGTAAATGTTTAATTAACAGTAACGATTATAGAATAACCAACTACTTTCCAAGTTTCAACATTTTATCTTTTACACAAAGTAGATGGATATCTCATCATGTCTCTAAACATTGGAGTTCATTGCACTGTGTTTTAAAAAGAAACAATGGGTAATGAACTCCAATTTTTTTTTGTTCATTAACTTCTAAGACCTGAAAATGCATTGAATAAAATAAAGATTAAACAATATCTAGTACAATGTCTTATTTATCTTTGGTGACATTAAATTTCTGTGAAAGAATTCTCTTTGGGGCAGTTATAAATGTATTTATTCTTTTGTGTGAATTTATGAATGGAGAGTTAAATTACCAGCAGTAGTATGCATTTTACTATTCTCCCTATTACAGGCAGGATGTGACACAAGGTCAGTTTTTCAGCAGAGTAAAGTGGGTTAAATTTAATTTTCCTTTTCCCATACTGATTGCTTAAGCCAAACGAAAGAACTCATTCTTTCCAACTATTTATCCTTAGTTGAGGATTCATTCCTTTCACAAGGGCATTAGCACAAAGGGAAATGCAAACAGCCACATCTGGCATTTAAACTTGGCTCACCAATTTCATTTTCTATGACAATAACCATTTTGCTAATTAGTAGCCCCCTTTGAAAGTGCAATTAGTGACTGAATGATAGTAGTAAGCTTTGTGAGTGTAATAGTCTTTGTATTATTTTAATTATCCTATATAATTACTTATTTTGATTACCCAATATAGAGGTTGCTTGTGACTAATGCATCTTTTCTTTGAAACTTTAGTCTAAAATTGTCATCAGCATATGCCTGGAAGATTTTTGAGTGAAGGATACCTTGAAAGATAAAGAGTATATATAAAAAAAAGTGAATATAATCAGAGTATTTTATACAACCAGTATATGGACATTTCAGATAACTTCCATGTTTGACAGATTTCAGTCACTTGACTGAAAAATCTGTGTTTGTTTTTACATTTAACTCATGTGAATAATTACAAGAGCCAAAAGTCTTCAAATTGTTGGCATCATACCTTTCCATTTATTTTATTGATTTTGTAAATTTCACAGTGTGCTAAGTTGTGGTTTTTGAATAAGGGCCAGATAAGTGAATGAATATTTTCCCCTTTTAGCTATAGAATAGTCCATTTTATCTTTTATTAAACTGATATGCACAAAATTTTTTTATATTTTTTTAAACCTTCAATGATAGAAATTTTAAAAAAAAATCAGTAAAATAATGGAGGTGCTTGTGATATAATGGTTATTAACATTAGGAATGGACTTGGCTGTTTGCATTTCATATAGTGCTAATATCCTAGGGAAAAGTATGAATCCAATTATTCTCTCTCTAGTTATGGATAAAATTGTAGGATAGAGTGGGTTCTTTAACCTTAATATGGCAATTGATTTAGAAGACAGAAAACTGAATTCAAACCAGTTCTAGACCTGGTCTCTTCCAGTTTATTCCAGCCCAAGATATGCTACATGAGTGGTGTCTCTATGACCAAACCAATTATGGAATAATTCTTTTTTTTTTAAATAATGATAATTCTTCTTTTCAGTAATTCAGATAGAAATCAATAAATGAGAATTTCTGTGGAATTTTACTATTCACTTTGCCTCTAAAAATTGATTTTGTTCATTTTTCATATTCAACTCATGTGAGTTAATTAAAGTATTCAAAAGACTGCAATTTCGTGCAAAATATGCATTTATTCCATTAGATATGTAAATCTCACCATATTCTAAATTGCAGTTTTGTATATGAACCAGATAAATTAGTGAAAATGCTGGGATTTAATTGGCTGCTACACATGGAAAAGAATCATCTTTCATTAGAACATAAAGTCTGTAAAGGGAATAAAGAAAATTTTATGCAACATTGACGATAAAAGTATTAAAAAGCAAGAACTGATATTACTATTTTATTTTAAGCAATTGTTGATAAAAGGTCATTGCTATTAACAGAGTTAAATGAAAAGGTCTCTTCACCCTATTTTCCTGTTAATGATTTCAGAAATTAGTTTAACTTTGCAAATGCTAAGGTACCTGTTAACATATATAAACTAATTTGTGATCTAATATTAAGAGTCTGGAAGTTTTCTCATTTTAGAGTATGGGTAAACACTGGTATATTTATAGTTATTTGATTTATTCAATCTGCAATAATACATTTCCTTTATCATATTTAAACTAAAATCTAGGATAATTGCATTTTGCAATTCAAAGTGTATGCTCTGCATTGGGACATAAAATAGTTAAATAAATCTGATAACAAATGTTGAGGAAAATTATTGTATAAATCATGCTGTTTTCTCGGAGAGATCACAATAGATTTGAGTAAATTTCAGAGGAATTTAATACCTGAATTATGTACCATAACATTTATATTTATTTGTAACAGTTGGCTTTTGTGAAAATGTCACTTTGATTTAATTTTAACCTTATTACAGTTGCTTTTTGCTTGTTAAAATGTGCACCTAAAATCCATTTTGATGTAAACAGCTGAGAAATATTCCTTTATCCAAGGTAACTGGTGAATTTTGATCAGGTACTCAAATTCATATTCATATAAAATTGCTGGTCAATTTAGCTGTAATTATATATTTGAGTAATAGGGAAGAATTTATATTCATGCAACATCTCTGCAATGTGTAGGATACAACACAAGGTCAGTTTGTAAGCAAAGTTCAGTTGGTTTAAATTTGAAGTTTCCTTCTCCTAGATCAGTTGTCATGTGAAAGCTAAAATGCACATTCTGCCCTGTTAAATGGTAGATTCCTATCTTTGCTAAGGGCAATAGCATCACCAGGATTTTAATTTGGGTTAGTGAGTTCATTTCTTATAGGTCAAACAGTTTGATATAGAGCTACTAAATTTGGTACACATGGACCAAGAGGAAGTTTTTAGCACAAAATAAATCTTAATCCTCATGGAAAAAGGAGGCTCTCTTTAAAACAGTCTCTTTTTAAAGAAACAGTTGTCAATATAAATCCATGTTACAAATAAGAACTAAGCATATAGAATTTAAATTCTTAAACTTTAAAAGAAAAATTCATCAGCTATTTATCTTACTAAAATCATTATACATATTTAATTAAGCATCACTAATTAGTTTTATTGGTAGTTCTTCAAGCTGGATCTGTAAAATAATTACATGGCACTTTTGCTTAGTTGGGACTAACAGCCTGGACATAGCATTATTGCTTAGTTGGGACTAATAGCCTGATCATAGTATCATTGCTTAATTAGGAGGAACAATCCAAACAAAAAATATAAATTGATAGATCTAAATGCCAATCACTCAAAGCATTGATCTCCAAACCAATGTAAAAGTTTTTATAAGACAGTCTTAACTTTGGAAGAAGAAGACAATAATAACAATAATAATAATAAATGAAAAAAGAAAGTCTGGAACTGAGAAAAGTGCAATGTTTGTAATTAATAAAAGTAAAAGAAATAGAACTACCCAACCAGAGAAGCATCAAAATGCTTGAAGAAAAAGGAACCTGCAAATACCTTGGAATATTAGAGGCAGACATGATCCAACAATTGTTCTGGGTAAGACACTAAATTCCATCCGATAGTGAGGCTCTAAGTCTGAAGATCTGGGGAGTGTAGAGTATCTCTTTATTGCCATTACTCCTAGAGCCACTCTAACTTGGAGTAGAACTAACTGGTTGGGTCTCTTCAATGGATCAAATAGATATGCTTAAAAATTATCCATATTAGATAGAATACTTTGGCTAAATTAAATCAGATAACCAAAAAAAAAAAAATGTCTGAAGTAACAACTACACAAAAAATATAAATATAAATGTACAATAAATGGGATTCCCTAACCCCAAAGCATAAAATGTTTTTAAAGCCAATCAATCAATGATCAAACAAACAAAAAGCAAAATAATAATGGAATGCTTCAGAAGGACAAAAAACTATTGGAAAACAAAGTGTCTAGCAAAAGAATAAATATCTTGCCAGTCTTTCTGGTAAGATACTCCAAACCTCTCTTAAACTGAACAAGTCAGAAGTCAGAAACATTGATCACAGAACAAGAAAATTAAAGAAAACTGAAAATAAAAAAAATGCTGAGAGAACTGGAAATCTGAGGAAGAGTTGAGGCTGTCCAGGCCTCTGCTGAGATTGGCTAGAATACTGAGAAAAGTCCTGAAGAACTGAGGAGACTTTCTGTTACTTCAGTGAAAACCATTAGTTAAAACAGGTGTGAAAAATTTCCCAAAAGTTTATCCATTGACATTGATGACAATAATCAACTAGCCAATCTATAGAGGTTATTTATTTCTCTTGGTGTCGGAATAGCCACACATTTTGGATGAGCTGATAACAGAAGTATGGTGCTCTAGTGTGCTGCATATTCTTCAACTGATACTTTTCAGGTTTTGAATTTAGTGTTTTTCCTTTTTCTAAACCAGTTTCCTTATCAAACCTTGAAAACCCCCTCTACTATCTCACTCACAGCTGCAGGGAGAAAGGTATTACAACATAAACATCTTCATCCAGAATTTTCTTTGGGTTGGGTTTCTTTGTTTAATGACATGTAAACCTTTGTGGGTGATTTAATGCCAAAGCCATCCCTGTAGAATAAGAGTAATAGTTCTATTTAATCCATAACTGAGAGAATTTTCATTGATGATAACCATTAAGACACTTTCATCTCAATATAAGATAATATAAAAAAATAAAACTGGTAAATTTCTTTTCTTTTAGTAGATTTATTTTTTTTTATAGCAACCATTCAGTGCCAAATTTTACTTAACTATAAAGATTGTAAAATAACCAAATGTGATCCTGGATTTGGTTGCTTACATGGTATTAGTACCTACTTCTACTACATAGCAGTCATCCAGAGAAAATTGTTTTGCAATGTATGAAATGCTTATTTTGTACTCTTGTCAAAAATTATCTGAAATACTTTTAGAGATTGAAATTCTTAAAATACATAAAAAATGCATAAATCTATTTTGAAAAGGATTTTCTTTAATTATGGAAATTTTATTTTTCATTAACTGAACAAAAAAGAACTCTTCTGAAATTTGACTTTGCTTCACTGATTTTATTTTTTGTTAAATGACTTCACACTTCATTTAGTAGATACATAGAATGCAAGGAGAGATTGATTCGTGTCTTTCTCAAAGGTATTAATCTGAAAATAAGCATAATCAGTTGAACTTGAAACTGAATTTGCCAATTCCATTTCCCATGCCAATAGCCATTGTGCTATATCGAACCTCTCGTATACATATACAATACAGGGAAATGTGGTTCATGCCATTCTCCAAGAATATTAGTACTAAGTAAACATAAGTAGACTCAGCTGAAATTCATACTGGTTCTATTTGTCATGCTGATAGCCATTTTACTGTCTCATATCTGTGTTTAGTATATATATATAATGCACTGAAAGATAGTTTCCTGTCATGTCACCTTTACTCTTTTATTCCCAGATACCCTCTACTTGTGTTTGCAGAATTCACAGAAAATTTAAGCCCAAAACTGATTTAAATTTCAGTTTATAATGCAGACATCTTTGTTTGAAGCTGTCTCATCAATGGTCCTTATATTAATGTTTTACATTAGATATGCAGAGAACGGAAATTAGCACTCATTGTTATGGATAATGTTAACACCTTCTGACTATGGATGCTGATCCCTCTTGAGCCAAAAGCTGTAGGATTCAAAATGAAATACAAACTATTGGCTACGAAAACTAGGTTTTCAAGGAGGCAGGGTTGTATTTGGGGTTGATTGTTTCACCCATGCATTTTTACAAAGTACATAAAAAGATATAATAAATACTCAAGAATGTTGCCAACAAACAAGTGCAGAATCAGTTCTACTGTCAATCTAGTTTGGGCCTTCTGATTTTCTCCTCTCTCCATCTCAAAAATATGGTTGGTGCTGGTGAAGTATCTACAATATATATATATATATATATATATATATATATACATTTCTACTTACATATATAAACAGAAAAAAGGAAAATGGAATAAAAAGCCTCCTCATGCTTATCAATCTATTTTTGTGGAATCTTGATCAAAACACCAAATCAAGCCTTTTATTATTAGTATCTGACATAGTCTTCTTGAACCTGAAATAACAGACTTACAGTGTATAGTAAAATATTATTAAGTCCAAATTACTGAGCTTAGAGATTCATAGAGTTGTAGTTAAAGTGTAACATTTTTTTCTTTAGTTCAAAGAAAAATTGTCCTTGGGAATATTAGATTCATAGATCAGCCAGTTTTTAAATGTAATAAACCTTTGCATTTGATTGTTTGTTCTCTTCATCAAAGTATGTATTTATCCAACCCCTCCACCATGGACAGGATTTAATACAAGATAAATTTTTAAACAAAGGAAAGCTGAATTGTATTCAGAATTTTCCAAGAACCTAATCTACCCTAATACTTACCAGAAGCCAAGGAGAGAACCATTGGATTCATACCTTTCCCAAAAGCATTGTTGTGAAGTGAAATGTAAGCAGTCTCACCCAAGATTTCAACTTAGGTTGCTGATTCCATTTCCTATAAGGATAACCATTATGCTAAGTGAAACTCTTGTAGTTGGTAACCTTGAAATTTTTAAAAATCTATCTAATCTGCTTCAGTTGAAAAGACAGACAAATGACAAAGTGTACCTCTTCATCAAAGTAGTCATTATGATTGAAAAAAACAAAACACTGTATCCAAAATGTTGCTCAGAATTTAATATATACTAAAAGGAAAGTCTAAAGTTTTTATCTGACAACTTGTTTCTTGGTTGGTTCGGTTTAGTTTCTTTGTTTAATGGAATATCAACCTTTATGAATTATTTAATGCTAAAGCCATCCTTATAGAAAAACAACAGTGGTATTATTTAATCAGTAGTTGGGGAGATTATAGCATTCATACCTTACCCAATGGTGTTAGTCTCAAAATGAATTGAATAGTGACACTGGAGTTTGAACTCACTTACTTGAAGGCCACAGTTCGGCACTTTAGCCATTACTGAGACTCTCCTTTAGCCATTACAGGGACTCTCCTCACCTGTCTCTTGTGAAGACTTTGGACCCATGATCAATTTAACAAAGGGGTCCATATATACATATGTTAGCAAGAGAAAGAATAAATATGCTATCTTTTTTATTAGTCTTGTTTAAAGACCAGAACAAGGCTGAGAAATATGAATAGACACAACATTTCAATGTCAAAGGAAGGTGCTATTTTTCTGACTTACACCAGGTCAGAATTTATATGAAGTCAAAGTCCAGGAAAGGTTGATTGGCTGTTTAGTTAACATCATTTATACTAACAAAAATATGTACCCCCCCCACAGGGTGCAAGTATTTAAGTTTTGATGTTATGAAATATTAAATTAGAAAAATGAACAAAACTAAATAAGAATGCATATAATAGATTATACTTATTTTTATTCTAATTGATTTCTATATAAAATTATACACGGGATTGCTTTTGATTTGTTAGAGAATAAAACAATAATATCAAGTAATTATTTATTAGACGCAGTTTTAAACCGGTATGCAAATTATCCATATCATATATCATATGTAAACCCTTATCTTTTTAGTGATGTATAGCACATATTGAAGAATTTTAAACAAATTAATTGTACAGGTTTGTCCCACTCAGGTTTTCCAGGGTTCACCTTGTATTTGTGCTGGGTAGGTTTTTTAAGCTGAATCCTCTGGTCCTAGAGGGTGGACTCTCTAGACAATACCTGCTTAGCAGGGCTGAGTTCATCACTTGGTACCTAAGGTAACCCAAAAATGGGAATTTTCAACAGGATCAAGCATTTTTTGTGTCTGTTGTGTACAAATCTTGATTTATGTATGCTCCACGACTGTAAAATGACCTTATATCAAATCTGGCCTGGTGGGAGTTTGGATAAACATCTTGCCCCCTGATTTTCTGGAGGTCACTTAGCATTCATGTCAGGTTGGTGATATTAATTTGATTGCCTGGTCCCAGGAGAGTCTTCCTCAGCAATAGTGGGGTTAAGTTTTTTGATTTGCTCCTGAGGTGTCCCAAAAGGAGAATGTATATGGGAACTAGCATTTTTTGTAATAGCTACTCATAAGTCTTGATTTGTGCCTGGCTCTCCACTATAAAATGACCTTGTGTCAAATCATGACTCGGTGGGAAGTCAGTAAAATACCCCTTAATACCACTGGTTTTCTGGGGCATGAACACCAGGTGGTTGTTGTTAAGCTTTTTGCCTTGTTCCTGGGGGCTTTTCTCCCTGTGCAATCGCTGCTTGGCAGAGCTGAGTTTATCGCTTGATACCTGAGGTGCTACAAAATGGGAAATGCCTATGGAATCAATAATTTTTTGTGATAGCCATGCATGGGTCTTGATTTGTGTGGATTCCCCCAATATAAAATGACCTTCTGTCAAATCTGGGCTGGTGGGAGGCTGGATAAATATTTTAATAACGGGAGCTTTTTTGAAGCAAATCTAACTCAGCTATACTTTAATTGAGACATTGTTAATCAATAAGATGCTAATTAAGTTAAATATAGAACATTTAATAATCATTGAAAACATCATGTTAATAACTAAGGGAATTGTGATATTGGTATTTTAGGTCCCAGACAGACAGATACATAATCTATGATAAAACACTGACAATGAAACAGAATTCTTTATTCTGTAATATTTGAATATCTGGGACCAACCAAATGTGAAAACCTCTTCTTCTTTTCATTTTTTTTTGTAAATAATGACCAATTTATAACACATTCAAATATTTAGTAGGCTATTATTTTGCAAACAACCTAATATAATTGTTTCTTTAAAGTGTAACACCCATAATAAATTATTTCATCTAGAAATTGTTCAAAATATTTAGTCATATCATATTTTAAAATCAAAAACTGAAAACCCCATTTTAATATTTGCTTAGTAAATGAAGCAGGGATAATTTTGTCCAATAAAAGATGTTATTTATCAAGTCTAACGTTGTTCACAGTACTTGCTGTTAATAAGTGGTCACCCATTTCAAAACTCAACTGGCTTATTGCTGCTTAACTTTTGTGATCTGACAAGACTCAGCGCTTTCCGCATAACTTAACCATAAGTCATAATTGCTGATACATTTTCTGTATGAAATATGTATGGAAATGTAGCATCTTTTGTGGGACAGAGATAGTAGAAAATATGAGTTTGAATTGGGAAAATATATTGATCCAAAGTCTACAGAAAGGACCTAATTATATCTCCAAAAATAATAAATATCAATAACAACCAAGAATTAAATTCAGGTTATTAATATTTCATTAGCAGAGATGTAAGTGCTTATAACTATTATATGCTGGGAAAACTGAAACAGCAAATAGATTTCAAATTTCAACCAAGGCTATTTACATTCAATTCACATTTCTGATTTTTGTAAAGACCTGAATCCCTTTCTTCTCACCATAGCTATGAGTAAAATAATTAAGCTAACTTTGGATAGGCAACCAATTCGGAAGAATAACTAATTATTCAAAACCAGAAGCTGGGATTTCCCACTTGTGTCCAGCTGCCTTGCAGATTTATCCGAGAAGACAGAAGACTAAAAGAAACAAACTAGTATAAGCCCTGGTGCAACTGTGTGATGCAGGTTATTGAAATATTTACTGTATCTTAAATATGTTTAGGTAATTCATATTAGTAACCAGTGGCTTGTTATCAAAGGTAATGGATTCAGCAAACCAAGTTTAAATCCTTGATGAGGTTGTTTCCATTTGACACTCATGCTCTCTGGAGAGGCATGAATCCTCTTCTTTCCCTCCTCACCAATGGGTGAATAGTAGGTCACATTGGGGTCTCTAGCCTTGGTTAGGCAAGTGGTCTAGGAAAAGGAAAATCTCTGAATTCAAAATCAGGGGCTATATGCCAGTTACTCAGCCCTATAAAAACCTACAAAATTTCTCAAAAAAACAAATCCAGAGGGAAAAGGCAGATTGCTGACTTCATCTCCCCACTACACATACCCCTACCACTCATTAAAGGGATTGGAAAAAACATATACTTATAATAGAAATAAAATAATTATGTAGAATTATCAAATTTATTAAAATAATACATTGTGTAAAGAATTTTAGGATTTTTCAGGATTTTATATTTTCTGCAATTTTGCATAACTGGAAATTACATTTAGTAAACTATCATCAATGTTTTACTGATATGTTGGGCATTGCTGGAAAAGTAGGAACAAATTCATGTGATGTTCCCCAGTAGACTCCTACACATTGACACACCAGCATTGACTGAAGAGCAAGAACTTATAGTTTAGTGGACCTACCAAGAGTGATGATCAATAAAGGGATGGTCAAGAGAATCCATGCTATCAGCACAACTTGGTGGTGATAATAATTCATTTACCTGGTCCAGGTGATTACTTCAGCTAGTTTTGATATAAAGCTATCCTTTTCATTATTATTAATTATTTTGACAAGTATTATCCTTAATCTTCCCAATTCTAGTTGCTTTTTATCACAACTCATTCAAGTCTGTTCTAGTCACGTCTAGAACAGTGAGAATAAGCAAGCAGTGGAAACAAGAATAAAGAATAAACTTACAATGAAATTCAAACTCATGTCCCTTTCTGCCTCAGGAAAGCCTGGTTCTGTGTACCACCTGCTTTACCAATTCAGCTACAAGAACATGGATGTTATCACAGAAGTTAAAACAACACCTATAAAGCCACTCAATATAATCCTGTTTTTGATTGGTTGGTGATTGGATTTGTTGGTATTGCTTTACAGACATACCAGTGTTAAGAGCACACACGCACACACACAAATATATGTAAATTTTTTTTAATGAAGCTCTGTCAATGAAGGATCATACATAGCACCAAGCTGCCCTGTATCAGAAATGTAACCTGAGTGAGCAACAATAAAAAGAAGATAAAGTTAGAACAATGAATGATAATACTTGTAAAAACTATTGATAATAACAATTGACAGAGCTCTATCAAAAATGTTTTGAAGCAAAAATAATATATATATATATATATGGAACAGCTGGTGATCCACCTACAGGAACTTTTTAAATGGGCTGTAAGGAAAATAAAGTCTTCAAAATGCTGCAGTTTATCAATGATTAAAGGAAACTGCAGAGAGATAAAGTTCTCCATCAATGGGAATGAAATCCCCACAATCTGTGAAAAAAGCATTTAGAATCTCGGTTGCTGCTACTCCCTACCACTTACTGATTGACATTGTTGGCAGGACCTAAGCAAACTGCTGAAAGATAGATTATAAATGTGACCTCCTGGACAAAGATAATGTTTGGTGTATTTATTTTGGATTACTTCCTAAATTATCATGGCCAATACTAATATATGAGGTATCAATTACAAAAGTTGAAGAAATGGAGCGGTTAATCCGTAAATATATGAAAAATTGGTTGGGAGTACCTAACTCCTTAACAAATGTGGCATTATACAGTTCATCAACAAAGCTAAAACTTCCAATGTTGTCACTTGTTGAGAAATTTAAATTAGGTAAAGCGTGACTTTTCCAGATGCTGCATGACTTTTGCAACCCACTAGTGAAGAACACCCAGCCTTTCATAATAACTGGTCAGAAATGTAAGGCAAAAAGAGCTGTAGAGAATGCAGAATTGGCCCGTAAGATGAAAGAAATAATTGGCACTATGGCAAATGGAAGAGCAGGTCTAGGCCATCATCTACTGTGTTAGTGGTCCAAGGAATTCACAATAAACAAAAAAAAAATGGTTTCGGAAGAAATTCATCATTTTGAGGAAGTCAGGTGTATTGCTATAGCTGTAGAATAAAAGAAACAGGGCACATAGACCAAGTGGGAGAGTGCAAAAGACAGAGCTGTCACATAGGATGACCTTAAGCACATAGAACCCCCAAAATTAAGTTTCCTTATAAAGGCAGTCCACAACATTTTAGGAATACCAGTTAATTTTCAATGGTGGGGGTTAACTACATCCAACCAATGCAGAGTATGTGGGAAAACTGCCAGCCTCAAACATATTCCCACTGGATGTGAGTTTGATTTAAGAAGCTACACATGGAGACAATGAAATCTTTGAGATTTTTGCCGAGGCTGCAAAGATATGTTGTGAGACTGCCTATAAAGCTCTAAATAATATCACCAAGAGAGCGATTCATTTCGTTAAAGGAAATATTTCAAAACTTTCATATAAAAATAAGCACAGATCATCATTGCTTGATGGCTGCATGGAATGTCACATTGCAACTGATTGAGAACATCTTTTCATATTTCCAACAGAAATAGCATTAATGACCCAGCATTCAGATATTGTCATTTGTTCCATCCAATTAAAAAAGTTTTCACTATTGAATTAACAGTCCCTTTTGAAGAAAATTTTGACTGGGCACATCAACGTAAGTTGGAAAAATATAAGGATCTGTGAGAACAATGTGTCAGAAATGGCTGGATAACCAATGTATTTCCTATCAAGGTCAGATGCTGAGGTTTCATTACCAACTCAACCTCCATATTCTTGACTAATCTTAGACTTTCTCCATCAGACAAGAGAAAATACATAAAAAATATCCAAGATAAGGATTTAAGTGCATCAGTATGGATATGGCAATCCCACAGAGTGATGTCACTCCAACAAAGTCTGGGGATAATGATGCTTTGGCCCTGAAATCATGCCTGAACCTAGAGTCATCATCTGATGAAGACTTTGTTGGAAGCAATGCTGCTATATAAACATCAGTCATTGTATGATACCTATATATATTATCAGTAATATCTAAACAAAAACTCATATTCTTTTAGTGGAAGTGCTAAATATCCAGAATAGAGCCACTTAGTTGTCAAAATGTTGGGCAATGATTAAAAAATAAAAACTTAAAATCATGGTCATCACAAAAGTCTAGTACATGTGCCAGTCTCATGACCCAAGTTGATCATCTGGTACAAATGATATATATATATATACCTACACTGTTCTTTTTAGTTGCTTATTCTAACAATGTAAGATTCCTTTTTTCAAACTTTTTATCTTTCTGTCTATAAATGCTTGAGACTAAAGAATAATTCTAAAAAATGAAGACATGTTTATTTGATTGCATTATAACATTTCTTTTGTTCTTTTTTACTTTAATATAAAACAGCAGTGAAATTTAATTCAAACCATTTCCAAATAATAAAAGAAATATGCCTTTTCCTTGAAAAGTGTATCATTAACTTGACAAAACCTTTCATGAAAAATAACTTGGCTTAATCAGTGCTTTTAGTATCACAATTAGATTCTTGCATGCACATCTAGAAAATGCCAGTTATGACATTGATTTATGTGGAAATAAACTGACTAGAAATTTACAAAAGGAATTTGTATCACTTCTTTTATTGCTAAGTTTAAAGTAAAAATAATTTCTTTCATATCATCTCAGCTAAAGTGGTACTTTATCAAAAAAACATGCTAAACACTGTTCAGCCTAATATTACAGCATTAAGATAGATTCTGTTCAAGTCTGACTCAAGGTATCTGCAGTTTCCCAGGGAGTGGGGGGGGAGTGCTGGGTAACACTTATCAAGCATCTGAGATTTTAGAGCTTTCCAAATGCAAAGAATAGATAGATCAAAGGATTCAGTTCAAAATTCCCTGAAAGTTACTAGCTATAACAAAACACCTGTAGAAAATGAGAGTATAAAGTAGCTGAAATATTGGGAACCAAATGAAGACGCTCATCTAAGGCATGTAAATAATGGAGATAATAAAAACTTCTTATTTCAAAAACTTAGAAATAATCAAGATTAGAGAATTGTCTGAGTTTTTGCAATAAGACAAAGGTAAGTTAGGTGGATTAGGGTCAAAAGGGAATTTATGACAACACTTGCATTTTGGTTTTATATATTTAGCTAATTTAGCTTCTCTCTCTTACAAACTCTCTCTCTCTCCCTTTTCATGCTCTTTGTAGTTATATACTAAGCTTCCACACAGACTTCAGGTTGCTTACAGAACCTGCTATTACTTTAGTGGTCAACCTTCTAAGTATTTAACAAGCTCATCAATGCTCAACTTTAGTGATCTATCAAGAATCAGTGCTTTCAGTGTGACTTGATCATAAGTCAAAATCCTTGATCAAATTTTAGGGAAAATTGTTTGGCTGTTTAGTTAACATTATTTATATAATACACTAACCATAAAATGATTTGAATTACTGATTGACCAACCAAATATGAAAACCTCTTTTTCTTTTCTCTAGTCATTTTGTAAATAATGACCAATATTATTGCACATTCAACTATGCTCGTTGTATTTTGATTCAGAACTTCTCCTCTACACTTTTTGAGTTGTTGCAGCAATTGTCTCAACACTTCTCATGACCAGGTAGTTTTAGCCTCAACTTCATACAGCAACCAAAATTTTATGAATATGAAAACAACCTGAATAAAGGAATCAATGCTTTTGATTTTGCCTGTTTCACATTTAATATAGCAAATATTCAAAGCCAAATTTGTCTCAAGGTACAGAGAACATGACAATCATCTGAGAGACCAAGTGCTAAGGAGGTGGCTGTCATATACCTGAGACAGTAAAACAGTATAGTGTGTACATTTGTGAGTATTCATAAACTATGACATTGAATTTGATTACAAAGTTGTAAGTAACATATAAATTTACATGCTTGTTCTTTTGTTATTGTTCAGTGTTCATATGAAACAAAAACATGTGAAGATAATAACTATATATATATATATATATATATATATATATATATATATATATATATATATATATATAACTTAAATGGATACTCTCCTTGCTATAATCACGAATCTGTTTTATTCTTCAAATGATGATCTGAAATTCTTAGGTTGTACCAAAATTGTTTTATTTTATCTTATTATTGTAATAAACATTTTATTATTATATCTATTTTTCTCACTGTAAGATATAAATAAATAAGATACTTATAAACAAAATACTTAGAAAAGCAAAGAAGTTCAGCTTGCCTGGAGGTCAGGAATCCTAGAGCCAGCCTTATCCCTATCATTTTGACAGTTGAAGAATAAGAATAAGAGAAAAGGGAATATATGATCAGAATAAATTTTCAGCTGAGAACATTTCATTGTTCTTCTTATTGCTGCATGAAGAGTTAAAACTATGAATAAAGGTTGTTTAAAATCCTTGCATCAAGTTTTAAGTCTAAGCACAAAAGTGCATTTATTTTATTGTATTTTTAAATGAAGTGTCATCAATTATTATTATTATTATTATTATTGTTTACCTGTATTTTGTTTCATCTTTTAATTTTTCATTTGTTTATTGCAGTGCACTCAAATCATGTGACTCAAGTGAACTTTGATAAGAAGTAACAAAAAAAACCCTTAAAGTTGAAAGAAAAAGAAAGTCTAATAATAAGAGCATTACTGTAAAAAGATTTATCCTCAGCTGTGTACAACGATACTATGTAAATAGAAAATGTCACACTGTTCATTTCATATATATATACAAACATACATTCATTCATTCATACATGCATACATACATACATACATACATACATATATATATATATATATATATATATATATATATATATATATATATATATAAACTAAAATAATTATTTACCTCAAATTCCCTTACTCAGCTGTTACTGGCAGTTTTATGCATTTTTTTAAAAACAAAAACACAATCATCAGACAGGAATTTTGGGGGGATGATAATTTTTTTAATATGAACAGCAAGATGAATTATATATATATATACCCATACACACACATACACAAATATTTAAAAGTCTGATATATTAATTTGATATTTCTTGATCTTAAAATATATAACAAAATGTTGATAACACACACACAAATAAATAAACAAATATATATATATATATATATATATATAATTGTTTAAATGTTGCAGTTTTTCTAATAAGAATATTCAAGAAAGAGTATATATGGGCAATATAGCACAGAATTGATTGCCATAATATTAGAGGCAGATAGGGCTCTCTGGCTTTGGTAGGGCAACAAGAGATGGGCAAACTAAGAATTCAGAACTTGAGAAATGTTGTTCAGAAAATGCTCTACACTGGTGCATGATTTTTCAGTTCACCCAAAAAGTATGGCTCATTCCACATCAGTTCTTCATTACAAGAAACAAATCATTTATGTTGGTCATCCAACTACATTTTACCTGCATTTTTAACTGAACTCTTTTTGATGTTTGCTTATGTTAATATTTCTCAATCCCTTAAATCTTAGTAAAGTGTGTATTTTATCATAATATTTTGTCTTTCTTCTTTTTTCCCAAGCAATACCTGGTACATCTACTAATGCAATTATAAGTTACTTTTTATTGTATTTAAGAATTCGTTTACTATCCCTTTGATCATTTTATTAATTCTTCTGGGAATTGTTTTATCTGATTTGTGTCTGGCTACTCATTTCTATGTGAGTGCATAATTACAATTGGTCCACAACTTTCTTTATTGAGAGAAGCTATTTTATAGTTTGGCAGATCGAATATTACAAACCTAGAGATTTTCTACTACAATTTAATGTTAAGGCTCTTATTAACATCAGCTTATAGATACGGAGAAAGTTTCTAACTGCAAAACTAGATATTAGTATTGAGAATAGGAATTCTTCTTAGCTATAGCCATGTCAGTACTATTGTATAGTTGCACCACTTGGATTTTAGCAAAATGCTTAGAAAAAAAAACTAGATAAGAACTACACATGGATGCTATGCACTGTTTTGAACCAATCCTGAAAGAAGCATCCTACAAAAAGCAGTTGTACAGCCACTTACCACCCATCTCACAAACCATCCAAGAAGGTGAGCAAGACCTAATGAGCACTGCTGGAGAAGTAAGGACAGTCTTATAAGTGACATTCTGTTATGGACTCCTACACATGGACACATTGATGTTGGTCAACCAGCAAAAATTTACATTCATCAGTACTGCGTGGATATTGAATGCCCTCTAAAGGACTTGCCAAGAACAATGGTTGATAGGAATCAATAGCAAGAGAGTCAAAGGAATCTATAATGGATAAAGACCAAAATGAATGAATCTACTAATTTTTGATTTTTATTTCTTCAAATTGTGGGAAAAGTTTGCTAAAGCACAAAATCATTTATTGTAAGCAAAGATAATATTAGTCAGAGCATAGATATTTTTTATAGATATGGCTAAGATTTGTACAGTATAGCAGTAATTGTTAGCTTAAAATAAAGCAACATATTTTATGTGTGTGATAATTCTTTTGTGTAAGTACCGGCTCATTGGGCCGGTGGGTAGAGTGTTCACCAATGGTCAGGGAGACCTGGGTTCAATCCCAGGTCGTGTCATACCAAAGACTTTAAAAATGGTACTTGATACCTCCTTGCTTAACACTCA
This sequence comes from Sepioteuthis lessoniana, assembly GCA_963585895.1. Lineage (NCBI taxonomy): Eukaryota > Metazoa > Mollusca > Cephalopoda > Myopsida > Loliginidae > Sepioteuthis > Sepioteuthis lessoniana. Next base: position 27,885,138 of record OY757933.1, read on the forward strand.
GCAATATATGGTATGTATCAAGGGTAAAGTGGGGCAATTCAGTGAAAGGAGTAGCACCCTCCCCTACACCTCGGTGTAGTAGCTATTGAAAAGAGAAGCTTCTGGTCGCCCTCGACTAAGGTCACCAACTTTACTTAATATATATCCCTTTAGGCCTTAAAGAATATGTATGTAAACTGCTGCTGATTTTATATTTAGCAGGAGACAGGTGAAAATTTTTAATGCAAAATATAAATGTAAACATTATTTGTTTAATTTAAGAAAATAAACAAGTTGAAATGAAATGCATTTTTGAAAGAAAAGAATGTTGATTTTCCTTAAAAAGAAATCAACCAAAAGGTATTTGAGTAAGTATAGACAAATCCATACTTATTGTTTGTTAACTAAGCATAGACAAATCCACATTTACTGAAGAAATATTTTTTCTTTGCTTATTTATATAATTTAGGTCGGTTCAAAATTAGCTACAAAATTTGATTTATCTATGAATCTAATTGGCTAAGAAATTTTATCTTATATATTTTTAGCGGGAAAACATTTCTAAAATTTTTTTGAGTTTTGATCTTTCAAATTTTTCATGGCAAGTCAAATATTGTCATCTGTGAAGAAACTCAAAATTTAAAAAAATATAGCGTGAATGTGCCAGTTGATTAAAAAACGTAAAAATGCTGGAACAAAAATTCCGCCTTCTCAAACTAATTTTTTGCCCCAAAATTTGACACTTTTTTTGCATGGAAATCAATTGAGTCCCCATAAATCTATCCTGTTGACATACATTGATGATAATCATCATCATCATCATCATATCGTGCTGGTAGCGCGGATATCCCTGACCCTCTCTCGCCACTTTTCCCTATCGTTCATCGCCTCAGGCAGGTCTTCAGGACAACATCCTGTATCCTCACATAGTTGCTGAATGTATGTTCGTGCTGGTCGTCCTGCTTTTGCACAGCCATGTGTGGGGGTCCATAAGAGTACATCACTTATGAGTTCGTCCCTGCTTCTCCAGCAGTGTCCTGCATGTCTGGTTCATCTAACTTGAATAGTTTTCGTGATAGGAGGCAGGTGGCCGTACAGTTGGTGTCTTGTGGGGTGTTGCTGCCAGGACTTATTCAAGATTGCTCGCAGCATTCTTGTGTAATTGCCGTCTAGCTTCTTCTCCAGCCGTTTTGTTAGAGTCCATGTAGTGCACCCATATAGCAGTATCGATGTGACCACTGCCTGGAAGAAACTGCGTTTCATTATGTTTTCCTTTACCTATTAGATTGTTATGGTGCCATGTTGAGTAATTCTCCTTTATAGCATCTCTCAGGGCAATGGATACTACTTGGAAGTACTAATCATTCCAAGTAATATACAACAGGTTGTACTGAATTACATCATACCAACAGTAAAAAAAAGGTCTCTGGTTTGACTTATTATCGAATTCCAAAGATGGATTACATTTTACCTGGTTTACAGTACCAACTATCCCTCTCTTTACTCATAGTTGAGGGAGAAGTAGATTCATACCTTTCCTAAAGGCATACATAACATATAAAGAGAATATAAACTGCTACAAACAGAGTTTGAATACAGTTTGCCTATTTCTTTCTCCATGACATTAGTTTTTATGCCTCCCACACTTAAAAAATATGTTGTGTATATTTTGAAATATTTTCTATCCTACAAAACACAGTTTGTGAGTTGGTTCAATGCCACTTGATCTATCAATGTTGCTGCTTTCAAAGTTGCCTTAAGCAGTTTGATGAGTTGTACATTTATTTCTTTATAATTCAGTTTGAAAAGTTGAAAAGTATATATATATATATATACATATATATTGTTTTGTTTTTTTTTTCTTTTCTAATTGACATATTTAAGTTATTGGGTTGGCCCAAAAAATTATTCTGCTTTTTTCATTTGAGAATACTTGGAACATTTAATTTTAACTGTCTTCATTTAAAAAAATGTTTTTGATTGTATTCTGACAGCTGTCAAATCAGCATGCATTTTTTTTAAATTGTTATAATTGGTATATTTTTGATGATAGATTCTAATATCGAAGATGGAAGAAAATAAGCAATTGTTTTATCATTTGCTTTTTTTAAATTTTAAAATGTGACTGAAATATGAAAAATATTTGTGCTGTTTAGAGAATAGTGTGAATGACCAAACACATCAAAAGTAGATTTTGAAGTTTTGGGTTGGAGATTTCTCATTGAACACTGCTTCAAAGTTGAGTTGGCAGGTGATGTTGATAGCAATCAAATGAAGACATTATTTTAGAATAATCAATATTATAGGACACAGGAGATAGCCAACTAACTCAAAAAATCCAAACTGAAAATCATTCACACCAATTTGGTCATGTTAGTTGCTTTGATATATGGCTTTTATATATGCAAAAAAAAAAAAAATACATAAGCAAACTGACTGTATTTCCATGAATAATTCACTAATTAATATAACAAAATATTTCTTTCTTGAACAAATTGGAATGATAAAATAAGTGGTTTGGTTGTTAATAGCATATCAACCCTTTATGGGTTATTTAAAGATGAAATTTGATACAAATAATTTACATGCAATTATATCTTTTCAAGTATTCCTATCTAATACTAATAATTTATACACAGTTATCTGGTTTGAGTAACTATTCTCATTTTATGATAATTTGCTGGTACGTGATTATATGCTATCTGATGCAAATAATTTATACATAGTTATATATAGTTTCAAGTATTTTTATCTAATGCTAATAATTTTCAGACAGATTTATTTGACCTATTGATGGTACTCTAACAGGTATTACTACTCTGGATCAGAATCAACCTTGTAGTAATGGCAATGAAAGGGCAATTCCTCAGTTCTTAGAGCTGAAGCCTCACCATTAGATGCAGTTTAGTTTTGTACCCCGTCCTTCCTGGGGGGGTCTTACTTTTCTTCTGAGCATACTGTCAGTGTATTTTAAGCCTTACAGATAAAACAGAATAAAAAGAAAATACTTTGCACCAATACAGATGCAAGATAGGAAGCAAGTGCAATGAACTACCACTAATCATGCTAAAAAGGCTGATCTTCATCCCAAGAAGGTGATGTTAGTGTGTTTATAGTGAGAATGAAAAAGATTCCTTGACAATGAATTCCTTTTAGAGAACCAAACTATAATGATGAATTATGGGAACTACACAAGTATGTTGCATGCTGTTTTGAACAAATCCTGGAAGCAGCATCATACATAATAGCAGCTGTACATCCACTTACCTCCCATCTCACAAGCCATCAAAGTAAGATGAGCAAGATATGCTGCTGGAGAAGTAAGGACAAAATCATTAACCACATTCTTTTATGGACTCTTACACATGGATACACCAATGTTTGCCAATTAACACAAACTTACATATATCAGCTCTGTGCTTACACTAGATGTCATCTAGAGGACTTGCCAAGAGCGATGACTGATAGGGATGGATAGTGATAAAGAGTCGAAGGAATCTGTGCTGTTGGCATGCCTTGATGATGATGATGATGATGATGATAGCAGCAATTAACAAAAAGCAAAAATGTAATATAGCATTAGGATAACATTAAAACTTTGATGACTAGTCAACCTCTTAGAGGTTGGCTGGGAAGTTTTCACTCATCTACGATACTCAGTAGATATTGCACCTTTTAATTACCATTTATTCTGGTTTTAATGAAAAAAGTCAGTTTCCTGAGAGACTGCAAAAACTAACTGAAACACTGCCTGAAAGACGGTAAAAAGCAAAAGAACAAAACAGTAAATTGTTTAATAAAGACATTCATTACTTGAGTGTAATGTGTTGCTTCCTCATAAAAAAAGATCTACTAGACTCTATTTCTCTATGCAATTCACTACTTAAATATAACAAAAAAGATTACAGAACAAACTGAATGATCACTACTTGATCAGTTTTCATCCAAACAAGGTAAAACTGTGTATACAGTAAGATCAGACAAGAATCTTCTATTATGAATGCCTTACAGACAACCAAACAATTGGGTTAAACAAACTCTGCTCCACTTAAACTAATTTAAGGCAGCAATCAATGAAAAGTGTCTAGAATTAGTTAAGTAAAAGACTATAATATTTCATCAAAAATAATGTTAGATATCATGTTTCTTTGGTTATCAGGCAGAAATTGTCATAGCTTAGCTGCAAAATTTTCACTCATCTATCATATTCACCAGACATTGCATCTTAGGGTTACCATTTATTCCGGTCCTTATAGAATTTTCTAAATTAAAAAAAATTTCAATTTCCTGGAAGACTGCAAAATCTACCTTGAGCAGTTCTTTGCTGAGAAAGATAAAAAGTTCTGAGATGATGCAATTATGAAGTTGGCTGAAAGCTGGCAGAGGATATTTGAACAAAATGGTAAAAATCTTATTTCATATAGTTAATGTTAAGAATAAAGAAAAATGGTGTTTCTTTTTTTTATGTAATAAATTGATAAAAAAATTTTGGTCATAAAAAATTTTTCATTTCTTTCTTTTATAATTTCTATGAATCTTATAATTTTTATTTTGATAAAAATAGTATAAAATTATATCTTAAATTTTAGGACATTTGAATTGAGTCATGATTAAAAATATTCTTAAACTGTTTCAATGTCATTTATCTCTGCATTTATAACAAAATTTAATTTATTCACGATTAAATTTTCTAATATTTTTGATAATTTTCATTTTATTTTTTCTTGTTTATAATTTTAAATATAATTTATTTTGTGTATCAACATAAATTACCTCACTCGTCAGTGAGACTTAGATTATACTAGTGTCCTTATCTTAATTGTGATAGTCACAATATTTTGGCTATTGTATTCTCTTTCCATCTTCAGGTGTTTTTTGTATATATTTACCCAACCCCTCAACCATGCACAGGATGTGACACAAGGTCAATTTTTAAATGAAGTATCGCTGGTTTGAATTCAGAGTTTTCCTTCTCTTACATTGGCTGTTTAACCAAGACTAAAGAACTGTCTTCCCTACTATTTTCTCTTGGATGGAGGGCATTAGCACAAATTGAAATGCAAACAACCTCATCCAGGATTGGAACTCAGGTTGTCAATTCCATTTCCTACAATGATAACCATTATGCTAAGCATATCTGTTGTACTTGGTGACCTTCTTGGGATTTAAAAAAAACTCATAAAATCTTGTTCTTTTGAAAAACAGACAAGTGGCATCCCAAGGAAGAATATATAAGAATATAAGTTATCTTCTAACATTTCAGTTATTGTCTTTCTTAAAGTGTCTGTAATGGTTTGCATAATTCTTGGAATTTAGAATCAACCTGAATGAATTCTTCTCATTCCATTATCCATGTTTAGAGGATATTTTGTATCAGTTGACTTGTCATTGTTATACCATACATCTTTTTTACCAAACTGTTTTTAGCAGTATCCAACACAGGAACTGAACTCATAACAACTAGGTAACTAGATACACTTTCATTAACAATTTTATTCACCAGGCCATTTCTTCCATAGAATTCCTGAAGAAAACTAGAGTGTACAATAATTAAAACATTGTAACTCACAACCAAGGCAATTCAGCATCCATTAAACTTAATGTCAAGTCATATCTATTCATATGTATTAAAATAAAATTGATAGCAAATAGCTAAAAAGGAGAAACTAATTTAAACTCAGTATTTAATAGTTATCTCCCTTGAGAAATTATAATGATCAAAGTGAGCATTATTATTATAACCTGCAAATTAGAATGGAAAATGCTAAGAGCTTTGTAATGCATTCAAAAAAATCTCTGTACAATGTGGCATTTTTGCTATCTTATTGTAACATTGACAAACTGGGTCATTTTAAATTTCCCACCATGTTACATTAACATGTTGTCTAAATGTTAAACAGGAGATGTGGTACAAAGAGTTGAAAGACATAGAATGCTATGAAAAACACCTGGCACATGAATCAAACAATAAAAAAAAAATGTGATGTAAATAAATTATAAAGATTTTAAGATGTCATATATTCTGCAATTTCTTTATTGAGAGCTTAATGCTCTCATTTAATGGAATAATTTTAGTTATATAACTCTCTCTCTCTCTCTCTCTCTCTCTCCAGTCTAGAGGACCTCCCAGGAGCAATGGATTATAGGGTGAGGGATAGTCAAAAAAATTCCTTGCCATCAGCGTGATGATGATTATATATATATATATATATATGTTATCATCATCAAGTCATGGAGTTCCTTTGTCTTTCTCTCACTCTATCATTCATCCCTCCTGGGGGGTTCTCTAGACAGCATCTAGTGTCCACACAGAGTTAATGTATGTAAGTCCTTGCTGGTCAGCCAACACTTGCACATCCATGTTGAAGGCGTTCATAAAAGAATGTCACTTAAAATCAATAACCTGTCAATAGCTGTCAACGTCTTCATTACACGGGCGAATTAAAAGTTATGCAATATTTTGCTAGCACGAGATATAATCTAGCAGTTCTGGATGCTTTTGTTAAGGTTGTGAAGGTGACAAACAACAATGAACTGTGAGATCTTGAGTTCACCTGATACTCTCCAAGTGCTACTCATATTTACTTCTGTTCCTTGGAATCCATAGTTTTAAGACTACCTGAATTTGCCTGATTATAATGGTTCTTGTTGCCCAAGCAACATTTCTTGAATCATCTGGTTATTGTATTATAATTAGCTATGTCTTCCCCTTTTGCCTAACAAATATTTTTGGTTACTTCTGTGACATTATGACCCAGTTTGAACTCATAAAGCATAAGTTCCTTAATTAGACTATATTGAATGGATGTCTGTGCAGCTTTCAATTCACACATAGTGAAGCAATGTACAGCGTCTCCGTACACTAACTACTATGATATTACTAATCCCAGTGGGTACCGTCCATGGCTGGAATTGCTTTGGTTCACATGATATATGTGTATCAAACTTGCATATTCCAGAATATTACAAAACTTTTGACTCACCCTAGTATATATATATATATATATATATATATATCCCAGTTGGCTGCGGCTGTAGAATACACTAACTGCTTTTGTGCAGAGGGGTAAGACCCTCCCCCCAGTGAGTGTCCTGCATATGACACAAAACAATCTGATGGTGAGGTTCCAGTAATACTGGAGCTTTGGAGAATGCGGGGTACCTCTTCATTGCCATCGCTCCCAAATCCATTCTTGAGTGTTAGCACCTGATAGGATCCTATCAATGGGTCAAGTAGAACTAAACTGTGTATTTATGTTGAACTGCCTTGTTTGAAATAGAACAGTTTTGACATTTAACTGTATTTAAACAAAAAACTATACTTATACTAAACTGAATTGTTTGAAAAAATAGAACTGTTTATATGTATAAAAATGGATTTGGCATTTATAACCAAGGGTCGTTGTGCTATGAAACCAAACCATATATATATAAGTAGTATAGTTTAATGCAGAAAATAAAGCCACATATTGCAACTAATAGTTTTACATTTTCATAATCACCAAGCAATAAAGAATTCCAATTCTTGCAATTATAATTCTCCCGAATATGATTGTGTCTGATGCTCGTGAAAATAAGATTTTTGAATTTTTTTTTCTTTTTATTATGTTCTATAACAGTTAGGAATAGAGTGGATCAGCAAACTGATGCCTCTTGGTAGATTAGCTGATTTATTTAAGCAGGAACAGCAAGGATCATAAATAAGATAGGAAAAATTCTTGGTAAGACTTGAATTCACATCCTGTTTACATTAGTGAAACCTGATTAAATGGATCAGCTGTTCTACCAGCTCTGAAAAGGCATTGTTAGCAGAAATTCAAATCAAAACCTTTAAATTTATCTCTCAATGTTTCCTAGTGGCTCTTAGAACTATGCTCTGTTGATGAGGCTTACACTGATTGTATTTCCATGCAGGGGGTGGGTAAGATCACCTAACCAAAAAAAGAGGTGAACTGGGTATGATACTAAACTACATCTGACTGTGAGGTTCCAGTTCTAGAGATCCATCAAGTGGGGAGTACCTCTTCATTGTCATTACTCCCAGAATGTTGTACCTGTTAGCATCCCATCTATGAATCAAATAGATCTGCTTAAAATTATTTGTATTTAATAGGATTGTGTGTAAAAGAAATCTCTTTGGAAATAACTACAAAGACAGTAAATTTGAATGTATGATGAATTTAATTCCCTAACCTTTAAGCCTAAAATAACCCTCAATTGGTTGACATGCCATCACAACCAATCAATCTCTCAGAACCAAATTTGTTGGGTTTTTTTTTTTTTTTAATACCATAATAATTATTATTATCATCAGTTTTGATGGGCATTTTTTGCTTTGTTTGTTTTTTTCTTTTTTTATTGCAAATCACTTAAGTCATCATTTTGACAGGGAGGATCAGTGTATATTTGCTAATTGCTCTTCATTGTTCAGTTGCTACAGCAGCTGGTGCATTTAACTGGGATTCCCAAAGCATGAGGAAAATGCATTGGAGTTTCACTAAGATCTTATCCTTTATTATTTCCAAGATATACTGATCCTTGCTCTTATACAATGGCAACTAAAATGAGTTGTAAGAAAAAGAAGAGGCTAGAAATTAAAAGATGGCAGAAAGTAATAGTTAAAATTAATAAGACTAGTAATAATAATGGCTGTCTCTTGTATTTTTCTGAAATGATAGTCACATGTGCATGACTGTCAGTCAACTGGTACATAGTTGAAGTCAAAATTCAGTCCATCCTGCTGACATTTCTTTGTAGAAATTAGAAATACTAATTGCCAAAGTAAGAAAATGAAAACGGAAGAATTAATAATGCTATTAGATACTGACTAATAATCTTGACATTTTTTAAATCAATAAAATTACTAATTGCAAGAAATTTAGGAGAGTAATTGCTCAAAATAACTCAGACAACTTTTGAATCATTAAAATATATTAGTCCATTGGATGATGATAAAACAAGTATATATATATATATATATAAAATAAATCCTAAAATGAATATATAAATCTCTTTGTGGACCTAATCATTTTAAAATTATATATATATATATATATAAAGTATTTAACTGGAATGATCACTGGGGAGAAAGAAAAGACAAAGTACATAATGAAAGATTTTATTTCTAATATTAAAGTTATTCAGTCATTGTTTTACTCATTGAGATTATGATTGAGATATGAAGCTATAACATTAGAAATTATCCTATTGAAAAAAGTTATTTGAAAAAAAAAAAAAAACCAAATGTCTGTGATCAAATATTTGTTGACTGAAAAGTATAAATCATGAAAAATTTGCAGAATAGTGTGTAATGTGTATGTCGAGCCATGTTTTAGTAAAAAAAAAAATCTTTACAATTGGGCTAAACACAGCTTTGCTATTTTGAGCCTGAGTCAAAAAAACAGTCCATGGTGTGAAAACACATTGACTCTCTGGTAAAGATTCTTTCTTTTCTGGATACAGCAGACAGTAAAGAAGGTCATGCTGATAATCTTCTGGGAGACAAAAGGACCCATTTCTATTAATTTCCTTGAAAAAGATACAACTGTAAACAGTGTTTCCTACAACCAACTCCTTAGGTAATATTTCACCTTATTTATCGAATGATCTTCACATATGATTAGTTATATCTTTCAGCAGCTGAAATATTACTGTTTGAGAACCATTCTTAATAAGATTCCATTTTTCCCCACGAGGAACAATTCCCACTCTCTATTCAAATTTGTTAGCTTTACATAAAACTGTCTGGATTCCTATCGAAGACAGACAAACTGTTGCCATCTTTTAATGTAAATATTACATTTCCCAATTAATTTCAAGTCAGTGAATATTTTCATAGAGGCAGAGATCTAATTTACATTTGATTTGAATATAATGGCAATAACCCTACAGATCCTTTTCTAATCTTAAAGAAAGGAACTTCTTCTTTCATATACTCATCACCAATTTATTGACTCTGTATATTAATGGCAAAGCACATGCAATTTTTGAGTCTGATCTGAATGGGCTGCAGTTGAGATTTAAATATATCTTCACATTCTTTTATTTTTCTGCAACAAGTATATCCACTTTCTCATTTTTCATCTTGGACCAAAAGTGTGAATATAACATTCTTGTTTCCAAAGAAACAACAGAAAGTACTCTTTGTTTTTTTGTTTTTGTTTTTTCTCCTAAAGGAAAGTCTGTGAATGTATTGACAGATTCTTCTATGAATAGCAGATCCAGGATAAATGGGAAAAACCAGTGTCTCCATAAATCAGATGAAAATCGAGATCCATAATGCATCAATGTTGACTTCAACAAACAAGAGAATTAGGTCTAAGGCAGTAGGAGATTTAGCTCCAAACCCATTTAATACTCGAGAGAGATGAAGAGAGAAGAAGATCACTGGTGGAATAAAACGGACGATTTCATTAACAAATGGCTTTCAAAGAAGTTGGTGAATGGAAACAATAAAGAAAATAATGCTACTATACATTTTATGACTAAAGGCAATATTCCTATGTTAACTCTTATTTAACAGCTGACAAATATTTTTCCTTAAAAACTGATACTTAATTTCTCAATTACAGTATTTAATCTTTTATCTTTAAGATAGTACTATTTAGGAGTGTAAGGTGCATGTCATGGGGAAGAAGGAGAATGGTATCTATTTTTTCGTCATTAAAGAAGAAAGACTAAAAACATATCTACCTTCTAATCTTCCCCACCCAATATCCCACAATCTGACTTTATTCTCACTATCCCTCCCTATATACTGTTGTATGTAGGAATGAGGAGATAATAACACTTATGTATAAAAATCTTCATCTTTTTTTCTTTATTATGAAATGGTTGAAATGGTTGACTAGAAGAGAGAATGAGAGAGAAAAAGTCAGGAACTGCTACGATTTACACCAAGAGATATGATATATTCAGAGTGTCTTTTTTCTTTGCTCTGCCTCCATGAGGCTGGCACAGGGCTGACTTAAAATATTTAATCACCTTTGTTTCTATCCTCACAGTTTTCTCGTAGACTTTCAATTCATTAGCGTGCTTTCTTCTTGATGTTGTGGAGTCCTTCTTAATTGCCGTAGCAAGAGCAGTTAAAAAGCCTTCTTTTCATTTTTTGTTCAGTCTTCTACACCCCCTTTTCCTTAAAAACCTTTTTTTCTGTAAGAAATTTTTCTTTGCTTTGTATGCAGTAGACAAAGAAACTTTGGCTTGGTTTCAGCATTAAGCAAATCATAGATTCTTTGTTGTTTCTTTTTTTGCTCATTCATATTGGGCTGAGTCTTAATTAAAAAAGTGCTTGAATAACAGAGCTAATCATGGAAATTTAGATTTATTGCATTTTTTTCAAAAATTGGATGAATCAAACTAAAAAAAATATTTTAAAAATTATTCCATATTTTGCTTCTACACTCTGTAATAAAGGCATGAATCCAATCCTCCCTATTCCATATTTTGCTTCTGCACCTTGTATTGCTTATAAATAAGTATATACCTACAATTTTTTATAAAGAGTTAATTTTCTTCTCAACCAAAGATACCTGGATTTTATTATTTTTAGTAGAATCTCATACAATAAAACAGTTATTATTAGAGATTATTTATTCCCAAACTCGACAGTAATTGAACTTAGGAACTAATGATAAAATTACATAAATATATATATAAAGGGTTTACTTATTTTTGATCTTTTATATATTCATATTTTTTGTTACAGATTTTCAGTATTGTAGAGTTTGGTAAATGATAAAACCTAATATCCGTTTATATTTTATAATGTTCTACAAGAAATAATGAAAATCCTAGTATCCTTCTTTTAGAGAACCCCCGCCCAAAAAAAAACTTGTGATTAAAAAATTGATGAGGTGTTCTTATTTATGGACTTTACTGAAAATTTCATATTGATTTATAATACTGGTTGTGTGCAATCAGCCTATGAAATATGACAGTGTTCAGTTCATATTAGTATGAACAATAAGATTTGTTAATGTAGTAAGTCAGTTAATAAAACTTTTTAAAAGTCTATTTTGAATTGATTTGTTAGAATCATTAATATTGCAGACAATATTTATCTGATTGTAAAACATTTGTGACAATTCAATTTTTGCACATAAACAGAAATACTAAAAATGAATTCTATAGAGTTATAACAGAATGGATTGAAAAATTGGCTCAATAATTGTTTAAGTATTTGTCTATGTTGGGTAATAGTTCAAAACTTGGATCATAACTGATTATTTTACAATCTGGTTACAAAGAGTTGTTGTTGTTGTTATAATAATTATTATTATGATAATAAAGAAATTTAGCAATTTTTTTTAATATCTCATAAAGTTAATATTGTTCAGTAAAAAAATATCATAGACTTCTATAGATTTTTAATGTTTTTTTTAAGAGGATAACATTTAAAAACCTTGACATTTTAGTTTTGGTTTGGATTGTTTGTCCTAAGTAAAATGCGTGAGAGAGAGAGAGAGAGAGAGAGAGAGAGAGAGAGATCCATTTGGAGGATAGAGCTACAGTCATACTACACTAGTGAGGGTTTTTATTGCTAATCCAACTTCCTTTGATTTTGAATTCAGAATTGTTACTTCTCTTAGACTGGTTTGCCTCTTCACAAGGCTAGAAAGCCAAGTCTATTTACTCAAAGATTTGAGCAAAGAAAAGATGAATTCATGCCTTTAACAAAGGCATTAGTGCAAAGTGAAATGCAAATAGCCAAGATTTGAATTTGACTCTTCAAATCCATTTTATATCTCCAGATTGTTAGTCCCTTACAAAGCAATAATGATATGTTATTATTTTATATCTCCAGATAAAGAACTACTTGTAATAAATCTAAATTGTAATGTTTAATTAAATGGGAATAATTATTTAGATAATTTATTAATTATTTCTGAAATTTGAAAATTTAAATTCTTTGATTAGCTATATCTTGAAGCAACATGGTTTCTCAGTGATTGTTGTTTATATTAGAAACCCTGCTTTAAATAGAACCATTCTTTTCCTATTAGGAATTTTTTGTGTGTTTGCATAAAAACTTTTTCTAACTAAGTGTATATATATATACATACATATATATATATATATATATATATATATATATATATATCAAATTTTGTAGCACTACATCAAACCATTTGTTCATCTATCAAAGATCAAGTACTTAATGAGAGGACATTTTATTATTCTTATCTTGGGATGCAATAATCCTAAATAGGTTTATAATATTTTACTCTATATAAAGTAGAACCTCAGATATTTTAGTCTTAAGTTTCTTACTCTGCCAGGAAGTTATACTTGATATTGCAGTGGAAATATTTAAGAGCTAATAAACATACCTCTGGAGTTTCTTTCAAATCAGTTACAGTAAAAAAAATGTATATATAAAATTTTGTTACTCTCATATGGGGATAAGATTATTCAAGATAGATTTATGATCGATGATATTCTATCCTTTATGATATAGAAGTCCAAACCTTTTAGTCTTCAGTCTCATACTCTGATGTTAAGTTATGCTTGACGATGGGAATATTTAAGAGCTATAAACAGACTTGTGTTTTTTTCTTTTTCAGATCAGTACTGTAAGAAACAAAAATAGTATAAGATAACTTCATAAAATAGGATAGGATATCTTGGCAAAAGTTCTGCACACAGACTATTGTCAAAGCTCTTCACTTTTGGAATTCAACTTGGCTCCTTCAATGACTCCTATATGAGACCTCCAGGCACCATAAAAAAAAAAAAAGAAGAGAAATTATACGTAACATTTTTACTGTATATATGAGTTAGGAAGAACCCAACAGGTGCAACATCCAAACTTACTGAGTTGAGATACTGATTTTGTGTTTGTAAAGTATTCAAGTGAATTTTTATATTCATAATTGCCAGTAATTATTCAATCTTAATAGATATATCATTAGCAATTTTGTATCAATTATTTTAGGTATATTTATGTGTGGGTTGTGTAATGATTATTGCCAAAGAAAATTGAATCAACAAGCCAAGTTCAAATTCCAAATGAGGCTGTATGCTTTCTACTTCTCACTAATGCCTTTGTGAAAGGCATGAACCCATCTCTACTTCCCCCTGCTCTGAGTAAAACTGTAGAGAAGATGGAAGTTCTCTAGCTTTGGTTGGATGACTACTCTAGAGGAAGGGTAACATTGAATTTAAAACCCCATCAATATTTTATAGACCAGGGATACCAGACTGAGCATATTATTTACCATGTCTTGTAGACCTTGGATAAGCCTAAATCCCCCAGTAGAATGAGAAAAAAATGATGGGATGAGATGCAGGGTGATAATTTTACTGAGGAATAAATAGATGTGTAAAAATCCTTAAAATTTTTTCATTAAAAATCTCATCTTCTGATGAAGGTAGATAGAATATACTTTATCTAAAAGAAGATTTTGGCTGATAGCCTGGCATTATTATACACTTGTACATTGGGACATGTTTTCTCATCTTTTTGTGAGGATCAAAAGGGAGGCTTTAAATATTAAAGGAAATTTTGAAATTGAAATTGTTTATCTAGAGCAGCTTATTCAAACATTGTGATAAAAAAATATGCCCTGTGGATTAAACTGAACAATTTTCTCATAATAATGATGTCATTTAAACTTAACAGGATAACTTACAGAAAAGCAATAATAGCTGAAAATAGAGACACTTTAATAAAAAGAAATAAAAAAGATAATACCTTTAAGAGATTAGATAAAGTTAAGATAACTTTGTAAAATAAACTATCTTATTCCCGTTTATTTATTTTTTCTTTTTGCAAGAATCCAGTTTTAGATCTCACTCATTGGAATTTAACACAAATATTAATCTCTTTCTTAGTAAGTGAAATTCATTAACAGCATAACAATGACTTGGGCTTGTGTCTTCATCTTGGTTGTTATTGTGTCCTGGGTAAAACATTAAACTGCATCCAGTAGTGCGGCTACAGTTCTGAAGATCTGTAGAGTATGAAGTACCCCTTCATTGTTAAGACTCCCAGGTCCTCTCTGAACTGGACTGGTTGTATCTTTTAGAATCCCATCTATGGATCAAATAGATCTGTTAAAAATCATTTGTATTTACTAGGAATAATTGATATCATATAACTGCATGCCAAAAAATTAAGAAACCATACAAAAAATGTAAATATAAATGTATACTGTATGTAATTTCCTAACCATTAGGCATAAAATAACCCTAGAGGAGTGACATGCCATTAAAATCAATCAATCAATTAATCATTTACTCTCTGACTTTTTTCTGATGGTTATCATAGTTAGATTAGGTTAGTTTGGTACAAGGTCAGAAGTATAGGGCACCCAGTAAGAATCAAATTCACTAACAATGGTCTGATAGACTTTTTTGCTAACCATTATATCACTCGATGTGTCCAGATGTCTATCGTAATTATTAACTTTAGAATTTTGAACTAACTTCTTTATTCGGTCAAGAAGAATAGGGTTCCTACTTAGGAGATAACTCATATCTGATAATTCTTCTTTGAGATGTCACTTGTCTGTCCCTTTCTCTGAACCAGAGTAAACAGCTTTTGTGCACTACCCAACCAAATAATTGAAGTCATGACCACCTGTTTGACCAGTGATTTTATCCACTTGATCACGTGTTTTGTTAGAAAATCTGATGGTTGTAACTTTGAGCCAGATTTTTGTCTGTCTCTTCAACTAAACTAGACTATATGTGTTGTTGTTTTTGTACTACTTGTTTGACTATAATAACAACCAAGATGAGGACACTTGTCCAATTGCATCAATGTATGATAATGTTAATTTCTTATCTCAAAAATTCAGTCTCATGCCACCAATACTGAATTGGCTGAATAATTGGCTGTTGACTTTAGCACAATTCAGTATTTTTTCATAATTCTCATTGCATTTGATAATTTTTTCTCATCTGTTTCTACTATATTCATATGTGGAATTATATATGGTATCAGTGTACAAAGGGTGTCAGAAAAATAAAAAAAATTAAAAATAAATTTATTGCTTTGCTTAGAAATGTAATGAAACTTGTCTCCTTTTATTATTATCATTTATTATCATCATCATCAACATCATCATCATTCACAGGGTTTGTTTTTTCTATTTCTAAAATATTTTCTGGAAGTTGTTTTAAAGAATTATGAGTAAACCTCATCACAAATTTTCTTCCATCTCTTCTGATCTCTGAAATTGATGCCATTTCAGGATGGATTTCATTTTTAAGATGAAGAAAGAAAAAAAAAAAAAAAAACTCATACAGGGTACAACTCTAAAGAGCAGGGAAACAAATATTGTTTCTTGCTTAACAAAAAATTCCCTTGTTCTCATTGCCTGTTGATGTAAAAGGTTGTGCAGATTTAGGATCATAACTTAAAGTACTGGTATCATTCATGACACTTTGTATAACTCAAACAACATTTTCTCCAAAATACCTGCTGGGGCTTTGGGGAATGTGAAGCACCCCTTCATTGTCATCGCTCCCAGGTCCACTGTGGCCTGGAGTGTGGTGCCTGATGGGGCCCTGTCAGTGGGTTAAATAGAACTAAACTGCATACTTATGCTAAACTGAATTGTTTGAAGTAGAACTGTTTGACTAAACTTAAGAGCTTGAAGTAGAAACGTTTCTGACAATTATACTGTTTACTCACATTTAAACTGCATACTTATGCTAAACTGAATTGTTTGAAATGGAACTGTTTTTGATATTGAAACTGTATTTCCGCTAAACTGAATTGTTTAATATAGAACTGTTTTAACATTTAACTGTGTGCAAACAAAATCTATACTTGAACTAAACTGAATAGCTTGAAATAAAAATGTTTTTGACAAAATGTATACTCATGCTAAACTGAATTGTTTGAAATAGAACCGATTATTTGTATAAAAATGGATTTAAATAGCACTAAATTGCATACTTATGCTGAACTGATTTGTTTAAATAAAACAGTTTGACTAAACTGAATAGGTTGAAATAGAAATATTCTTGACAATTAAACTGTGTTATTATACTAAACTGAACTGCTTGAAATAGAACTGTTTTGACATCAAAACTGCATACTTAAGCTGGACTGAATTGTTTGAAATAGTACTGACTATTTGCATAAAAATGGATTTGGCATTAAATAAACTACAAAAGTTGATATGCCATAAAACCCAAACAACCAACCTACTAATCTAATATACCTGCAACAGCATTAGAAAAATCTTTGTAAAACCTTTTCCTAATTTATAACAGAACTTTATGCAAAATTCCCTCATTGTTCAACTTGACAAGCTTACTATATTTATGTTTATTCTAGCATTCTTAGTGCAAACATTAAATAACATGATAGAATTTTTTTAAACAAAAGCTACATAATTTTTTCATCTGAAGCATTTTATTAGTACACTGTTTTAAACTTCAATATCTGTTTAGACATTATTTCAATACCTTTTTCTAAAAACATTTAATTAGAGTGACACCTTTTCAGTTTCAATGTGAAAAAGTTGAACTTCAAATTAAAAAGTGTTTATCTTCAATTTTAAAATTTAATTTCAAAATAAAGCTCATTGTTTCTTAAACTGAGTGATATCATACAAATTAGTAGAAAATGTACAAATCATAGCATCCTGTATCTCTATTTGCGATATATCTATACTGCAAAAGCAACGCATCATGATTTCAAACACCGAACATCATAATCGGGTATTTAAGATTTAAATTTTCAAAACCAACTTTTAGTATGGATACACAAATAATTGTTCTATTTTGTTGGCTGAAGTATTTATAAAATTGTGACTTCATTTATTCTATTGTATGAAAACATACATTTGTGTACAACAGTATTTTACTCTTTGTTTTAAGAATCTCCTAATCAAAGATGATATATGAACTTATTTTAGTTTCTAATTATCTTTTTGATTATATTATTTCTAAGTTTATCCTTAAAAACCAAGACTGTATCACTTCACACATAAAAACTCACATTCAATCTTGTAAACAAAAAGTGTTTTAAATTGAAGTCCAATTTTTGTTAATTGAGTTTAAAATTATTTAATTAGAAGCTAAAAAGTTTTCTTTATTAATTCATATCAGAATTAAAACTGTAACATTCTCTCATTGCCCAGTTGGCTAGGGGGTGCTGTAGAATACACCAACTGCTTCTCTGCAGAGGGGTAAGATCCCTCCCCAACGAGTGTCCTGGATATGATACTAAACAATCTGATGGTGAGGTTCCAGTGATGCTGGAGTTTTGAGGAATCTGGAGCACCCCTTCATTGCCATTGCTCCCAGGTCCACTCTGGCCCGGAATGGTAGCACCTGATAGGGCCCTATCTATGGGTTAAATAGAACTAACTCCATACTTATGCTAAACTGAATTTTTTAAAATGAAGTTGATTTTGACATTGAAACTGTACTTACATTAAACTGTATTGTTTAACATAGAACTATTTTGACATTTAACTGTGTATAAACAAAATCTGTACTAATACTAAACTGAATTGGCTGAATTAGAACTCTTTGATGAAGCTGAATAGCTTGAAATAGAAATGTTTTTGACAATCAAACTGTGTACTCATGCTAAACTGAATTTTTTAAAATGAAGTTGATTTTGACATTGAAACTGTACTTACATTAAACTGTATTGTTTAACATAGAACTATTTTGACATTTAACTGTGTATAAACAAAATCTGTACTAATACTAAACTGAATTGGCTGAATTAGAACTCTTTGATGAAGCTGAATAGCTTGAAATAGAAATGTTTTTGACAATCAAACTGTGTACTCATGCTAAACTGAATTTTTTAAAATGAAGTTGATTTTGACATTGAAACTGTACTTACATTAAACTGTATTGTTTAACATAGAACTATTTTGACATTTAACTGTGTATAAACAAAATCTGTACTAATACTAAACTGAATTGGCTGAATTAGAACTCTTTGATGAAGCTGAATAGCTTGAAATAGAAATGTTTTTGACAATCAAACTGTGTTCTCATGCTAAACTGAATTGTTTGAAATGAAACTGATTTTGACATTGAAACTGTACTTACACTAAACTGAATTGTTTAATATAGAACTATTTTGACATTTAAATGTGTGTAAACAAAATCTGTACTTATACTAAACTGAATTAGCTCTGTTTGATGAAGCTGAATAGCTTGAAATAGAAATGTTTTTGACAATTAAACTGTATACTCATGCTAAACTGAATTGTTTGATATAGAGCTGACTATTTGCATAAGAATGGATTTGGTATTAAATAACCTACAAAGGTTGATATACCATAAAACCAAACCAACCAACCAGCCTGTTCTCTCAGGCTTAATATATGCAGTAAATTCATCTTAGATGTTGTCCTGTAAGTGTCTGTGTGTGTGTATCCTTATCACTTGATATTTGTGTGTGTTTGTTTTGCTAGCATAAATTTCGAAGATAAGGATTTTTTTAAAAAACATCCTGTATTGTAAAAAGCAACATATGAAATAATATATAAAATTCCTTAATTTTATTAAATAAGAATAAAGGATAGCCTAATTATTTTTTAATTTGTTTAAACAATACATTTACAGTTTTATCTTTTGCTATATTCAGGAAACTACATAATTTCATTTATTCCAGATTTTTTTTTTATCTTTGCAAAAAATTGTTCGGTGGATTAAAAGCAATCTAGTTTGCTGGTAGTTGTTGTGAGATCAATCCCTGGATTGGGTTATGCAATAAAATGATAATCCTAACTCTGTATCACCTTCTAAATCAACAGACAAAACTTCCCAGTAACAATTTCTTTCTGGTTATCAAAGAAACATTTTCTTCACTGAATTTTATATTCTTTTTCTAGATTGTCTTTATCTATTACTGCATTTACTTAATCTAATTAGAATCAGTTGTTTTTCAGTTCAACATTTTAGTCCTCAAGAAGGAATTAATCATCTGGTATTCACTTAAATTGATTGATTTTAATTGCCTGTCAACCTCTCCAGGGTTATTTTATGCCTTGAAGTTAGACAATTGCATTTATTCTGTGTTCATATTTACATTTTTTTTGTTTCTTTGTTTAATGGCATATCAACCTTCATGAGTCATTTCAATGCCAAAGCCATTCTTGTAGATGAACAGCAGTGATACTATTTAACTTGTAGCTGAGGAGATGAGTGGGCATATACTCTCCCCAAGAGTATTAGCCCATAAGTGAACGTAATAACATGACTGGAGTTTGAACACACTTACTTTATAATTTTTGTGTTGTTGATTCTTAAGACTTTTTTGATATGGTCCTATTGAATACAAATAATTTTTTAACAAATCTATTTGATCCATAGATAGGACCCTAACAGGTACTCCCACTCAGCATCAGAGTGGACCTGGGAGTAATAGCAGATCTTCAGAATTAGAGTTTCATATCCAAGATATACCTTTTTGGGGACAGGGAATGGAGGTCTTACCCTTCTGCAAGAGTTACAGTTAGAATTCCCTTAGAACAGCAACATCAAGTTCTTTAGATAAAGACCAACCTTTGACTGAGTTTATGTACTTCATTTTGCTTCTCTCACAATCTCCTGCATTCAACATTGTTGTAAAGTATTCACTTTTCATTGTTTGTCACAATTTGTTTTAAATTCAGAACATTATGATTTAAGCAATGAATCAGACATAGAAAAATAGTCCATTAGTTTTTTTTTTCATTTATACAGGCACCATAACAACTCACATAGCCAATTGATACTTAGTGCTGGATTTGGATATTTTAAAATATATTGATTATCATGAAGCTTTGATTATTCTCAAGTAATGTCTTGATTTGATTGATTACTACCAACTTCAACTGATTAATCAGTTGTTCAGTGAGAAATCTCTGGCAAACCACAGTTGACATATTCAATTATTCGCAGTACCTTTTCTGTAAACTAAACAAATTGAAGTTGAATTTATATGTTCATTAAAGTTTTAAAAAAGCATAATATTTTCTTCCATTTTCAATGTATGTGTGTAACAGCATTCACCCAATGTGTGTTATATCAACTTCACGTGTATATTCATTTGTGTCTCGGAAATTATTTTCAAAAGATGGTCCCAAGCCACATTTAGATACCAGGTTTGAATTCAGAATTTTCCTTCTCCTAGACTGGTTGCCATATCATGTTTAAAGAGCCCAGTGTGCCCTACTATTCATCCATAGCTGGAGGGAAAATAGTTGGATGCATACCTTTCAAAAGGGTACTAGCACTATATGGAATGAAAACAGCCCCATCCAGGTTTGAACTCTAGTTACCATGATGACAACCATTACACCACAAGCATCTTCTTTCAATGTTAAGATCAGTAAACTAAATTCAAAAGATCTTAAAGAATAAATCATGACAGCTGTCACAATAAAATCAAAACTGATTATTTTATTGAGGTGAGTCTAAAGTTTTTTAATAATTGGTATATGCTAGTTTGTGGTATATGTAACATATGACCAAAGCAGTTCAAGCCATTAAACGTACCAGCTGTGGGTGTTAGTTTTGTAATAGCTGATGTGATAACATGCTATACATTGCTACATTCTTCATGAGATTTGAAAGCTGCACAGATGAATAGGCAAAGTAATCTAATTTGTGAACTCATGTTTTATGAGTTTGAATTTAACCATAACTAGAGGTATGAAAGGCGAAAATGCAGTTGATCATAATTACTATATGATTCAAGAAATTTCAGTCAGGTTGCAAGAATCTTGACAATTAGGTAAGGTCAGATAAGCTAAAACCTTAGATTCTGAATGTATGCTCCAAGTCATAGAGGCAATCCAGCAAGTAGGACTTGGAGAATATCAGAGAAGCTTGACACCTCAAAGTGTTTTTCATTAATTTCACAAACCCAACAAAAGCATCCAGAGATGCCAAATTGTGCCTCATCTTTTGAAAATATTGCAAAACTTTTGACTCACCTTAGTAATTGAAATTAATTAAAACTAAAGGCTTTTAATGACAAAAATGGAATTTTAAGCTAATTTAATAAAATATCTTTTTTATTAAGAGTTAAGTGCTTGTAAGAAATTGCCATCTGTTTATGTGATACTGACACATATGGGAAATGTTATACAAGTTTATGTTGTAATTGTATGTCTAGAATATAATGTTATGAAATAATCTATTCATTATTCATGTCAATATTTATAGGCTATAATGAACAATGAAATTGAACTAGTAATTGTGTATAAAACATTAGCTATACTTCCTTAATTTGTACTACACATGTATTAAGATACTTTTTCATATCCATCCTACCTACCTACCTATGGTAAATGTAATACTTTCAAATCTAAACACAATCTGATTTAATTGTCAATAGTTAAACTATCTAACTTAAAATCTACCCTATGAGCAGGATTTTAAGTTAGTAACATGAAACTATGTTTTTCAGGACTTACAAGTTAATTAACATCATTGAGCCCCCTGGTAGTTGTTTCTTGGACTACAAATGTAAAAGTCTTTATTTTTTGGTGACCAGAAAAAAAGCCACAACAAAAAGGTTATCACTTTGGTTTTTGGCAAGGAAATTTTCTGTTAGATATCTTCTTTATACTCTTAAAACACATGTAAAGTAAAAGTCCAGAATAGATTTAAACTTTTATTGTAAATTGAAATCCTTGCTAATTATTTTGAAAGTTTTGAAATTTTCAAAAACATATGCTTAAAAATATTCCTTTTGCTTCATCTGAGAAAAATGTTGTAACCATTGCACTATAATTGTCTTTGAGTTATGCAATAATAGACAGACAAAAGGACATTTTATCAGTGATGGTAAGATCTGTATTTTATTTTTTGGGATCTATCAAATTTAAAGCATTTTTAAAAACTGAAAAATTTCAAACAAAAATCTATTTTTTGAATTTTGTTTTTCATATATAATTCTGTAATGAAAATTTGATGAAAAGATTTTCAGGCCTGCTTGCATTTTAACAAGTTGTAGACATAGAAACAACCATTTATAGATTAAATTGACACTTACAGCAATACCAAATTTCTCTTCTGTTCTTTCATTTAAATACACATAAATCTGTTAATGATTCTACTCTGTGCTATA
This sequence comes from Sepioteuthis lessoniana, assembly GCA_963585895.1. Taxonomy (NCBI): domain Eukaryota; kingdom Metazoa; phylum Mollusca; class Cephalopoda; order Myopsida; family Loliginidae; genus Sepioteuthis; species Sepioteuthis lessoniana. Next base: position 27,908,164 of record OY757933.1, read on the forward strand.
AGATAAAACCTAGATCCAAACTCTAGACAATCTCTGTTTAACAATAGACAACTTCAACTTGGTTTTCTACACTAAGGCAGTTTCAGAATGCAAAGAATGACAAGAAGAATAGAAAGAAGAATATATTTCACAATGAATATTGCATTATGAAGTTGAAAATTAATGCTTGGCAAATGCATGAATCTAATTCTCTTCTCAATTATTTCTCCAAAGAACAATCATGATAATTCAGTTTACTAGTTTAAAAAAATATATGAAGAGCTATAATTGGCCAAGTATTTAAAAGATATAGCACATTCAGGAAGTGAAACCTGCACATCATCATTCTCTTTTACTTTCTACTATTTCTTTGCCATCAGTGAGACTTTGAATATGCTGACTGCATCCTTTGCAGAGAGATAAAACTTCCCCCTTCAATAAAAGAGATGTCTTGAGTATGTTACTAAACTGGTGAAGCTCCAGTTATAGATATCTGAGGGGTGTACAGTACTCCTTCGCTGGTCCATTCTAATCTGGAGTAGGGTCGCATCTATGGGTCAAATAGATCTGTTTAAAAAGGATTTCTATTTAATAGGACCATATGCGAAAAAAAAACCTCTTAAGAAACATCTACACAAAAAAATATATATGAACATATAATGAATGTGATTCCTTAACCTCTAGACATAACATAACCCTAGACAGGTTGACATGCTGTTAAAATCAATTCTCCATTTCATTATGGCATCTCTAAACTTTAAAAAAATAAAGATGAATGATAAGAGAAAGAAATAAGTTGATGTATGTGAATTACAGTTTGAATCTTCTCCAGGTTCTTATTTTCTAATTTGGTTTTCATATAGATATAAATCCTGACAAACAACCTTTGTTAAAAGCAGATCATTGAAGGTACACCTAAAAACTTGAATCCATAAGGCCCATTTTGATCTATAACAGCAGTATTGTTTGGTTATTGTTTCAGAATTTCATGATGTCCACAATGTCCCTTGTTTGTACTTATCTCTACTAACCATATTTACACTTTTTCAACTTGTATTTTATCAGTTATTTCATTTTTTTCCACAGTCAGAAAGGATTTTATTAGTATTTATTATTATTTTCTGTTATTTGTACATTAGTCTACAATTCTTTTATTGCAACCATCTGCTGTTAAGTTCAAAAACTGAACATTAGGAAACAAGTGTTTATCTAGTCGTTCTTTTTGGTTTTTGTTGTTTTACTTTATTTGTTAATTTAGATGTGAGTTTGAGGAAGGCCTAAAGCCATTTCCATGCTTTACAAAAAATAAATCTGCTGATACAATTTATAGAACAATTTTGTTACCTTCATATATTGGTTGATGAATAAAAAATTAGTGTGGAATGATATTGTAATGACAATTAAATCCTTGCATTTTTATTTACTTATCTGGCAAGTGTACCAAAATCAGTGCACCATCAGATTTATATAGTTGATAAAGTTAATACAAAATTATAATTCCTCTAATTTGAAAACTTTTAGCTTATGGAGTTAACCCACTCAAGTTAAGTATGAAATAAAAAAAACATTTTCAATCAAACAGCTAAAATTTGTCAGCCTGACATTAAAAGTGGAAGTGATTTTAAAGGTTCTCACGTTAGTTATATAAATAGTAAGTATCCAGTTTTTCTGATTACTTCCCCATCATGGTAAATGATGTTGCATGCACCCAAGTTACAGTTTTTGAAGTAATATCTCCTTAGTAAAGTGCACAGTACTCTTTTACTAACAGTATTTACTAAGTATTTTTTTTTTAGATAACAGTAGTTTAGAAGAAAAAGCCTAGAATGCTACTACAGCCCCCCCCCTCAGAAAAGGAAAAAGGAAAAAAAACCAACAAAAACGAATTGTCTCCTTCACCCCACTAGACCGCCCCCAAAGCTACCTAAAATATCAGTAGTAAATAAAAGTCCAAACGAAGAAGACGCATTTGAACTCAGGAGCCAAGTGGAAGAAATATGTCAATATTGGTCAGTATGTCTTTAATTCCAATTTAAAATGCTGAATTTTACAAAATGTTATGCTGTATTTTGTTTGTAAAATAATGCTTAAACTATGCGTTTTAAATGTAAAGGCACACTTACTCTACTGTAAAGCCAATTTGATATTAAGCCTATCCACATGTCAGCGAACAAGGCAGAATGTTTTTAAATATCTTCTATCGAATAATTTAAAAATTCGTAAAGAAAGCCCTAACAGTAGTTTAGAAGAAAAAGCCTAGAACGCCTAATGCTACCACAGAGCTCTAATTCCTGAAGCCTGCTAGGTCCCCAACTGTAGGATGAAAAAAAAAAATGAAAAACCCTTGGAAAAGTCCCAATACAGCAAAAAAGTATAAGTCAGTATTAGTGAAAGTCATAAGAAAGTACCTTAATGTTGGACTTTAACTAAGTTAAAACTTAGAACAAATCCCCCCCCTTTTATTTATTTATTTTTTTATTTTTTTTTTTTTATTTTTTTTTTTTATTTTTATTTTTTTTTATTTATTTATTTATTTTTTTTTTTTTTTTAATTTTCATTTATTTTATTATGTACACATGGGAAGCAGCATGATGTACGTTAAGGTATTTGAATAAACCAATGGACGACCAAAGTCAATACCCAAATGGGTCCTGGACGTGAGTTTGACGACTTTTCGCTCAGGATCGACAGTTCGATCGGGGAACTACTGCTGCTCCTCTATAAGAGTGGCTTCTATAGAAGAGAATAAAACAGCCATCGAAAGATAACCATGACCCACACTCAAACCACTTACACAAACCGCATCGCTCTTCGCGCGGGTAAAAAAGGGGCGCGTCCTGCTGAGGTTGGAGCCCTGGCCTCGGTGTTCGAAAAATCAGCTACAGAGCTCAAACAATCAAAACTACTAAAATGCAAGCAAACACTACAAATAGCCACATTTAACGTAAGAACCTTAAATAGAATAGGACAACTCCCAGAGCTAATCGCATCGGCCGAAGAACATAATATAGAAATAATATGCATACAAGAACACAGATACACGCACACAGAAGATATCAAATATCACGAAACTGGCAATGGATGGTCGCTCGCCACTGTATCCGCATGGAAAAACTCTGTCAACGCCGCAGTAGGAGGGGTAGGATTGCTTATAGGACCTAGAGCACTAAAAACGCTTAATAGCATAGAGAAAATACGACCTAGGATGATGGTAGCTACATTTAACGGAAACCCCAGAGCAACAATCGTCTCATGCTACAGCCCCACCAATGTTAGTGAAGAAAATGAAATAGTCACCTTCTACGATGAGTTATCCTCATTAGTGCGTAGCATCCCGAAACACAACATGTTAGTCATTGGCGGAGACATGAATGCACAAATCGGGAAAAACGGAAACAACAAATACAGCCTCCACAACACGTCAAATAGAAATGGGCAACATCTAACAGATTTCATGATAGACAATAGATTAGCATGCCTCAATACAAACTACCAAAAAAGAGAGGGCAAACTATGGACATACACGTACGCAAACAATACTAAAGCTCAGATAGACTACGTCCTTATAAACAAGAAATGGAAGAATAGTGCATTGAATTGCGAGGCATACTCCTCTTTTGAGGGTGTGTCCACCGATCACCGAATAGTCACAGCGAAAATACGGTTAAGCCTACGAAAAAACGACAAACGAACAGCGACCACCAAACACTATGACTGGGCCCTATTAAACAACAAAGATGTCAGAGATAAATACGTATTAGAATTGAGAAACAGATTCGAAACACTACAAGAAAAGACGGAAAAAAGTACACCAAACGACGAATACGAAAATTTCGTCAATGCACACCTTGAGGCAGCAGCAAAATACATTCCAACAAAAATTAAAACTAAATATAGAGTCCCATGGGAAACCTTAGCGGTGAGAGAAAAACGTGCACTAGTGAAAACAGCCTCCAAAAACTATCGAAAAAACCCAACAAACACAAATGCCTTAAAACTAAAAACGGCACAAAATCAATTAGCAGGCATATATATAAAGGAACAGACAGAATACATTCAAAATCAGATAGATAAGATCAGAGACTCGGTAGAAGATAGACAATCTAGAATTGCCTGGCAAACAATAAACGAAGTGAGCAGAAGAAAGAACACAGCCAAAGCAAAACTTAAAGCAGCAAACCAACAAGAAAGAATAAAACTGTGGAAACAGCACTTCGAAAACTTACTTGGAAACCCACCAAAAATAACGCATGAACCAATCACCAGAATAATTAGCAAACAATTAGACATTAAACTTGGACCGTTCACACAAGAAGAACTCGACTCGGTTCTCAGAAAAATTAAAAATAGGAAAGCTGCAGGACTGGACGAAATTCCCCCGGAAGTATGGAAGACCAGACAATTCGACGACATACTGCTCCGACACTGCAACGCAGTATACAATCAAAATCCGATAGATAGATGGACGAAGGGATGCATACTCCCCTTCCCTAAAAAGGGGGACCTCGGATTAGCCAAAAACTACCGAGGCATAACACTTACATCCATAGCTGCCAAAATCTACAATGCCCTACTACGAAACCGAATAGAACCCAAAATCGACAACATACTTAGAAAAAACCAAAATGGCTTCCGAAGAAATAGATCTACGACCTCACAAATAGTAAACATCCGCAGAATCCTTGAAGGTGTACGGGCAAAGAACCTACAAGCGACATTAATATTTGTCGACTTTACCAAGGCTTTCGACTCCATTCACAGAGGAAAGATGGAACAAATCCTACTAGCGTACGGCATACCTAAAGAAACCGTAGCGGCAATAACGATTCTCTATAGAAACACTAAAGTAAAAATACGATCACCAGATGGAGACACAGAATACTTCGACATTGTAGCAGGAGTACTACAAGGGGACACGCTGGCTCCGTATCTCTTTATCATTTGTCTAGACTACGTACTTAGAACATCGATTGACAAAATCAAAGAGAATGGCTTCGAACTGACGAAGAAAAGAAGCAGAAGGTACCCCGCAACAACAATTACCGACGCCGACTACGCCGATGACATAGCGATACTGGCAAATACACCTGACCAAGCCGAAACACTTCTGCATAGCCTGGAACGAGCAGCAGCAAGCATAGGCCTCCATGTTAATGCACACAAAACGGAATATATGTGCTATAACCAAACGGGGGACATCTCCACTCTAGAAGGAACCCCTCTTAAACTAGTAGACAAATTCACGTACCTAGGAAGCAGCGTCGAATCAACCGAAAAGGACATCGAAACGAGGTTAACGAAAGCATGGACAGCTATCAATAGACTATCGACTATATGGAAATCAGACCTAACCGATAAAATAAAACGCAGTTTCTTCCAGGCAGCGGTCACATCGATACTGCTATATGGATGCACTACATGGACGCTAACAAAACGGCTCGAGAAGAAACTAGATGGCAATTACACAAGAATGCTGCGTGCAATCCTCAACAAGTCCTGGCAGCAACACCCCACAAGACACCAACTGTACGGCCACCTGCCCCCTATCACGAAATCTATTCAAGTTAGGCGAACCAGACATGCAGGACATTGCTGGAGAAGCAGAGATGAACTCATAAGAGATGTACTCTTATGGATCCCCACACACGGCCGCGCAAAAGCAGGACGACCAGCACGAACGTACATTCAGCAGCTATGTGAGGATACAGGTTGTTGTCCTGAAGACCTGCCTAGAGCGATGAACGATAGGGAGGAGTGGCGAGAGAGGGTCAGGGATATCCGTGCTGCCAGCACGATATGATGATGATGATGATTTACTAAGTGAAACAATATAACATTTATATAACCTCATTATTCAACTTTGTTTTTGTAATGCTTTTCATACATATGTGTGTGTGTGTGTGTGTGTGTGTTTTGTTTTGTGAAATGTATTCTATTGTTCTATGTATATACAGTTTCACATTTCACCTATTAAATATTATTGTTTTACAAACACTTGCTGTATACTTTTTAGATTGTCTTTTACCCAACTATCTTCATTACTCATGCTGACAATTCTTGTAACGTAATTGAATGGCTCATAGAAAATTGAATAGATGAATAAATGATTTGATAAATAAAAAATAAATATATAAAGCAGACAGTCCCCGAGTAACCAGGCCAAGGCGTTCATGCTAATTTAAAAAGACTAGAGAACTAGAGGTCCGAGGATTGTGTGCTCATGTGCGAGCAGAAGCGGATGTTTCTGCTCCTGACATGACAGGTGGAAGTGGGGGGACGACTAGTGTCCTTTGGGAAGTTGGGGCGAGAAGAGATAAGGTAAAGACATTAGTTGAACTCCAGTGACGAAGATGTAAGGAGACGAAAGTTTACGAGCCCCAAATTCTGGAGGCACTCCAAAAGGGACGTTAGAACCAGCGGATAAGCATGTCAGAACCAGAAAAAAATTCAAGGCCTGTTTCTGCTTTCCCTTTCCCACCATGATGCTTATTTTTGTCTAGTTGACACCGTTGTCTTAGTTTCTATACTGTCTTTTTTCTCCCGACGACTACTTGCTACCTAGTAGTAAATAAACCTTTGAGGAGTTTAACAAAGTTTTCGCGTTCGTAAACTTGTTACCGCAGCGGGGTCACAACGGGGTCAAAAAGTATTTTTAGTATCGTGGTCTGACCCACATATTAACAGCCAAAGCAACGACTACAAGTAATCACCACAAGGGAAAATGAAATAGAAATAAAGCATACTTCCACCTTCAATAGTCACTCTTCCAAAAATGGCTACTAGTGTCCAAGTTACCAACTTACTCCAGTTCTGATTGATTACTTCTCTAAACAGTTTTATCTGAAATTCTGACGAGGGATTATAATAATTATTCAATGATGAAGTCAGACTGATATCTTTATCTTGATTATTATTATAGTAAACTTTCAAACATTGTACCCACTGGTACTCTTCAGATGTGATAGTTGGTAAACTTAAAGGAATCTTAAACTGAACACTTTTTTCAGTCTATAGGATTTGATTGATCTCGTTCCAAAATCCATTCTTAATTCTTGAGAATTGAACCAGAGTATATGACTGTGGAATGAAAAAGAAGACAACTTACCCCGTATGACAAAGTGAGCATGCAGAACGAAGAGAGAAAAATATGGCCACTTTGACATCTCAAGTTAATGTTACATGGTCTCGAGTGACGAGAATTTGAGGGAGTGGGTTATGCAATTTCTTTCCTTTTTAAAGCATAAAAACTACCACTCACGGAAGGAAAAGCAACATTTTCACAGTGACGGCAGTGCTTTTCTTTGTCAGGACGGTACACACGGAAGTCGGTAATCGATTGTTAGAAATCAGTTTCTCACCAGTTTAACCACAAGCTATTTCGGCATTTTACAACTCTTACGAGATGGAGGGAAAAGTTCGCTTGAGCAGCGATATGATGAAATCGTTTGATGGTGATTGCTATTTAATGGCTTGGTTAGTGAAGGTAAAGCTGGTCGCAAGGCAGCAAAAGATTCCTGACCTTGCAAGTTTTATACCCCTGTTCTTAGAAGGAGACCCTTTGGTTTTATACCTCCAATTAAGATCGTCGATCTGAAATCCGCATACCTGCAAATACATGTTGCGATACATTTATGGAAGTACAAGTTGGTCAGATACAAAGAGTAGACCTATTGCCTGACTCGGTTGGGGTTTGGATTAAATGTTGCCCCTAAATCATGTCAGCAATTTTCAAAGCCGTGCTCAAAAAAGAGAATAGCATGGGAGAGGGCACAGATTCCTATTTAGATGACATCTTAGTTGACGAAGATGCAAGTGCTTGTGTCAAACATTGTAAGTCATCGCGATAAATTTGGCTTAATAGCGAAACCACCGGAATCATTTAAAGGAGAGGCAACAGTGGGTCTTCAGCTTGACAAAGATGTGACAGGCAACCTGGTAGTTACAAGAGGGAATGAAATCCTCGAAGTGTATGAGGAAATGAGCAGACGTGAGCTGTTCTCTGCTTGTGACAAACCGATGGGCCACTACTCAATTGCTGGATGGCTTAGAACCGCTTGCAGTTACTATTGTATTGCCATGAACAACTATACATACACATATACATGCATGCAGAATCATAACGACGCAATGAAGACGAGCGACACAGTTCTTTAGAAAAATATACCTCTCACTTTATTTGAAAGGGTTCGAAAGGATTACGAAGGGTTTTACTGTGTGAGAGGTGAATTGGAGGCTGAATAGAACTGCAACATATTGACCCCCACTCTTATGGCCATAACAGCGTTTCTTTCCCGTTCTCCTGGGCTACTCAACAGGGGGCCTGGGGGCTTAGCCTCTCAGGGACATGTTCCTTATTCCAGCATCTTCTCTCCAACTGACTGCTCAATCGGGGGCCTGGAGCCCCCATCTGCTGGGTGCTGGTTTTCTCTACCGCACCTTATCTCCAACTGATTGAACTTCCTGTGCACTGAGTTATATAATTGTTCGTTGCCCACCTTCTTCTCGTGGGCGTCACAAATCGCACTCAATTCAACCCGTCCACGGTCAAGGTTATATCATGATATTCCTCGACCGGATGCACCTGTTATTTACACAGGTGCATTTCCTATTTTGACAGCTTGGCCGAGGTCAATATGTTACATTACTCGAAGAGAAAGGCAACGGAATTGGCTGGGACGATAGAGTGGATAGTGAGACAGTCGCTGTGATGCAGGAAGTTATAGAGGAGGTATGATGGCAAGACATGTTTCGAGGGAAATGGCATGTCCCCAAATCAGAGAAGGGCATCGTATGGTGCAAGAAGTATGTCTACTGGTGTGAGTGTTGAGATCGACGCCGTGATGGTTGAAGATGCGGCATGGTTAAGAAAGAAAAGTGATTATAACCATATCAGTAGGGTCGAATTGGATGCTTTAATAAAGGGTGTCGATCTCGCCTTGAAATGGGGACTGAAAGAAATTGAAATCCGAACTGATTCAATCATTGTTCGTAATTGGATACATTCTATGATTACAAACAAGGAAAGGGTCCGTGTACGAAAGGAACGGCAGAATTGAATATCTTGCGCCTTTTTGGGATTCTGAAGGAAATTGTGGATTGAGTTAAAGTTGTGCGTAATATTCGTGCGCCCTCTGACAGGAATCAGGAAGATTGTTTGATTAGGGGGAGAAAGTGCTTCTTGAAGGTGGAGGGAAACACCGCTGCGGTGTGTTGTGTAAGGCAGGAGGAGGTGATGGAGTTGCACAATTTGCATCATATGGGAGTAGACAGAGCCCTGTACTGAAAAGTCAACCCAGATGTGACAAGAGAGGTAGTTTAGAAGATGGTTAGAAGCTGGGACCCTTGCCAGTCGATTGACCCCTCGCCAAGCGTTCATGAATCTGGAGAGGTTCAAGTGAACACCGATTGGACCAGACTGGCATCGATGTGACACATTGTAGGAATGGATTTGGACCTGTCCATGGTTGACTGTGGCCCTGAGCGATTTGCCATTTGGAGATCCGAGCAGAAACAGCGGATATCATTGCAGGAGTGCTGAATGAGATTTTTTTTAGCACAGACCAGTTAAAGAGGTGTTAATGGACAATGGCGCGGCATTTCACTCGGAGGTCCTTTGGAAGACATTTGATAGATGGAACGTCAGGCGATACTACAGGGCAGCTTATAGACCCAGTAGAAATAGGATTGTGGAACGAAACCACCGGAACATAAAAGCTATTGCCGAGAGAGCCGGTATATCTCCTACTGAAGCTGTGTTTTGGAACAATATGTCTCCCAAGTCCGGGCAACTTGATAAAACCGTACCGCAAAGAGCAGCCTTTAATTACCGTAGGAGGCATCTAAAGCATGCTAACTTGCCTGAATCCATGCGAGTTAGAGAAGAGTTTTGGGTTAAGCCACCTGGCGTCCACTTCACGTCGAAATGGGGAAGTGGAAGAATTACTGAAGTACAGAACAATGTGAAGGTGGATGGTGTGCCCAGACATATCTTAGAAGACCTTAGATAGATTCACAGAACTTCAGAGAATGATGGGGACATCGAAACCGGTACGAAGATAAGAAACTGAGTAGCAGCCACCTGCTTGGTCGCGCGACTATATAATGTTACTTATCTGGGAGATCAGAGGAGCGTGTGGAATAGAAAAGAAGACAGCTTACCCCGTATGGCAAAGTGGGCACGCAGAATGAACAGAGAAAAACCTCTCTGACATCTTAAGTTGATGTCACATGGTCTCGAGTGACGAGAATTTGCGGGAGTGGGTTATACAATTTTTTTTCCTTTTTATAGTATAAAAAACCCCACTCACGGAAGGAAAAGTGACATTTTCACAGTGATAACAGTGCTTTAGTTTGTCAGGACGGTACACACGGAAGTCGGTAACCGATTGTTAGTAATCAATTTCCAACCAGTTCAACCACAATGACTTATTCAGGGTTTGAACTGTATATTTATCTGTGCCTTCTGCCAAGCAGGATTTGACACAAGGTCATTTTTAAAATGGGGTCTGGCCAAGGGCTGTAGCCCAGACATACCTGATGATTCCAAAAATGCCTCGGGCCCCGTCAGTATTCCCCTAAAAAAAACCTCCAGGTAACTAAATATACATATTTAATCAATGCTTATAGTCACAGGAAAATGTAGTGGTGCTTAAACTTAATGCCATTCATGGTGTAATGGTTACTGTCATAGGAAATGGACTAGACAACCCAAGTTCAATTCCTGGACAAAGCTGTTTGCATTTTGCAAAGTGCTTATACCCTTTGGAAAAGTATAAATCAAACTATTCTCCCTTCAGTTATGAGTAACTAGTAGAGCTGACTAGGCTTTAACTCTTGCTATGGCAACCAGTCTAGGAGAAGGAAAACTTTAAATGTAAACCTGTAAAAGTCCATTAAAAACAGCCGGTTCATGTGCAGAGGTTGGTAAATATATAAACCTAATGACATTTTATTTGCCCTTTCAACTGACCCAGAATATATGTATTCTTGCACAATGCACAGTGTAATTATGTGGTAGAATTTTCTAAGTTTTAAGCTCTAATGTCCTTTCTTTCTTAATTAAAGTCTCTCATATAGTATTCATTTCAATGCTAGAATAACTAAGGAGGTTATTAGAGCTTAATATGTGAGGTGAATCTTTCAATCAAATTCAAGATATGATATTCTTGAGAGGATATCATACCTTTACAATATGTTTGTTAGGGTTGTCATGAATTTTATTGTCATTCTTTTTACCTTGCAAATATAGTTTTATAAAAGAATCTTTATTTACTTCAGCAATTGTTGGAAATCATTAAAGATGTGGATCCAGATAAAAAGAAAAATATTAACCTTGACTTTCATAGTGATCTTCATAGGTTTTGATGAACAATATTTAATTGATATCTGCTAAAAATCAGTTTCTACTCAACAGTCTTAAAGCAATAACAATTTTTGTAGATTTAATTTCAAATCCAGAAACACCTGAAATAGAAGAAAATTAGTTGACTTTTGATTCATATTAGAATATTTATTTAAGATATGACAATTCAGTTTATGTTAACCCTTTGATGCCTTAACCCTTTACTCTTCAAATATTCAAACATTCAAATTTTGCTTCAAGATGCAAGCATTTTCGTTTAAAGCAATCCTATGATTCCTTTAAGATTAAAGATGAGAATGTATATCAATTTTTTTTTATTAGTAGTATTTCGCATGATATGTCTGAGCCTGAAGTATCAGTCTTACCATGGAAAGTTAAATAGAGCTCAGCCCCCAATATTGGGCTTACAATTCCAAAGGGTTAATGTTTCAATTAAACATTTTTTTATTAAAACATTCTAATATCATTACAAACAATTTCTGAGTTTTATAGAATTTCTTACATATTCTTTATCTTTATAAATTACTAGACAACCAATGATATGTAGTGCATTCAATAAGTTTCCAGACTTTTTTTGTACAGGCATTTAAAATTGTCGTAGACTCTTGAAAATTCAGTATGTTATTGCTATATGAGATGACTGACCCATTTTTATGATTTCAGGTTCAAATGAACATCTACAGCAGCAATTGGAATACACCCTACTAAAGCCTGATTGTCACAGCTGGTGAATTTCAAAAATGCAATCTGGACGTGAGGAAGAACGATATGCAATAAAATTCTGTGAAGGATGATGAGAGGTATGGGAGGAGTAAGGAAGTCAATACACCACAGTTGATTGGCCAAACGGTTAGGGTTAGGGTTACTATGTTGAGGTTTTAAGAGAGTTCAGGAAGAGATTCCTAGGGAAGAGGCCAGCACTCTTCAAATCTGGTCAGTGGCATTTCCACCAGGAGAATACACCAGTCCACAACTCCATCCTTGTCACAGACTATTTGACCAAGGTGGGCATCAAGACAGTTCCTCACCCTTCCTATAGTCCAGACCTTGCTCCCTGTGACTTTTGGTTATTCCCTAAGCTCAGAGGTTGTCGTTATGAGACAATTGAGGCTGTGATGAAGGTCATTGACATGGGGCCTTCCAGAAGTTGTTGGAACAGTACAAGTGCATTGCAACTGAAGGAGATTACTTCAAAGGGGACTAGAGTTTCATGTGTGTACTATCAATAAAAGTGCCTGTACAAAAAAAGTCTGGAAACTTATTTAATGATCCTCGTACTGTTGGGTTCCTGTGGTAATAACAGTCCATAATAGTCATGATGCTTCACTTTATGTTTGGGTGAACCATTCTGATAAACATTCCAGGCCAATTTCCAAAATATCAAAAATTAGAATGTTTCAAATATTATTATCTAGTTGCAAACTGGATTGGAAAGCACTTTATTCTCTAAGTGAGATCATTTTATTAATTTACTCTGATAAAAATCTCCCTATTATGTTTTGTTGGGGGTGGTGAGGTAGAGCAAGGTTACAACTACAAAGGTACACAGATATATAAGAATATATCTATATATATATATACAGATATATAAGAATTATTGTTATAGATTAATTATTGGCTTTGCATTATTGTATATCTTTTTCTGGTTGACATATCTTCTTTTCTGATCTTATTTGAATATTTCTGCATCAAAAAACATTGACTATTTTGAGCTATTGATCATGGCAAACAAAACTGGTAGAATCAAAGTATTAAACATTTTTCTAAAACTTAATGGAATTTCTTTTTCTATTGTAATAGAAGTTGCTTGGATTCTATTTATTACAAAAAACTTATGTGACAGATTTCTCTATGATTTCATTCATGATAATGTTCTTTGCTAATCTAAAGAAAAATTCTATTTTCAATCATTTAAAAAGATAGATTTATATAAATTAAGAAAGCAACCAAGAACTGAAAGTATGACATGGATTTTTGAATTCATATGAATGATAATGATATTCATCTGATATATATGTAACATTCAAACTTAAACATTTTGAGGAGGATTAATAATAATAATAAAGAAGAGAAGGAAGAAGAGTTCTCAAAAGTATTAAGAATTGCATTGATGCATCAAGAACTTAAAGAATACATTAAAAAGAACAAAGAAAGATTAATTACAACAGCAGCAGTATAAGTAGAGGAAGAAAAAAGCACACACAAAAAAACAAGGAAACAAAAAAAAAGTTTTTTGTCATTAAAGGTTTTCAGACTATTGTCTTCATCTTTATTGTTATTTCCACTACGTTTCAGCCGATATGTCGGGAACCTTCACGGAACTTTGAACTACGTCCTTTATTGAATCCACGGAGGTCACCTGTTCTGATTCCATTAGCCATAACTGGGTACAAGTGTTAAGTATTCCTGTATTGTTACTCACTGTCAGGATTGAACCTGCAACCACCCGATGATTGTCTCCTTGGAAGACAACAGGCGACCCCCATGGATTCAATAAAGGAGATAGTTCGAAGTTCTATGAAGGTTCCTGAGTTTGACAAACACCTGAAGAAGGCCAGATGACATATCGGCTGAAATGTTGTGGAAATAACAATAAAGATGAAGACAATAGTCTAAAAACCCTTAATAAGAAAAATCATCAACCTTTGTCTCAGAAATTCTAGACAACTTTAAGAAAAGGAAGAAAAACAGCTATAAGGATATTTCAAGTGACAAACTAGTGATATTACACATGAGAAAACCTAGATATGACTAAGAAAAGTAAATCTAAAGAGAAAAACTGAATCTCTACAAATAGCAGCACAAAATAATGCCATAAGGACCAATGGATTATTTCATAACATTATATTCTAGACATAAAGCAAAAATCAGTTTGACACAACAGAAAAGCAAGTTTAGATTATGTGGAGAAAAAGACGAAATAATTAATCACTTAGTAAGTGAATGCTCCAAGGTGGCAAAACTAGTTGGGGAAAGTGATTCACTGGGAATTGTGCAAGAGATACTAGTACCAAATACTACTTAACCATCCTACCAAATAGTTTATGCACAAACCAGAATCACTTAGAAAATGAGACATTAAATTCTCTGGGATTTTTTGAAAAAAATAGATTGCCTAATTCTGGCCATAAGACCAAACCTAGTTCTAATTTAAAAAAAAAAAAAAGCAGGCTTGCTGTTCCAGTGGTCGGGGGAATAAAAATCAAAGAAAGCAAAAGATAGACCAATACTTGAATCTTGCCAGAAAATTAAAAAAGCTATGGAACATAAGAGTGACAGTGATACTAATTGTTGTTGGTATGCCTGGAATGGTCCCCAAAAGTTTGGAAAACTGACTGGAAGAATGGGAAATCAGAGGAAGAATCTGCGGTGTAGATGAGAATGACCAGAATACTGAGAAGAGTCCTGGAAACCAGAGAAGACTTGTTGTCACTCAGATTCCAGTGAAAGATCACCAGCTAATGCTGGAGTGAAAAACTCACTGGTGTAAAATGATAAAAATAATAACTGAATTTCTCTGAATAGCAGCCCAAAATAATGGCATAAGAATTAATTATATAAAATCTAAAATGGATAAGACTCATGAAAATGGCATCATCAATACATGCTAATACCAGTGGTTCCTTTTATTCTGTCTCTCACCATTTGTCCCTATTAGCCATTGCTCTTATTAAGTCATCTAAATGACATTCCGTGTCTGGAAAGAGATCAGGAATATATCCATTTGCTGGTTGTCTAACACTGGTGTGTCCATGTGTAGGAGTCCATAGGAGAACATTGCTTATCAGTTCATCCTTACTTTTCTAGTAGTGCTCAGTATGTCTTGTTGATCTAACTTGGATGGTTTGTGAGAATGTACAGCTGCTGTTCTGTGAGGTCTTGTTTATTATCACCATATGTAATATTGATGAAACATTAGAAGAAATATTAGGTTCCCATTGTATCAAAGGCCCTGGAAAATGAGACCCACAAAATTCTCTGAGATTTTGAGATAAAAACAGATTACCCAATTCCAACCTGAAGACCAGATCTTATTTTAGTTAATAAAAAGAAAAACTTGTTAACAAGTAGACATCACTGTTCCAGCCATTCACTGAGCAAAAGTAAAGGAAAGTGAAAAACCAGATAAATACCTGGACCTTGCCAGAGAGCTGAAAAAGTTATGGAACATGAAGGTGACAAAAAGTGCTCTTAGAACAAATGGAAAGAACCTAGAAAAGAGACGAGGGAAACTAGAAATCAAGAAAGTAGACTGTCCTGACCATAGAAATGGTAAGATCAGCAAGAAGACTTTGAAAAGTCCTGAAGCATTGTGAAGATTTGCTGTCACTTGGACTTCAGTGAATGGTAACAGTTACTACTGTACTTTCTGTATGTTTTTCTTTGACTTTCTGTAACTTCCACACATTTTAAAGTAAACAGATAAATTTAATAAGTTATTCTTACCTTGATTATCACTCTTCATCTTGACATCTACGGACAAAGGGATATTTCCATTATGCCTGCATTCAACTTTTTGAACAGTTATTTAAAGAAAAACATTTTTTTAAATCATATAAAAAATATAAGTTTATATAAGCTAAAAAGTCATTGGGAGGCATCCGTGTGGAGTAGTGGTTAACATGCTGGACTGCAACATCAAAGTAAGGGAGTTTGAACTCTAGTCACACTATTACATTCACTTTTGGACTAATGCCCTATGGGTTAAATAGTGCCACAACTAGGTTGATATATCATTACACAAAGAAGCCAAACTAAATCAAAAATGTTTTCCTAGAAATGGAAATATGACATTTTTTTAATTATATGAATAAAATAAATATTGATATTCAAATTCATCGGATGCAACATTAAAATCTAAACTTTTTGAATTGGTATAATAATGATAGTTGTGGTTGAAATGGTCTCCAAAGATCTGGAAAAGAGACTGAAGGAACTAGTAATCAGAAGATTCAAGTCCGTCCAGACAACAGCACTTTTAAGATCAGCTAGAATACTAAGAGTCCTGGAGATGTGAGAAGACTTGCTGTCACTCAGACTTAAATGAAAACTCACCACTTAAACATGTTTACGAAAAACTTCATAGAGTGAAAATAATGATAATTAATAATGTTTGTCAATCAGCATCGATGATGGCTATAAAACTAACCCAAGCTTAGCAAATATCTACATTGTTAATTTGTTTATAGTAGCAAAAGTTTGCATTCAGTCAGCTTCATTTTTGGGATGACAGCTCCCAGTCTTCTACTATTTGACTCATAGCTGATAAAAAAATTAAAAAAAGAGATAAATACATACTATTCCCCAGAGTTTTAAACATAAACTAAAATACAAACAGCTTTGTGCAGGATTTGAACTTTGATAACGACCATTACAGCAGCTATGCCTTCATGAATATTCACTCCTTGAAAGTTTTTCACAAAAGTTTTAACTGGTGGTCTTTCACTGGAGTCTGAGTGACTGCAAATCTCCTCGGGTCTCCAGGATTCTTCTAAGTATTCTAGCTGACCTTATTAATGCTATGGTCTGGATGGTCATGATTCTTCATCTGATTTCTAATCCCTCCAGTCTCTTTTCCAAGCCCTAGGGGACTGTTCCAAGTGTACCAACTACAATTGGTATTACTGTCACCTTCATGTTCCTCAGCCTTTTCTGTTTTCTCACAAGATGTAAGTATTTGTCAATTCACTTTCTTTCATTTTCACCAATTTTGCAAAATCCACTTGACAACAAGGTCTTTTTTTTAATTAATTATCTCTAGGTTTGTCTGGCCTTCTGGCTGGGATTCAATGATCTATTTGTATCTTAAAATACGAGAGAATTTTATGGGTCTTATTTTCTCGGACTAATTCTGGTTTGTGTATATACAATTAGTATGGTCAGATACCAATTTCTGGCACAATTCTCAGTGGATCACCTTTCCTACCCAGTAATGCCTACTCTTTTATTCCTTTTGTGCTAGTTTGCTGAATTAGTTTATTATGCAATTAACCACCTCATCTCTGTCACTATATAACCTACACTTGCTATTCTTTTTGGTACAGGGTGGAACGATAAAATTGTCATCCTAAAGAAAACAACACTACAGCTTTATTTTCAAACTTTTATTGGAGAAATTAATTCAGGTAACTTGACTATATTGTAGAGCTGCCATCTATTCAATGTAGCCGCCTTCAGCCTCAATCACTGCCTTGATACGGATCTGGAACTGGGAGCATGCCTTTTTCACAAGCGCCGGCGGGAGCTCGGCGAATACTCGGTGGATGGCAGCGATCAGGCTGGCTTTGGTGTTGTGGGAGGTCATGTTGGTGATGTTCTTGACGTATGACCAAACGAAGTCGTCCAGTGGGTTCAGGTCGGGGGAGGAGGGGGGCCAGTGAGAGAAGGGTACAAAGTCGCAGCACTCCTTCTGAAGCCAAGCCTGGGTCTCTTTGGACTTGTGGGCTGGCGCCAAGTCCTGCTGCCACACCCAGGGTCTGCCACCGACCACCTGATTCCACCAGGGGATCACCACACTCTTCAGCACATCCAGGTACACTTCAGTGTTGACTTTCAAGCTGACTTTGAAGATGTGAGGTGGCATGATATGGCCCTCACATGAAACCACACCAAAGACCATAACCGTAGCCGGAAACTTTGTTTTCATCACCCTGGGCACATCCCTGTTATTCGTGGTAATCCAGATTTGCATTTTGAGGGTGCTGGCAATGGTCATGTTGTCATAACTTGGATTGGTAGAGAGCATGAGTTGTACAGTGGCGCATCTCCAGTCTCGCTCGTTGAACATTGTGTCACTTTCAGACATAATAGAAGGCCCCTATTGCTCTTGGGATTTGTACACAACTGGCCAACTAGTAGATGGTCGGCAACAAAAAAAGAAAACCGGTTTTCATTAAATGGAAATGGAATCATATTGTCTTTTCTAGGGTGACAATTTTATCGTTCCACCATGTATTATCAATTTTTGCTTTGATATAATTAGCCCTTATTGCATTAATTTGTGCTACTATTAAAAGAGATTCAGTTTTTCTCTTGAGGTGTCACTTTCTTATTCATGTTCAAGTAATCTCCACAGTTTGTTGCTCAAAGTATCTATACAGATGTTTTCCTCCCCATTTTAGTTTTCTATATTTTGTATTTTATTGTTTTTATTATTAATAATAATAATAAGTGTGACTTTGTTTCTCTATCTATAACTTTTATTTACACTAAAGCAAACAGAAATATAAGATTAATAAGTGAATCATTCAATTAGGAAATACTAATTTAAACAGAACATACAATTGCTCGGCAGAGGGCTGAGAAGAAGTAGCATTTTGATCTTAAGCAAAAAATACAAACAATCTGATCTTATACGCAAGGTCTATTCCATACATAAATAATCCCATAAGTTTTTTACTGGTACTATGCTGCTGCTGCTAGTAGTAGTAGTAGTAGTAAAGTTTTAATAAGCAAATACATTTGAAAAACATGTTTACATTAACATTATATTTGCTACCTGTCATAAATGTTGTAATCTCCCATGTTTTAAAAAACTCCAAATATTTGAGGATAAAAAATGGCTTTTAGAGATTTTTCAAATGTTAGTCGATAACCAATCAGAATGAAGAAATCATTTATTATTCATAAAGTGATTTGCTTTAGTTTGAAATAGCCACTCATTATACAAATTAGAAAAATTATATGAAATTGTCATGTTTAATTAGAAATTTGCTGGTTTCCATTTTCTGATATCAGTTATCAATAATTGGTTAAAACAGGATGTAATTCAGTCCAATTCCTGTCTGACATGAAACTGTTCAGTAATTAATCAAGGAAACATCTTTAAAAATTTTTACTAATATAAAACTTGAAGCTTCCCAAAACAGATTCTTCATTGATGGCTAAAAATAAATTTGTTATGTAAAAATATCTGAATTCCACACAAATAAAGTGAATGAAACTGCTTTTGATTTTGCATTTGAAAAAATAAAAATCCCAAATTTAAACTGAAATACCTTGCATTCCGAATAATAACATTTTAAAATTATATAATGTTTTCAATATCATCATTCAACTCTCGCCTCATTGTAGCATAATGCTTGTTGAAGCAAACTAAAATGTCTTCTATTTTTATGATTAAAAACAATGCATACAGATTCTATTTTATTTCAAGAAATGTTTTGATACATAACTTTCTTGAAATGTATTCAATATTTTATATTATGGAGGGGGTGATCAATTTTTCAAGCTTCTTATTTTAAAATTTTTATGCTGGAATAACTCTGTGGTAGAACATTGGACTGGTGATTACAAAATAGAAGATGTTATTCTGGATGTTGGACCCATTTATACAAGGTGAGTTAAAAATATCAAAACTGAAATTTTATTTACCAAGATAGATATGAACAATGAATGAAATATTAGTTTTCTTTAAAATAGTCATTCAGCACATATATTCCAGTGAGTTTTTTATTGGTCAAATCACTTCTGAAATTCCTCTTTTAATACAGTGTGAAACTTTTAATATCTTTCATATCCTCCTGATGAGCAAGCAGAGAGGCGGCACTTGCACCATTCTGTATTTCACCTGAAACTGCTTATCAAAAAGTAGACATCATCACTTTATTATATATGTTGCTCAGCTATACACATGTATTCATTTAAGTATGAAATTTTTAAAATTAAAGATTCATTCATATTTTTTTCACTCTTTATATTAACTTATTACAATTATTAATTCATATTTATTATTATTTTACTCCTTGCAAATTTTTTACACCAGCACTTGAGTCTGAGTGACCACAAGTCGCTATTATTATTATTTTACTCCTTTGAGTGTTTTTCACACCAGTCTTAGTTGATGGTCTCTCACTGGAGTCTGAAAGATAACAAGTCTCCTCAAGTCTTCAGGACTCATCTCAGTATTCTGGTCGATCTTAATAATACTGGCTGTTCTTTATTTGTCCTCTTATTTTCAAGTCTTTCCATCCCCTTATCAGTCCTTTGGGGATTGTTCCAATTGCACCAACCACAATTGGTATCACTGTCACCTTCATGTTTGATAGTTTTTTAGTTCATTGTTGTTATTATTATTATTATTATTCTTAAAAACTTATATTCATTATATTTTTATCATACCTTGAATTTATAACTTATATATATATATATATATTTATATAAAAAATTTGTTTGTTCTTTGCACAGTCATGTAGAGCTACCAACTTTGGTATGCAAACTGATTGAAGACAAAGATAGGTTTTAACATAAAAATGTTTTTGTTCCAGATGGAGAAATGGGTGATAGCCTTCACTGAGAAGGGGGACTTAATAAGAAACCATGTTTCTACATGACTTAACTAAACTCAGAGAATTTAAATTTTCAAACTTCAAAAGAAAAAAACATTAACAAGTTGTCTTTCTAACATAATTACTCACATTTAATTAAAAATCACAAAATTAGGTTTATCAGTAATTCTTCAAGTTTGAGATGTAACATAATAATATAACATTGTGGCTTGTTTAGAACTCATTGATGGTCACTCAAAATGAGTATGACTGTCTTCTCCATGGGATCTTTACTTGCAGATTTTCAGATGACAATCCAATTTTAGTGTAATGTGGACTGGAGAAAGTGGTAGTGGCAAGTTGTGGAGCCTTCTCTATTCTTTCCTTTTGACACTGTTGCTTCATCACTTGAGTATGGTGGAATTCCATTTCATGGCATACATCTCCTTCCTGCATGAATTTCTTTCAGCAGTACATGTCCAAAGCAACATGTGATGGTGAATTTTCTCACGGTTGGTCTTGAAGTTGAAACATTTCTTTTGTACACTGGGAGCCTCAATGATCTTCTTTCAGTTCTGAGTACAGGATTTATTTTTGGAGATGTCAGACATGTGAATGACATGGTCCAACCATTGGAGTTTGTACTACATTATCATGTGGGGCAGGGTTATACTGAACCTATTGGCTTTCTTCAGAACACTTTTGTAGAAATCTTTGATGGTGTTCTTCCAGAGTTCTCAGGTGCCAGTTCTAAGTGATGTATAACATTGCTCCATACAATATGGTGGAAAGAATTCTTACTCTGTGGAATCGGGAGTTTTCTTTTGACATTTAGGCCATAGTTTTCAAAAACACTTTTTCTAAGTCTGGCATTACACTGGCACAGCTTAGGCAATGGTTAATCTCCAAGTCACTTTTGAGGAGAGAAGGTTGCCAAGGTAGAGGAAGTGCTTTCTATTTTTAAGAATTGTGTTACTCATCTTTATGAAGGATTGGGTTGATGGTTTGTTCGATGGAAGTTTGGGTAGGGCCAGGTTCTTCTTGATGTTTACTGCTAGACTCAGGGTTTTATTGGCAAAAGCATTCACAAAGCTCTGAAAGTGCTGCAATGGCATTGTAATCTGCATACTGAAGCTCAATTATGGCAGTTCTTTTGACCTTGATTTTGATTTTCAGCATATTATGGTTGAAAAGTTTATCATCAGTTCTCTTTACAATTCCCCTTTGGCAGCTCTTCATCAATGAACATGGCAAATAGGTTGGATGCAATGATGTACCCTTGCTTGACTCCTGTTTTACTCACTACAGGGGTCATAATCTTCTGATATTGAACACTATCATGTTGTGATGTTGTAACTTGAGCATTCTTATGTACTTAATGAGGGAGCCATATCTTGATAGTATGTGCCACAGACCTTAGTGGTCTACCAGGACAAAGGTCTTTGTTAAGTCTATAAGAGCAATCTACAAAGGTGACTTCTATTCACAACATTTCTTCTTTAGTCGGCATGCTGTGAATCAGCTGTGCCTCTTGATGGGTAGAAGCCACACTATCATGCAGGAAGTACTTCTTCAGACAGTAATAACAGTCAGTTTGCTCAATTATAAGCAAAGACTTTGCCAATTGTTAACACAAGCAACAATCAGCTTTGTCTCCTTTTTTGAATATCATCTCTATTAAAGCATTCCTAGGTTCTGAGAGGAGTTCTTTTCCCCAGGCCCCACTTTCTTTAAGATCGCAGCTGGAATTCCAACTGGACCAGTAGTTTTGTTGTTCTTAAGACTCCTGATGAAATCTTTCACTTATGTTATGGTGTAAGGTTCCATCATAACTTCTTTGATGGGACTCTAAGGAGTATCGCTTGTGAAGTAATGTTCAGTTGGGCTCTCATGCGTGAGAAGTTCCTGAAAGACTCTTTTCATTAGGTGTTTATGAACTCACTGTCTCTTAGCAGCTCCTGCCTGTCTTTTGAGTATTGGGAGAGGTATGTCATAGTATGTTGAGCAATAGACAGCTTTATATGTAGTAAAAAAAAATCTCTGATGTTCTCTAAGTCTGCTAGTCTCTGAATTTCCAGAGCTCTTTCTGTCCACCATGAATTCTTAAGCTTTCTTAGCCATCTCAAAGACATCCAGTCTTTTGACCTAGCAGGTTTTTGGTGTTTTTGTCGGGCACAAAAGGCTTTCCTTTTTTGGAGATGAGCTGCTTTATCTCTTGCATCATTTTCATCAAATCAGTGCTGATGTTTTCTGAACTTATATCTAAGGGTGGCTTTAGAGGTGTTCAGGAAGGCAGAAATGGATGTTCCTGTTGGAGGCTTTCCCCAAAGCTGGTCTAAAGTCGCTCCTGGGGTTCATTCAGGATTTCAAGGTACAATCTTGGCTATACCTGGGTTTTTTTTCTAAATCCTTCTTTTTCTCTTGAGTAAACTCAAGAGAAAAAGAAGGTTCATGAACAGGCTGAGGCAATGATCTGTCTTACTGTCATCCAAGTCAGTGATATTTATATCACATATCCTTGGCTCTTACAGTGACATGGCTAATATGATTTCACTGTTTGGAGTGCAGACATCTTCAAAATTCCTTAATTTTTTTTTTATTTCTGGTAAAAGTGAGTCTTAGTGATGGTGAATTAATACTAAGCACATCTGCTGAGAATCAGAATTCTATTGGAGTTGATGTTTCCAATGCCTTCCTTGCTTTTTATGCCTTTCAAGAGGTGAACTAACACTACAAACAAAAACTATTTAGAACTAAAACTACAAGCCAAAAACAAAAATGTTTAAATTCATAAATCTCTCAAGTGTCAAATTTAAGATGAAGAAAATGTTTCTGCAAAATCTCATAAAGTCCTACATAGGACAATATTAACTTCATAAGATAATAGAAAAACTTGCTAACATATATATCAATGCTGTGTGCACAGTCAAGACTTGGATTTCAGAAAAATTCAATGTATAGTTTTAGTCTAGAACAATATTGATTAAAAAATACTATAAGGAAGTCTACAAATAATGTTTTTTTTTCCAAATTTTGACCTATAATATGGTGTTGATAGGTATTTCAGCTTGTATAAATTATCTGATATAAAGTTACAATAATAAATCTTTTATTTTTGATATTTGATTATTGAAATTTTTGAAGGAAACTTCAGGGAGTTTGGTGTTGGAGTTAACACTGTAAGTTTTGAGATTCTCATTATCCCACTGCAATATGGCATCTTTAAATAATAATTCGGTTTGTTATCTAAAATTTGGTTCAAATGTAGAACATTGGATATTATGCTAAAAGGTTTCTAAAATTGCTATGATTTAACTCTTTAATTTCTTAACAACTTGGTCCTCAAAAAACACATTGTTTCATGGCTTAGATATCTTTCTTTAAAGCTATCATATCTTATTCCATTAATGAAAAACTGGGAAGGGATGATTCAATTCTTTTATTATTAGTGTGTGATGTGATCTTCCTGAGCTAGAAACAGTGGGCTCATGGTGAATTGTAAAATAAAAATCATCTTAAAATATCAGATTTATGGTAAAACAGCACTTGGCTCTAAATATCAGGCTTATGAGTTCAAAGGGTTAGGCATTCATTAAAATGTAATGT
Organism: Sepioteuthis lessoniana; assembly: GCA_963585895.1. Taxonomy (NCBI): domain Eukaryota; kingdom Metazoa; phylum Mollusca; class Cephalopoda; order Myopsida; family Loliginidae; genus Sepioteuthis; species Sepioteuthis lessoniana. Next base: position 27,932,377 of record OY757933.1, read on the forward strand.
CAACTATTTTCCACTATAGAGAAGTAATAATCTATCTACCATCTGCTGGAGAAAATTAGCTTCAGTTATCAAATTTCTTTTATTTCTTTTATTATTTATTTAGAAAATATACCAAGAAAGTTAAGAAATTTAATGCAAATTTAAATAAAGGAGATAACTTTTCATATAGTCAAGTTTTGGAAGTTTCTTTCAAGAGAACAATGATTTAAAAACTCAGTAAAAAAAGCAATGTCATCTAACAAAGCTGTTTTTTTTTCACCCCCATTTATCACATTTGGCACAATGTTCTCTCAGGGCCATCAGAGATTTTACTTACCCATTAAAAAGTTGAACTAGTACCAATTTTTGTCATGAAATCCATAGCTATACAGGAAGTAGGTACATATACTACTATTGCAACTATTTCTTTTATTAAAAGGTATGTTCTGTTACTTATGCTGATATAATGCCAAGTAACATTGATTCTTTTTTGATCATTACTGTAAAGTAATATTGTGCTGGTTTATATCAGATGAACCATCTGATGATTTTGATTGAAGATATGACTACTTACGGAACTCTCTGATAAATGTTTCAAGTAAAAACTACAAAAACAACATCATTTTCTACTTGGTCTTTGGATGATATATTTTTATCATATATTACTTTAAAAAAAAAGCGCTACTTAAAAGTTGCAATGGTTTTTCATTTAAGTGATTTTTGTTTTGTATGCTAGCTTCTTCTTTAGACATGGACTGAAGTGCCAAAATATTAGAGATACCAGTGCGCACTGGATGACTTTATTCTTTTCCATTTGTAGAAATAGACTTATCTGGATGACGTATAAAAGGTTTTGAAAAAGAATTCTGAAAACAGAAATGAACAATAAACAGAAGCATAAATTTTCTTTAAGATAGTCTTTTCGGTATTCAACTTATTCCACTGAATTTTCCATTAGTTGAAACACTTAAAATTTCTCTTTTGATATTGTTTCAATTGGTGCCTTTGTATTTCTTTCAATGTTTTCCATGTTTCCAAATTTTAATCTTGGTGTGAATTTTCAGTTTAGGAAGCAATAAAAAGTTATATAGAGCTGCAGGTTAAGTGAGGGTGCTGCACTTGCACAATCCTGTGTTTCACAAAAAAAAAAACTGCTGATCAAAACGTATTAAGAATTATCACTGACCTTTCTATTTGAAGTCTAGCCAACTAGTCATCATCACTTTATTTTCGGTTGCTCAGTGTTTCATTTGTATTCTTAACTTATACTTTTTCATCATAACTTATATGTAAACCATTGTAGGTAAAGAGGTAGTGTAGCTGTGACAACCATAGGATGAAGCTAGGATTTAATATTATATGACCTTGGAATGATTGTTGGGGCCAAAAAGATGGGGCATTCTATCTTCCTGGTAGCAATTGCTCAAGGTTTTTTCAAGCAACAATTGCAAGGTTATACTAAGAATATATGATTTCTGGACAGATATTAGTTACACATGATAACTGTAGTCACATATAGAGGATACACGAATTGGGTTACCTGTAACTAAAAAAAAGATCCTAACAGCCTAAATAAAGGGAAAACTGCATTAAATCACATCCCAATTTGTTATTAGTGCTACTCAATCAATTAGTCAGTGCCTGTTACACTGCATTTTATTTTGTTGTTATTCAACAAAGATACCATTATCGACACCACGATATCAATTACTTCCCCTTACGTTATTACTGGTGGTGGGGTGCATTTGACACATTACAACCTGGACCTAGGCATTAATCTTTGACTATCATGATTATCCCATTCTGTCCAACATTCAGTACCTTTCTTGTTAGTGTTCCCTCTGTGACCAATCCCAGTAGACAGGGTTAGGGCAACCTGGCTGCAAAACTAGCACTGCTCTGGTCTGGCACTCATCTCTCTTGCAATGGATCTATTTCCTGTTTGCTTCCTTGAATACATGCAGTTTGGGCTTCCAGAAAAGAAAACTAATTTTATCAAGCACAGACCACACAAATAAAGTAATTTTTTAAATTACACCTCTGTCTACTGACCCCTGACTGTACTAGCACTGAAGACCTGAGATTATAATGGGCATTAAAAAAACAAACCCTTTCATCCCCATTGGGAAATCCCTCTTTTCTATTTAATTGACAATTAAAATTTGCCGACCTTCATAACTAGTTTAGCTGTCCTTTTGAAGCTACTACACATACATTCATACCTATGTCCTCACACACCTGAATAGATAAGCTCAAGTACATATGCATATACCTACATATATGCAATACCTATATGCATACAAATTTATATACACATATGTAGAGTACTAAAGTTAACAAATGAAAAGACAATATTAACAAGAGTGCTACAAAAATAAAGACATTTATTTCTTTGCTGGGAGCTGAAATGTAGAAGGGTATACAGCGATTTGTGTATCAAGTCATGACCGTAAATACCAGTCCTGAGACCAGCGTGGATAAAGATCTTTATCCAACTTGAAATTGTAACATGATGCACCGTTGTTTGAAGATCAAATGAACATGGCACTGCTGAGAAAACAGTACGTATTACTCCGGGTTGGTATGAGCAACTGATCTGTGTTGTCTGGAACATTGTGTGTTTCTATAACATCAAGGTGGATCCCGTGCACATGTGTTGACTTTCGAAAATTCTTTGGGTGCGTATTTTAGAGACCTCCTATTGGTCCTAAAAACCATTTTCAATTGTTTATTTTTTAACATCTGTGTGAGTATTAGTTGGAGATCTTTGCGCCAATTTTGATCTATTTTTTCCAGAAAATTCTTTTGACAAGGAAATTCCATCATTTCCTGTACATGTTCCTACCTATATCCATATGCATTGTTGCATCTAAATATGTACACCTGGAGAGAGAAAAGTTTATAATATCACATACATATAAATGTAGTTAGAGTTCAAGACTTTAGACTAATGCTGTAATGTCACCTGGCTGGCTGGATTATTTTATTTGCTCTTTTGGGCAGATGGTTGAGTTGTTGTGTGAGGCTGTACGACAGAGGGTAGTGCAAGCTTGTGGTGGCTTGATAATAGTGTTGGGTTGGGTTGGGTTGGGTTCTTTTTGAATTTACAAGGACTTCTAATGAAACTGGTGTCTGGCTTCATAGTTGTGTTATACACAGATCTTCTTGAAGACAGTTTACAGTTCTTGATACTCTCCATGGTTTCTAGTTATAATGGTTTGCTCCAGCAAGTTAGTACAATTTCTCTTTGTATAGGGGTAACACAAAATTGATTCCAAGAATCCTCAATTAAATTCCATTGAGGATATATAGGATGTTTTGCAGACCAGACTAAATTCTTCACTGCTGTACTAAACAAACTCCACTTATAATCGAGTGTTTGATTTTAATAGCATGTCAGTCCATATAGAGTTATTTTATGCTTCAAGGTTATAGAAATGCATTCATTTGTATTCATATTTACATTTTGTGTATTTATTTCCAACAAGTTTTTTTGGCACACAGTCCCATTGAATATGAATAATTTTTAAACAGATCTATTTGACGCATAGATGGGATCCTAACAAGTAATACCACTCTGTGTCTGAGTGAACTATGGCAATGAAGGGGTACTCTCCACTCCCTAGATTTCTAGAACTAGTCTCAATTTTAGATGCAGTTAAGTGTCATACTCAGGACATCTATTTTAGTGGTGGTGGTGGGGGGTCTTATCTGTCAATGTATTCAAAGTCCTACTGAAATAGTTGACTTCCAATCAAATCATACTAAAAGGAACAGTTTCCATCAGATCATAAAAGTTAAGCAGCAGTGTGCCAGTTCACTACTTAAATGTAGGACCACTTAATAACAACTGGTACTGTAAGTAAACCTTAATAAATTACAGGGACAATTCAGTAATAGACGGTTTGGGGTAGATGTGCCCACAAAATAATTCTTGTACCTTATACACTCTATGGCCAAATATGTTCAAACAAAAAATAATTCAGCTTCAGGGGGTCATTAAACCAGGCAGCACTTCCTGCTAGTGTCATAAAGGATAAAATTTCCCTTTTGGTAGGACTTAGAATATACTGACTGTATCCCCTGCAAAGGAGTAAGACCGTCCCACCTGCCAACAAAAGAAGTGGTATCCTGGATATGACACTAAACTTCATCTGATGATGAGGCTCCAATTCTGGAAATCTGGAGTGTTGATTACCATTTCCATCACTCTCAGAGTGGTAGTATATGTTAGAAATTCGATTATAGGTCAAATAGATATATTTAAAAATTATTTGTATTTGATAGGACTGTGCATAAAAAAAACTAATATGAAACAACTACACAAAAAATGTAAATATAAACATACAATGAATGAAATTCTCTAACTTGAAAGCATAAAATAGCCTTAGATGAGTTGATATGCCATTAAAATTAATCAGTCATAAAAGGAGTAATACCTGAAGCACTTCTTTAATGCCAAAGAAACTTGGAGAATTTTTGTACCTTTTTCCTGAGTGTGTGTGTATGAGAGGAGGGATAATCTGACTTTATGTTGAATCCTGCCTATCAAGGATTAGTAAATATATGCTGAATCCATACCATATGAAATAACTGCAAAATTTGGTGCAACTGCATACTTAACAATCACTAAATTATTACTTTAATCAAGTAGGAACCCTTTTTACTAGAATGATTTGGCATAATTAAAAATACCTTTTAATTTAAGAATCAATTGTAAATGTTACTGATAAGTCATACACACTTCCTGTTTCAAGATAAAACTCTACAATCAATATTTTTTTCCTTTGTATTTTCATTGTGGATTTTTTAAAATTCAAAACCCAAGATTAATTTTCAGGCAGAATTCAATGTTTTGACATTGAGATTCATGGTTGAAAGGATTTTTATTCCAGTCTTTTTTTTCTTTTTTGTTCTTATCTTATTTGTATATTAAGTTCCATGAATTTATTTACACTGCTTTGCACTGAGATTTCAAGTCAAGGGGAAATTATTTCAAACATTGATTGCTCAAATATAAAAGGATTCTATTATTTACAATTTGCAAGCAGTCCTACCCAGCATTATCAAAATTACTAACAATATAGGTAACTAGTTAGCAATAGCAGGTGCTAAAAGTAACCTAAGACCTATATGCCAGACTTTGTAAATAACATTATCAATACCAATTCATTATTTGATGATTTTGTTTGTTTGTGTGCATTTTTATGGGTACCTTATTGTGGTATAATGGTTATTTAGCAAGTCTTTGCAGGAGGAAAGTTAATCTGCAGTAAATGTTCTCTTTCCAACCTTGTGCCAAATCCAAGCTTTTTTTTTTCTTTAGGTTGGGAAATGAAGATTTATTTTAAGTCCATTCCCATGAACCTTTCCCCAACAGGCTGCACACCACTCCATTGTACACAGTCTATCTCTGGTGTATGAGGTGTTCCCCACATTGAGATAGCAATGGAGCTGAATAATTATAATCACTACTCTCCTGTTTAAAAGGAGACCCTCTCCTGCATTAAACTCAATTTAATTTCAGCTATTGTAGGGTAGAGGAAAATATTTCATATGCATTTTATGTGGATGAAAAGAGAATAGACCAAAGAAGTTTAGGCAACATATTTTCAGCTTTTTACATGGCGGTGCTCAGAAGATAACAAATAATATATTAGGAGAGTAGGAGAGATGACCAGATTGATACACCCACACATTCAGTGGATGCTGAAAAACTCTCAGCCTGACCAGAAAAAAGAATGAACCAGGGCTGTGAAATGTTTTTTTACATATTCCTCCAAAAGTTCAACAAACTTAAAATATTATTTCCCAAGTTTCTTTAACCTTTCAAAAAAAATTAAATTAATAAAGATTAAGACAAAAAAACTATTTCCATCTTGGTTGGGCCAAGAACTATTCAACTTTGGCAAAAGTGTTTTTTTTTATCATTACTTTGATAAAATAGAGAACAAAAATATGTTTGGTTCAATTTATATTTTCATCATTGCAGTAACTATCCCCTTTTCTTTAACTTTTTCTATATTTCCTTGGCAGCAGCATCTGTTTTCTTTTATACTTTAGTCGCAATATCTCTTATAGATTCCTAAAAATGACCACAGCAGCTCTGTGTGAACACTTTATACAGTTTAGAGCATTTATCAAGTGCGATGTCCGATAGGGATGGATGACAAGAGAGAGTCAAAGGAATCTATGGTGTTGACGTACTTTGATGATGATGGAATGGAAAGTGCCTTGTCCCTTACAGAACTTGGAGGATCATGGCTCTCTACAACTTCCTTTATCAGTAAATTACACATTACTATGATTTCTTGGAAGAGATAGTAGATTGATTTCCTCTTGCCATCTCTTTGGGTGTGAATTCAGAGTTGTTCTTTTCTTAGATTAGCAACCATTCTCTTCTAGACTATAAAGATTTACCACTTATATTTTTTAGATTATTGTATGAAGTTAACATGTGAAAAATAGCAGAGTTGTGTGGTGAAATATTTTGAAAATTTAAGTGAGTGACTTTGAAACATGGAAAAGTGGGTATCTCGGTTTTAGTCTTAACTAGGTGTTGTATGAAAAGTACTCCATACCGATCACCCCTTTGTAATTATGGAATAGTTGTAACCAACAACTATCGTTCAGTATATAAGCAAGAGTATTATTTGTCATGTGTTTCCAAAATGTTATCAAAGTTGAATAAAGCTTACCTATAAGTTTATTCTGACCTCTGTTTTTATTACAATTTATTAAACTTTGTTATGGAATCTTACTTGAAACCCGATCGTCTAGACCTCAATATGTCTAACTCAGATTCTATTGACAAATGGCGTCATTAGAGAAAAATGTTCAAAGGATTTCTTACAGTACTGCAGCTGTCTTCAAGCATGACTTTGACAGGTATTGAAAAATTTGCTCTTCTATTACACCATGTTTCCACTCCAATTTATAGAAATTTGTCTGAATGTGAGAATTACGAAACTGTTGCAGATATTTTAGAGCTAATGTTCGGCAAGAAAAAGAATACCATTTTCCTAGACACTTACTCACTACCAGGTGTCAACAGCCAGAGGAAAGCCTTGAACAGTACCTTCAGTCGCTAGTGCAAATTTACAGCCTTAACTGCAAACCCAGCACGAGATATTTTCATCAGGGATGCATTCATTAATAGAGTACAGTCCAACCAAATATGACAAAGACTATTAGAGAATAAAAACTTAGACCTGCCAACAGCTCATGAACAAGCCCTAACATTGGACATGGTACGGAATCTGTCTTTTAGTTACTACCTGAGATTTTAGGGGCCCTCCTCATTTTCTGAATTCTTCTGCTCCGTCTTTCTCAAATTCTCTAGTTTCTGCCCCTCCTCTTCAGGATCAAAATTCTCCTATTGTTCAAGAAACTCCTCAACTCCCTTTGAACGATCATGAACAACCTATTACTTCCACCTCAGATGGGCCCAGATACTACTTTTGTGGTCTCCGTAAACATTCTCATTCATCCTGCCTGGCTAAAGACATTTGATGCTATAAGTGTGGTAAACAAGGACATTTTTCAAAAGTTTGCCAGTCAGCTTCTTCACTAAAAAAAACTGTTGGGCTACTACTGTAACACTAATTACAATATAAGCTGCTTTCCCTGACTGCCTCTCAAAAATGATTGTGAGGGTTGAAATGGATTGACTATCCATACTCTTATTGACACCAGCAATTCTGAAAATTTTATTGGTGCCAGTATTGTGAAAGCAAAAAAATGGAAAATCTCTCCTTGTTCCAACCAAATATTAATGACAAATTCATCTTTATCTTCCGACATAATTAGATTCTGCATGGTTAATCTGAAACTAAAGGGAAACTTCTATCAAAGGATGAAATTATCTGTGATGAAAAATCTCTGCTGTGAGGTGACTTTGGGTCACAATTTCCTCAAACAACATTTTTGTGTTGAAATCCCTTTTGGTGGGTGATCCCAAGCTGGTCCTAGGCATATGTGGATGAGCAACTGCCAAAGAGTGGTATCCATCACTTTTTGCAACTTGACTTTTGACTGCAAACCGATAGCAGTAAAATGAAGATGCTATTCACCAGAGGACAAACAATTCATAGCAACAGAAGTAAGGAAACTGCTTAAAGAAGGATTTACAGAACCAAGTGTATCTCCATAGAGAGTGCTCGTAATAGCCACCAAAAATCATAAGAGAAGAATGGTCATTGATTAATCCCCAAACAATCAACAGATACACATTACTTGATGTGTATCCACTGCCTCAAATCGACAAAATAATTTCTAACATTGCTAAATACCACATTTTCAGTACTCTAGACCTCAGAAGTACCTACCATGCCAGAAGATAAGTCCTACATGGCATTCAAGGCTTATAGTTATTTATACCAGTTCCGCCAAGTCCCTTTTGGGGTGTCTAATGGGATGGCTAGGTTCCAGAGGGTTATGGATGAAATCATCTCTAATGAAAAATTAAAGAGTACTTATGCCTATATAGAGAATATCACAGTATGCAGCCATAACCAAGCTGACTATGACCACAATCTCAAATGATTCATGGCCACTGTCAAGAAATACAATCTGACCTTGAACAAGGAAAACTTTCCTAGAACTTAAAAAGCATCAAGTTATTGGGATATATCATCAAAAATGGTGCCATGATGCCGGGTCCTGAGCAACTGAAGTCCCTAATGGAATTACCAGTCTCTGGAAACATGTCCACCCACTACTCCCAATTGGCGGCATCTTTTTAAATAAAATACACCTATTGATGTATCTACTTTTCCTTTGTCCTGTTCCAACATCAAAGTTTTTCAAAATATGAAAAGGGACATCCCTAATTCTGCCATTTCTGCTGTGGATCCTTCTATCTGTACATGTAAGTAATCTTAACAAATTTGATCATACACGATACCTTCTCCATATACTACACAAATATTTTTACACATCTGAAATATATTTTAACTCAAAATTAAAACAAAACAAAACATCATATCCTGAAAATGTTGCTTGTCTTTCATTTTTTATGTGAAAATCAATAGACAAAAGTATGCCAATTTTGAGATTTTTAAAAAAATTTAATCTATTAACATTAAATTTTAAAAAAGGATTTCTGTTATGTTGCAAAAAAATGGTCATTCCCCTTTTGGTTGGACCAGAATTTTTTCATAATTCATATGATTATAAAATAGCGAATTATATGACATTTTTCCAAATAGATATCATCTGATATATATATATATATATAGTTGAATTTAAGTAAACTTTAAATAGCTGTTATGGAGAATTATCTTATGAATAAAGTTTTGATTCATGAATAAATAAAGCTGAAATTGCTTTGAAGGCGACTTTAATTTTTATTTCAAACATGCTAACAAAAACTGGTTTTAAATTCCAAGTGAAGTTAATTTTCAAAGTAGTTTCCATAATTTTCTGATAAAATCATTCCTTCATGAAATTGAAATGCTTTTTAAAGAAAACAGTTAATCACTACATTTAAAGTTTTTTTTTTTAATTATAAAATATTTTTAAAAGAATTTATTTTCTTTCAGTTTGACTTGGATGTCAAGGAAACATTTTTGTTCAATTTATGAAATACAAAATGCAACATTCACTTATTGAACAAAGTGCTAATAAATTTACTTTAAGCATTTTTAATACTTTTTACTTGCATTTATGTTATCGCTCATATTTTGATTTAAAACATAAACTCAATTCTAATAAAATTCTTCAATCAGTAAGCAAGATGAAATTTTTGAATATTTCCTTCTATTATGGTTTTTGTTTTAATTTCAAATTAATCATGTAGATTTTTCTTAACTCTAAAATGTATTAAAGAAACTATTTAGTTTATAATTATTAATTTTAACTATTATTTTCTTTCATCTTAAATTTTTAGTAGCATTTTATAGAAAAACACTAAAGTTGTATATCTACAATAGCAAGGAACATAAAAGAAATTAATACAAAATAATACATTTTTAGAAATTTGTTTATCAAAACAAATTTACCAGATTTTAGTGTCTTTCACATATTAATGAATAACACATAAAAGTAGAAAACTTTTTCTGTTTGTTACCAATTTATTTTGCACTACCAATGAAAAAGACTAGAACAAGAATTTCTTTCCTTATAAAGGTCCCTGTTAGTGCTGAAGAATGCTGGAAAATGTACTAGCCAAAAAATCATGTGAACAACAAAAACAAGAAAGTTAATTGTCTAAATAATTCTTTGAATGTTGATGACATTTCTCAAAATTAAAAATACAAAAATTTCTTCTGTTTGGAGACATGAAACTGATATGCATAAAAATCTATACTCTGTTTACTACAACATAAAATAAGATGAAACTGAACAGGAAAATAAGATTTATCTATGAGTGTACTAGTTAGGGAAGCAGGGTAGGAAACCACTTCTCTTTCAATTTCAGAAAAAACTCAAGAGAAAATTCATTAGAAATTGGTACTTGAATTTTTATCTGTAAAATTTCAGGCAAATCAATGTCTCTACCCAACCCACTTAAAAAGTTATCTTCCATGAATCCATCACTACTTTTACAAGATATAAAAAAATCTTTTTTTTTTTTGGTTACCATTTTCATTGTCTGTTATTGTTTTGGTAGTCACTCATAAATTGATTGAGACTTGGTGGAACAAGTTTTATTTATGTGTAGTGGCTCCCTAAAAATGTACCTATAGTGCCCACTAGTTCATACAATACTGTTTTATTTTTTAATGTGTATCAGATGAGAGGAAATGGGGAAAGTGTAGTGACGTCAAAACAACATGTGCAGAACTGACATAAGATGCTGGCACATGTGTTGATATTAATGCACTGAATAGAATGGCTAGTAGAGCATGAAAGGTACGCCAAAGATTTCATATATGCAGTTATATTAAGGAGTTGAATGGAACTTGTAATGTATCAACATATCAATTATTACAATTAGCTTAAATACACACTGAAAAAGAGTTTAAGAATCTTTAGATTATTAGAATTAAAATATTTCCATACACAAACATGCATAAAATATCTGAAAGCAGAAAACCTATCATATAAGCAGGATTTTTAGCTTCTAATACAAAATTGTGTTTTTGTGAGGACTTATAAGTTAATAAATGTGAGAGGTTAACTTTTAACTGGGTAGTTGTTGTTCATACCACAAATATAAACATGGCCACACAATGTTTTTAAGTTTTGATTTTTCAGTGACTGGAAAAAATTTATAGGATAGAAGTCATAACTTTGCTTTCTAGCTAAGAAATATTTGTCTAGATGTCTACTTTATATGATTAAATAAAAAGAAAAAAATATTCAGTTCAGGTGACCTTATGGACACAAACTAAGGGTCTAGTTTAGCATTATACTCAGAAGCAGATTGTGGAACTTGGCAGAATTGTACTTCACCATATTTATAAGATAAATGGTAAAAGCCAAAATAAATTCACAGAAATTAATAACAAACAAACAAACAAAATTTTTAAAAAAGTAGCGTATTAGATAAATTATTTCATGATATAAATTTAGTACAAACACATAATACTTTTTTCATATAAATGAAATCAGTATTTTATATTTTATTGTACTACTTATAAAGTGAAATGTAGTGATTTGCTATGTTATTGTTATTGCTTGAATAATATTTCTGTGGATCTCTTGAATAAAAGTATTTTTTCTCATCATTTGATGTTATAAGAAGCCATATTCAATATATACAGGATATCGGAAATGAAAAGCATTTTGTCAGCTCCGGTATGTAAAAAATGAACAATGCACAACTGGAAGTAACTGAATCAAAATATATAACATTTCTAAAAGGCATTTTGCTTTATACAAGTTTAATATTTTTTAAACAATATTTTTAAATAACTACCCATTCAATTATTAACCAAGATTAACATTGTTTATTTTTTTCTTCTTGGTTGAGTACTTGGCTTTTTGAGATGCCCTATATATATATATATATGTATATATATATAAATACTCTCTCTCTCTATATATATATATATATAAAGCATGTTCAAAAACTATTTAGACTAAAGTTCTATTTACCAAAGCAAAAATGAACCATGAATAAAACATTAATTTTCTTCAAAATAGTCTACACACTTTTTCCTGAGAATTTTTGATTGGCTGAAACACCTCTGATCCTCCATTTTTTATATGGTATGAAACTGTGCTATTGCAATTTTTTTAATGTTCTCCACACCCTCAGTCTTGATACTTGAGATGATTTTTGGAAAAAAGAAAAAGTTGCATAGATGGTCCTAGCATAATTCTGTGTTTTGGCAAAAACTGTTTAACAAAATTATTAGCCTTATGATTTTTCAAATTTTCTCAAACTCATTGCGATAAAGTCTAAACATTATAGTGAATGTTCCTCCAGTCACAAGGTCACCATTATGCAACCATCTCTGCCATTCAGTTTGAACTTCTTGTGTCGTACATAATGGTGACCTTGTAACTGTTGAACCATTTCCCATCCCTTCCTTATATATATATATATATATATATATATATAGGCAGCATTTTTTCTCTTAAATATATCTGAATTAATCGGACAGACAGAAAATGTCTGCCTATTTTATCTTTGGTCTGTTCAAATCTTCACATGAGTCATTTGACTTATGGATAGAATGAATTCAGGAAGGCTCCATATTTTTTCAAAGTAGCAACCTTTAACACCTTTACTGCCTGTTCTTCCATTTACTTCTAGTAAACATTTTTTCTTCTGTAAATTCGCTTTTCATTTATTCTTACCCCTGATCTCTATATAAATGTATATGACTAATTACTGAATTGGTCATTTCATTATTCAATCCCCTTAAGATGACTCTAGTTGAGGCCAAAAGTAGTTGGGAAAAATACTGAACCTTCCTGAATTCATTTCATCTAGAAGTCAAATGAATTATATGAAAACTTGAAATAATCAAGATAAAATAAGTAGACAGAAAGTATCTGTCCTTTTCAATCAATCAATATATATATATATATATATAATGTTTGCAATTGTATTTGATGATTATTATTAATTTAGCAAATGACCTACACATATGATTTTTTCATGGTGGTGAAGATTTTTGTCAGACCAGCACCACACTTTTTGGATGAGCTGATAACAGAAGTATGGTGTACCAGTGTGCTACAGATACTCTGAACAATACACTTCAGATTTTGAATTCAAACTCTTCTCCAAGACTGGTTGCTCTACTAATGTTGCATACATATATATACTGGATACATACCGACGCAATGACAACAGACGCATGATAAACGACAGACGCAGTAATAAAGACGCAAGAAGGAAGACACAGGAAGACTTCTTTAACAATATTTTACCTCTCACTTTATTTGTAAGGTTCGAAAGGGATATTCAGGGGTTTGCATGTGAGAGGGTGCTGGGGACCGAACATAAACTTCATATTTTGACCCCACTGTTATGACCGTCACGTTGTGTCTTTCATGTTCTCTTAGATGCTCAACCAGAGGTCTTGGGGTCCACTCCATCGGGGCTTTTCCGGTCGGGTGTGGCCTTCCCTACCACATCTGGTCTCTGGCTGTCTGGAATTCTACTGGCAACTGCTTTGGCACCCCAAACTCAACTGAGTTAAATAATAATTCAACGCCCACACGATCGCCTACTGGATCTTTGAAATCGGATGTTTAATCGTCATCAAGCGGAAATAACTGTCATGCAGTTCAGAGGTAACTCTCTTCTGGTGCATCACTGTAGTGGCACAATAGGACCTTCACCTTGTCCCATATCATAAGCCTTAATCCGCCCACGCGATCTCTTTCGATTACTGGCCATTGGAATGTGTCACTTCCTTCCGGTGTATCACCTTGGAATAGCATTTTTGGGCCGGGTCGAAGGTCAAAATATAACACTAAGGCCAGAAAACCCAGTCTCCCCTAGTATTTACCCATAGCTGGAGGAAAAGAGACAGGTTCATGCCTTTCCTCTAGTCATTAGCATGAAGTGAAATTCAACCAGCTTCACCCAGAATTTGAAGTTGGCTTGCCAAGTCCATTTCCTATAATCATAACCATTATGCCACATGCTTCCGACTATATATATATATATATATAGTGAAAGAGAAAGAGGGTATATAAGAAAATGTAAAACATTTTGTTTGCTCAAAACTTTGAAAGAATTAGTATACTTTTAAAAGTTTTGTAATTTTGAAAGACTAACAAGCTAACACATGCTTTGAGATCCCATTAGTAACCAGAGAAAATTTGTGGTCATGAGTCTCTCTTTCTTTGCGTTATGTAAAGACAAAGAGACAAAAAAGATATGTTGTGAATTATTATCAGATTTATCTATGTAGATATAAAGGTATGTTTGTAGGTAAATATGTAATTTTATGCTTTTTCTTCATTACATAAGCTGACCAAACTTATATGTAACTGATTCATTTTCCAAAACTCCTGTTGATGAAAAAGTTTTGTTTGTTTGTTTAATTGCATATCAACCATCATCAGTTTATACATGGGTTATTTAATAATCCTTGTAGAAGGACAGTAGCAGTACAATTTAAACAATGGCTGGGTAGATAAGGGGGGTCATAACTTTCCTAAGGGGCATTAGTCCAAAAGTGAATGTAACAGCATGACTGGAGTTAAAACTCACTATGATGTTCCAGTCCAGCATCTTAGCCACTATGCCATGAGGACTCCCCTTATTTAAGAAAAGATTATAAATCATATATAAATGTGACTGATATATATACATACATATATATATATATATATATATATATATATGTGTTTATGCTTTGGTAAATTGTTCATAAATTTGTAACATATAACTTTATGTCATGTTTTAATGTTTTTTGTTTTAATTCCTATAAAATTATATAATTCTGGATATTATATGATTTATAATTTCTTCATGCCATCTCTTATAGTAACTGTTACCATCAGAATGTGTTGAAAGCCACTAATACTTTATCAAACTGCTTGGTCCTCAGCAAATACCCTGTCTTAGTCAGGTTCACACATCATAACAGAGATATAACTACATATATTGGTGTTTGGTTATATCTATTCAAACTTGTATATAACTAAAAAAAAAACAAGGGACACAACTGTGTAACAGAGTGATATGAAGTCAGACAATTGAAATTTAACACCCTATACTAGAGCTCATAAAATTTATTAAAATAATCAAGCACAATATGCATTCAAATTTTGCCCTAAAGCACAGCCATTTTTACTGAAAGCTATCCCATCATTCCATTAAAAGAAAGGCTATGAATGGTTTGTATAAAAAACTTTTTCTTTTAAATTAATATTGATCTTGATCTCACCTGAGCTGAAAGGCTTGTGATTATACTAAAATATCATTCAGTCCAAAATATCTGGCTTACAGATTCAAAGAGTTAAAAGTTGTAATAAGTTATCAGAAAGGGTTGAACTGTACATGGATGTCCAGATTTTCATGCAAAATTTACCTAACAGTCTGTTATTTATTGGAGGCCATTTCTGCAATCATGCAGAGTCATTTCAAACAATTCATTTGAACATTTAAAAAATATTCTCATCAGCTCTTTACATGTATGGGCAAATCATGTTGATCATCACACAATTTTTCCTGTCATGCAGATATACATTTATAGCCATAAACTTCAGTTAGCATACAAATAGATTTAGTATCCATTGTGTTCAGTTTCAGTCCAAATTTCCAATTGTTATGTTGTTCATCAGAAAAATGTCTTCCTCAAGCAATGTAGAAAAAAAGAGAATTTGAAGATATGAGTTGATTGAAACTTTCAGGGCTTTTTTATGCTTACCTATTGGTATGCCATGTGGATTGTGCAAATATTGTTTGTATTCTATATATATGTCCATTCTCATTATTTAATAGCCACATTTTGGATATCTACAATCTTGTTAAGGTTAGAGAGCTGATAAGCAGACTGAAATAAACTACTTAAAGATGACTTCTATTATATGCTCTATTTTTATGTGATTATTCCATCTATAAGAGGATTTCTCTTTACATTGGATATGAAGACCAGAAAAGAAAGGAAGGTTGATCTTTACTAAACAAGACAAATATTGGATAAACTGTCAATATTGTCTGCATTTGCACACAGACTACAAAGTGTATCTGATGTTGTTGATAAAATTTGACTGTAGAAATAGCTTTTAGGTCAAGAGTGACATTTCTGAACCTTTTTTCTTATTACTTTTTTGGTTATTTTTTTAAAGTAACGGTTTGGTTTGGTTTCTTTGTGTAATGGCATATCAGCCTTTGTGGGTTATTTAATGCCAAAGCCATCCTTGTAGAAGAGCAACAGTGATATTATTTAACCCATAGCTAGGGGAGGGTGCCAAAGAGGTTCATACATTTCCTGAGGGTATTAGTTCAAAAATGAACATAATATTGTGACTAAAGTTTGAACTCATTTTGAGGTCACAGTTTAATACTTTAGTCGTCATGCCATGGACTCCTCCACTTTAAAGTAATCACTCTCAAAATTGATTCATAAAGATTTAAAACTTAATAAATTATATTTTATTTACATTGTTTATTCAATTATTTATTAGCAAAATAGTTATTGTCAATACCGTGCCATTGGCCTACTGAGTAGAGTGTTTACCAATGGTCCGGGAGACCAGGGTTCAATCCCAGATCAAGTCATACCAAAGACTCAAAAAATAGTACTTGATGCTGCCTTGCTTAGCACTCAGCATTATATGGTACATATCAAGGTTAAAGTGGAACAATCCTAGGAATGGAGTAGCGCCCTCCCCTACACCTTGGTGTAGTAGCTATTGAAAAGGGAGCCTTCAGGTCACCCTCGATTATTAAGTTATTGTCAAGAGAAATGGAATTGGCGATGCAAGTTCAAATCCTGCAGTAGGCTGCTTATGATCCATGTCATACAAATGCCCTTAGGAAAGACATTAATCCACCTCTTCTCTACCCAGTTATGGGTAAATAGTAGGGCAGATTTGTTAAGGCAACCAGTATAGGAGAAAGAAAACTCTGAATTCAAACGTGTTATACTCTGCTTGAACTTGTGTCACCTCCTGCTCATAACAGAGAGTTTGGGTTAATATCTACATTGTTTATTCATATTAGTCCTTGTACTTGATATTTTTCTGATTGATTTTCAATGTCTGGATTAAGATTTGTGAGGTTTAGTCTTATGCTCATTTACATGCATTTGCAAGATACATTCAAAAGGTATCAAAATTGGAATCTTTAAATTTTTACATTTTAAATTTTAAATTAAATGAATATATGTCCGAAACCGAGCAACTTATATAATAAAGTAATAATGTCTAGATGTCTACACAACTGAGCAACTAATATAATAAAGTGTTGATGTTTAGATGTCTAGATTGCCATCTAGATGTGTTCACAGTTGAGCAACTTATATAATAAAGTGATGATGTGTAGATTACCGTCTAGATGTGTTCACAGCTGAGCAACTTATATAATAAAGTGTTGATGTGTAGATTACCGTCTAGATGTGTTCACAGCTGAGCAACTTATATAATAAAGTGATGATGTGTAGATTACCGTCTAGATGTGTTCACAGCTGAGCAACTTATATAATAAAGTGTTGATGTGTAGATTACCGTCTAGATGTGTTCATAGCTGAGCAACTTATATAATAAAGTGTTGATGTCTAGATGTGTAGATTGTAGTCTAGATGTGTCCACAACTGAGCAACCTATATAATAAAGTGTTGATGTCTAGATACTGCCATCTTGGTGAGTTAGTGTCAGTTTGAAAAAAAATCATGAAGCTGTTTTGATATGTTTGAATAGCAATTTTTGGTGAAACACAGAATTTTGCAAGTGCAGTACCAACCACACTTACCTCACCTATGACTTTTTCTTGTTTCATCAACTGAGTATTCATCTCAAGGGTAAAACATTTGAGGACATGGAGAACATTACAAGAAATATAACTTTGTAGTTTAATATAATATCAAGTAAGTTTTCAGAGGTGCTTCTACTAATGAAGAACTTACTTGAATAAGTGTGCCGAATACCAAGGGGACTAGTTGAAAAAAAATTAATGTTTTTTTCATTGTTTATATCTGTGTTGATAAATACAGCTTCAGCCTCAATGTTTTCTAAATAAACATTAAAGAATAACAGAATAAAGAAGATTCATGAGTTTAGAAAATTTTGGGAAGAATCAGTTAATATGATTAGAGTTAAATAGCAAAATAGAAATTGATAATTAAAACAAGTTTTTAAAGATTGATATTTTGTTATTCACCAAATAATAACTTCCTTTTATCTTTTATTTATTTTTATTTTTAGATTAGAAGTTTTGTCAACCATTATTAAATTTGACAATCATTTTCTTTCATCTTTTAAATTTTAGTTACTTTTTATTGTAATTCATTCAGGACATCATGCTATGAAAGTAATGAACAGTTTTTACCATCTTCTATTATTATTATTATTTAATAATCCATATTGTTCCCCACTGTCATAAAATGGTGACAAGTGAGTTGCAATGAAAAAGCAACTAAAAATTAAATTATGAAAAAAGATATTTGTCAAAAGTTATAATAATAATGTTGCTTGGGTCAAATTTTCTTCCCATTGAATAAGACAGATTGATTGATATTAAGTTGGAGCTCAACAAATTTTTATTCATCTGATGAGATTATTTTTGGAGGATATATTATTATAACATGTATGGGTGCATATTCACTCAAAGGCTACCATTAATGGCTATTAAGCTCATTGTCAGGTCGTATCTAATTCATAGAATTTATATTATAACTAACCATGAATAATATCATTTGGAAGTACTCTATAATTATAATTTATAATTGTCTTCCTTGAGGAATTATAATGATTGGGGTGATCCTGAACACAGACTCTATACTTTTATTATTATAAGTTGCAAATTGGATTAGAAATTAATCTCTCAGTTGAAGCATTTTGATGCCATTGCAATAAAAAAAGAGTCTTGTTTCAATTTTACTGTGTTAAAGACATACAAAAATCAGATCATTCCAATAGAGAAGATTTACTCATATAGAAAGAATTACTGTTATGATTATATTATTTTTTATAGTTTATTTTCAAACATTTTATATTAATAAGCTATACATACCATTAAGTAAGATAAGAATACTTTTATCTTTCCCAGAAGAAAGAACATTTTGAAAATAAATGCACACAGTTATACTTTGGAGACTGTCTTAAAGCTCTTTCTATCTTTTACATCGATTATATTCTAGACAACGTCACTTTTAGCATCAAAGTCACACTGCACACTGATGCTGATAAATGTGCTGAACATGGCTGCAGATGTCTGGGATATTGTTGACAGTAAAGGGACTCCATTCCTTTTCCTGTATTAAAAGCTCTGGGTGCTTTCCTCCCAGCCCCGACCATACTAGTGGTCTCAATGAGACTATTGATCAGACCTTGGCCAAAGCGGACTTACCAGCTATCCAGGAATCTTCTAGGCGTGATTATAGTGATGGAAAGTGTGCTGATGAATTGACTATGTTCCCATTTAGTTGCATTAAATACTTCTTACGGAACATTGCATGTGCAAATACTTTTGTTCTGTCCTATCTAATGTCAGTCACAGCTGCACTCTTTACTGCCAACTGAGCCAAGGTGGCCAATTGTATGAAATACAGACATCTCACATCTTCAAACTTACTACTTTTAAGACCACCAGTACCTATGATGACAAAGACAATGTTCTTATTTGCAATATCACAAATCACACCATTTATTTCAATCAATACCTACAAGATAGATTTCCTATACCAGTGGCTGTTCCTTTACCAAATAACCCAGGTAACATAGCTTCCAACTCCAAAGCCTTCGAAAGAGTAAAAAAAATCAAAAAACTATAAACTGAAATATCATAATAATTTCATTTTTGAAAGGTACAAACCAAGTTTCTTTTATTTATCTTTTTTTTTTTTAGATAAAGCACTGACAACAATTAATTTTGGCTTTCTTCTTGTTATTTATTTCAACTTGTATTTTTCTTCATCTTCTTAATTCTGTTTACTTTTTAAAAAGTAATTACAATTATGAATTTGATTGACTGATTTTAACAGTGTGTCAACCCATCTAGGGTTATTTTAAGGAATCATGCACATTGTTCTATGTTCATATTTACATTTTTTGTGTAGTTATTTCTTGAGAGTTTTTTTTGCACATGATCTAATCGAATATAAATAACTTTTAAACAGATCTATTTAACCTATAGATGGGACCTTAACAAGTATTACCATTCTGAGTGGACCTGGGAGTAATGGCATTGAAGAGGTACTCTCCACTCTCCTGACCAGGGGGCTCATCATCAGATCCTGTTTAGTGTTATACCCAGAACACCCTTTTTGGGTGATCTTACCCTTCTGCAGGGGTACAGTCAGCATATTCTAAGCCCCACTGTGACGGTGCATAAAATATTTATCCCAGGACGGGAGTTTATTTTACGCACGTGTGAAGTTGGGGCAGTCTGGCACTTGATCCCTTGCAAAATAAGTCCTAGTTAATATTCCTTTTTCGGGCACATGGGAACTGGCAGATAATGTGGGGGTTAATTTGGGGCTTGACTGACCGCCGCTGGCAAAGGGGTTTCCAAATTTCACGTTAGACACACCCACCAGGCCACTTCGTCTTCCTACCCCTTGACTAATGGAAGACTTGGACCTATAGGTTGAGATAAAATATTATTATTTACCGTAGTCGACAATTCCAATTTCCCGTGTAATGTTTTTAAAGGCGAATAAGACATTTAGCGAGAATAAATTGAGGCGAAATGAAGCTGAAAAGGATATACATGCAAAAGAAGGCAACTCGCTGGGTAAATAACACAACGAATAAATTTCAATGAGGGGACATTTAAAATATAACCAAAATTTTAATAGTCAAGGTCCAAACAAATATTTATGGGGGTTGGCTATGTTTCCCCGGCAAACAGTCTCCGACATAAATGTCTCTTTCTTCTTTTTTCTTTTCTTTATACTTCTTATACTGCTATCTTTTCTCTTGAACCTTGAAAAGGTAGCAAAGTCAACTCATACGTTCACAGTTTATGAAATGAATCTTTTCATTCTATTTCTCTTCTTTTCTTAATGCATATAATTCTTTATATGCTTCTTTCTTTAAATTGAGAGAGAGGGCATATAATTGGAATACTTAGGAAGGGTGGAGGGAGAAAACGGTTTTAAGGTTTACTTAGCTTTTTCTTTGCAGAGTATTTTCTTTTATGGGTGAGCGGTGTTCTGTAGAATTTGGTGGGAAGGCATCTGTTAACTTCTTGTCCAAGAACTCTATTTTGCTTCTTTTCCTGTAGTTTTTGGCGACAGTTTCAATACATCTAGTCATGCCAACTGCTGTCCTAAAACTCACTTCTTTTCATGGGTGAGCTTGCCCGGAGTTTTGGCATCAGATCAACATGTCCTTTCACAGTGACCTCCATCCTAAAAACTGAAATTCTTTTTTCCCATTTCCTCTGATGAAAAGGGTACTACTCCCGGCTTTAGGGTTCTGGCCAATCATTTGGCCTCTTTCTTCTTCCTCCACCTCCCCCTGTCATGCTATTCATTCATTCGGGCTACTATACTGACCTCTGTATCTCCTTCTCTATCCACCCGGTCACAGAGTGTAGTCATCTCTTGGCTTTCATTCTGACCTGGATTCATTACTTTGTTCAATAGGCAGGCCGAGGAGTTGACCTACATTCCCATTCCTCTTTTAACGGTCAATCTTTGGGGCCTGTTAATTCAAACACGGAGGGGTAGGGGAAATTGATCTTACCTCTCTCCTCTCAGTGGCAGACCATGTGACACCCACCAACAAAGCAATACATTCAAGGAGATGAAGAAAGTGACTAATTGTCATAATGATTGACAATCTTCATTTTAAAAAATGAATCAATTATCCCATTAACAGTGTGTAAAAGCTATAGCAACAAATTGTACTGACACATTGGAGACAAAGTTTTTGTCTTTTGAAAACTGCCATGCAATTTCTCTCATAGCTTAATGCGAACTGTGAACTCTTTGTAGAGCATAGATTTGCTGGCACATTACATTTGAAATAATGCTGCAGTTTCTGTAGCAAGTTTCCATGGGATGGAGTTAGTAGCTCATACTACAAGTGTAGATCAGTGAATAATAAAGAAAATGCTTATTAAAATCAATATTTGATAAGGCAAATTGATCTTTATTAAAATCTTTTTGACTCATGTCAGTGTTCTTTAAATAAAATGCATATTTGTAAATCTCTTTCCTATAAAACATTATGCTTCTTGAAGGGAAAAGCATTAAGTCTCATTTAAGTTTGTTCCTCCATTAGATTATTGTTTCTGTCTTGGATTATAGTCAACAAAGTAATCACATTGTAAACTATCTGGAGAATATTCTGTTTGCTATTAGCTTAACATGTATCAATTTTACTTGGGGTGAAACTCCAACAAGCTGTTACCATCATTGAAAGGTTTCTTTTACTGCTTTGAAATATTTACACAAGAAGTAAAAAAGATTTTGTTATTCATATTTGGGTATTGTCAGAGTTTTATCTGAGAATCTAATAACAGAATAAAAAAGCAGAATGGAATTGAATGTGCCATATCCTTACTAGACATAAGCAATCATGACTCTCCACAGCTTCCCTTATCAGTAAACTGTCAATTACAATGGCTTCCTGTTGCTTTCTTCATGGTTTAAATTCAGAATTCTCTTTCTCTTAGTCTAGTTGCCCACTACTAAAGCTAAGAGGATAATTTGCCCTACTATTTACCTAAATTTGGGTAAGGGCCAAGAAGTGAATTCATGGCCTTCCTAAGAGCATTAATGTAAAGTGAACACAAATGAAACTCACTCAATTTGCTGATTCCACTTTTCATACCAATAACCACTATGCCACCCCACACCCCATTACTTGTGTACTAAGATATTTTATTTTTACTTCTTAATATTCAAAAATATTAAAATTGCTATAATAAACAAGTAATTTAATTCAAAGTTTTTCTTTCATTGAATAAAATTTACACTGTTTAAATTCTTAAATATCAAATTTGAATTTTACTTTAGACATGGTTTTCTTTGTTCAGCGGCAATTTTAAAACTTATTAGTTGAACTACAGAAATTCTAGATTGCAATTTTTATATACAAATAGTATTATATAATATTTTATTATCTAACAAAATAAATTGAATAAATTAAACAGAGAAACTAAAATGCTGAAAATAATATTTTACTCATTTAAAACTTTCATGATAAACAATACTTTTTATATTCTGACTTTCTTCCATGTTTAGATTGCAAAACCCTACCTAGCAGAGCCCACTTGCCCAGTTAATAGGATTTAGAATACATTATCCTCTGCAGAGGAGTAAGACCACCCCTACTAAAAAAAGTGGTGTATTTTGTATAACACTAAACTGCATATGATGGTAACACTACTTGTCCAATGTTCGAAGGACTGTGGAGCACCCCTTCATTGCCATTACTCCCAGGTTCACTCTGACCTGGAGTGGTATCATATGTTAGGGTTCCATCTATGGGTCAAATAGATATGTTTAAAAATTATTTGCATTTGATTGGACCATGTGCAAAAAAAACATCTCTTAGGAAACAACTCCTCAAAAAATATAAATAAGAATGTACAGTGAATGTGCTTCCTTAACCTGTATAATTAAAATAGCCCTAGACAGATTGGCATGCCATTTAAATTAATCTACCTGAATTTACACAATCTTAAGTCTTTTATCAACTGACACGATTTCTCTAAATCAAAAATATTCGACTAATAGTACATAGTAAAATAATGTTAGCTTAAAAGATCAGATTTATTGATTCTGAGGTTTAAAACTTTTAAAAATCTGTTTGAAATATTGGTATATAAATTTTTTTAAGGAAGCATGTTTAATGTATCAGTTGCCATCATGAAAAATCAAATGGGTGACCCAAGTTGAAATTGCACATGAGGTAGTTTGCACTTCACTTCATGCTAATGCTCTTAAGAAAGGCATGAATCCATCATTTCTTCCTCCAGATTGGGTTCTTTATTCTTAGTAAGGCAACTAGTCTTGGAGAAGGAAAACTCAGAATTCAAATCCGCATTACACTGCTTCAAAATTAACCTTTGTCACTTCCTGCCCATAGTAGAGGGGTTAGGTAAATACTCACAAACTTTTTCATAGCCTAAAATAGTTTAATTTTTCTTTTAATATACTTGCCATTTAATATTTTTTTGACTTATGGTCTTACTCGTAATAACACTTACCAGCATAAGAGTTTCCAACAAGCATCCAGTTGGCAGACAAAAATAAGATTGCCTGTATCTCAATAAAGTCCCAGCAAAACGACGAAAATAAAATCTAGTATATATTTACTAATATGCCCACACATCAAGCATCAAGCAATTGTAATCCAGGAAATGGACTTGCCCATGTGTGCACAATGGAATGCTCCAACATGCCATAAATAGCTCTCTTTCTTCAGAGCTCATTGGTAATTGAGTCCACTTGCTATGCAACTGATTGCTGATTTTGTTCACTTCCCAAACTCTATATGGCACTGCAGACAGAGTTGATGAAACCTGAAGATTGGGAACAGTACCTCATTGAAGTGGGGATCTCTGCCAAAATCCATGCAGCAAAGTTTGCTGATAAGAAGCTGACAAGAGAAAGCTTACAGATGCTGGATCAATCAATATTGAAGGAGCTGGGAGAAGCCCTGTGCATCCTTAAGCAAGCTAAGGAAGCTGCCTCACAGACAACCGATACAAAAGCACCTGCAGCCAAGCTTTCCCAGCTCAATCTTGAAATGACCCCCAGTAATTCAGAAAATTTTGAATTGATTGGGATATCTTCTCTAATATAACAAACATGCTGAGAACTCAAGCCAATATCCACTTATACAATTGCACTAATGAGGCTGGGCAACACCCACCCTGACTTCTTCACCACTAACTCAGACAAACTACTTGAGATGGTAAAAGCTTTAGTTACTCAGAGGTTGAACCTTTATATGTCCCTCATGTGAGCATGACCTCTCAGACATATACATCAAAGACCAACCCATCAGGAGAATAGCAAATGACGCACTCCAAGCCAATCTAAATCCCTTGAGCAGAATGTCTGCCATGCTGAAGCATTTGAATCAACATTATGAGACCAAAATTCAATGGCCAGCACCTTAGACATAACCATTGCCTGAATGTCAACTTATCACAGGCAGAAAAACAATACCCCCACAAGCCAATACAAGGAATGTTTGTGTCAGCATCTACCCAGACTACAGCAATGGTGGTGTCAAACCTAGCCATCATGCTTGTGTAGGTTGTGGCAGCCACTAGCATGGAGTCCTGGGAACAGTCTCTGGCCAGGTAAAATGGGCATGGGGTAAAACTTGTAGCAATTTTAGGCAGCCTAACCACTTTCCGAGGGTGTGCCAGGCTAAGAAACCTTGACGGGCTGTCATAAAAAGCCTGGGCACTAATGAAGTCACCATGGACACACTCATCACCCACATCAAATTCAACCAAACAATGGGCACGTAATCACCTGAAGAGACAAACCAAATAATGAGTATAGATACATATGTAATCCTGTTCTCACCAAAACCTGATGGAATCTTAGACAAGTTCTGAATTTGTAACATCAATTCCAACAATTTACCTTCAGAAAATCATCTTAGGACAAAACAAAGATTTGATTATTATTCATTAACAGCATAGAGTCTCATTGAAGCTATAATACTAGCTGTAAACCTGCCTATCAGGTAAGATTTTAAATTATGTGAACTGATTCTTAATTTATCCTTTTTACTTTTTATTAGTAGTAAACATAAGCATTATACTGAACTGAAATATGTTTTTGTGAGGACTTATAAGTTAATGAATATCATTCAGAGGTTAACATTTACTGCAGCTTGGTGGACATTGCTTATAAAACAAATGCAAACAATTTTTTGAAAGTCTTGTCTTTCCAATGACTAAAAAAACAAATAAAAAAACAAAAGATTATATCTTTGGTTTCTAGCAATAAATTTTAAGCTAGGTGTCTACTTTATATGGTTAAACAAAAATACAGAGATTTAGTTTGATTTAATTTATCTGACAAGTACTTAAAATTTCAAAAAGCTATGTGCTAAAATCTTCCCTCAGTGTATCATTAATATCCAGAAAACATTTGGTATGTATGGTTCTGAATTATACAAAGATAGACAGATGGACAAAAAACAAATTAATTCTAGAAAGATTACAAGATTAATTCAAGAAAGAGTGTGTTTTCATTTTCATGAATGAATTGGAAATTTAATACTATCATTGAAATAGAGATGATATTGAATGTAAAAATAGTGGTGTTGGTCAGGGCCTCCTAAAGGAATTACATAAGCAAATGCAAAGTTTTTTGTATCACCCCTGTCACATACATA
This sequence comes from Sepioteuthis lessoniana, assembly GCA_963585895.1. Lineage (NCBI taxonomy): Eukaryota > Metazoa > Mollusca > Cephalopoda > Myopsida > Loliginidae > Sepioteuthis > Sepioteuthis lessoniana. The sequence continues at coordinate 27,958,753 of OY757933.1, forward strand.
CTTATCATTTTGCCATCTTGTTTTCATTTGCTATGGTAAGGAATGAAGGGATGGTATAACTAATGATTTTACATTTTAGTAATCAGTGAATAAATATAGAAAGTCTTATTAAATTTTTTCTATTAGTTGAATTTCAGTAGATTTTTCAAAAGTAAGCATATATTTAGCACAGAAAATTTTCCAACTTTTTTTTTGTATAGATATAAACAGAAATTTCAAGAACAAATTATAGAAACTCTATTTCTATTTAATAGAAGAAAATAGTTTTTCCATAAGATTTTCCTTCTGTTTAAATCATCAAACAAGGTCACCTATAAAGAAATGCAATTAGAATATATTTTTCTTCAAAATCAAAGATACCAGGATATTATTATTTCTAGTTAAACATTATACAATCTGAATGGATATTATTAGGTATCATTTATTACCATGCTTAACAATATCCTCCATAATACACTTGATAGTGAAATATGAATGAATTATAAATTATTGAATCTAGTAGCAAAACCCTTATATTACAGAATTCATACTCTGCTTAGCTTAGCTGTGGCACAAGGTCAGAAGTATGTGGAATCCGGTGAGAATTAAACTCTCTAACAATAGTCTGCTAGGCATTACACCATGCAAGATGCCTTTTACAGTATATATATAGAATATTAATTTGGTTCCAACAAAAAAAAAAGAAAAGTTAAAAATTGATTTTTATAAAATCTTTCTAGTACAGGACATTTTCATTCTCATAAGAGTCAGTACATTTTTCTGCTAGTAAAATTTGCAACAGTTAAATGCTATAAGCATCAGTAACCCTCATTAAATGAGTACCTTGATAAAAACTTGGATATCCTGGCTTCTGGCCTATTAAATGCACTACCAGCTGTACATTATAACTTCAGCTTATCTAGAAATGAGTTTTGGTAGATGATCAGATTAAATTCTTGAATGCCAAAATGTAACTTAAGTCCTCCTTGAGTTATCAAATCTAATAACAAAATTGGGCTTATTTCCAAACATGATACATTCAACAAATCTTTGTTAGAGAAATGTCCCAGTATCATATTCTAATATTTTTTTGATTTGAAATTCTAATATAAATAATGAAATTTGTTGAAAATAAATTCCAATTGAAAAAAACAGAAACAAACTCTTAAGTTATAAGTAATAAAGTAACAATAAACTTGATAACAATCATAATTTGTAGATATATAATTATGATAATTAGTTGGATATGAGCAAAAAAAAATACAAGCATCATTAAATAAATAAAAGTGAAATATTGTCTAAGGAGTTGGCAGTAGGAAGAACCATTTATTGTTGTAACTTTTTCAAGAAAATCAATAAGGATGAGTCCTTTTATAACTCAGAAGGTTGTCAGCATGACCTTCTTTACTGACTGCTGCACCTGGAACTTTTTCTCTATGGAAGAATTTGTGTGTTTCCACTTCATAGACTGCTTTTTCATTCATGGTAATTGTGATAAAGCCGTGTTTAGCCCAATTGTAAAGATTTATTTAAATAAAACATGCTTCTTCATACACATCACACATTCTTCTTGAAATAACAATAAACCTTACTCAAATACCAGCCCTATAATTTTATATACCAGACACATAATTTTACCCCCAAATCCCACTACCACCCTAATTGAAAAAAAATTAAATCACTTAGGCATAAAAACCACTACCCGCACTACAGAAACTGTTTTATCCTGGAGTTGTTTTGAGCCCAAGGGAATGCGACTAGGGGTAGTTGAACAAAGTTGTTAAGATATCAACAAGTGTTTGTGGTTTGTCTGACATCTTCCCATTTTCAGGCTTTACCAGCAGCCTTCCAAGAACAACCAACGCTTGTGTATGATACATGGTGTCAGAAGTGGGATTTTAAAAACATAATACCAGTATTTTAAAAGGGACCCTAAACCAGCAAAAGAAAAAAAATGTTCAGACTTCAATCCCCACAGAATTTTGACTTTACAGTCACAGGCAACTAGCAAACATGGCGTCAGAGATTCCAACAGTTCAGAATAGCTTCAAAGCTATGTGAAGAATCAGCAGAAACCCAAGTAAGCACACTGATTTATTGTATGGGAACAGAAGCAGAGCAAATTCATAAGTCACTGTCCTTTAAGAAGAAGGAAGATAGATTAAATAGAGGAGTTAAGCCTTATTTTATACACGGGAATGATCTATCAGTGCACAAAAAATTCTATATTTCTAAGATCAGATAGTGATTCTACAAAATCTCAGAACAAAAATGCTACAATCAATACACACCAGACATTTTGGATTAAACAATTAAACAAATACTGAGAACGAGCAAAAGTGTCAGTATGGAGGCTGAAAATATCCCAGGAAATAGAGGATTTCATCAAAAGATGTGAATAGACCATGGCAGAAAGTAGGAATGGACATATTGAAATTGGATAGGGAGTACTACTTAGTCGTAACAGAATATTTCTCCCATTACTTGGAAATAGTGAAATTAAGTCTACTAACAAGTAATACTGTAATCGGAAAATTAAAAAGTCTGTTTACCTAGTGGGGAATCCCAAATGAAATTGTAAATGACAATGCAGGACAATTCACAAGCAGACATTTTAAAAAATTTGTGAAAAAATATGGATTCACATGTACAACAGTGAATCCTCATTTTCCACAGTCAAATGGAGCTGCTGAAAATGCTGAAAAAATAGCAAAAAGAATATTATGACAACCAGATATATTTCTTACATTAATGGCATACTGTAGTACACCTATAACTGCTACAGGAGTTAGCCCAGCAGAACTCTTGATGACCAGGAAAATGAAAACAATCTTACCCGGTCATCCAAAGAAACTAAAACCAAAATGGCCAAATCTTAGGAAAATAAAAGATAAAGATGGATCATATAAAGCACAAAACAAGAGAAATGACAAAAGACATGGGGAAAAGGATCTAAAACCCCTAAAGGTTGGTGATAGAATCTGAGAAAAAATTGATGAAGCGAAAACTTTGGAAAATACTTATACAATCATAGCAGTAAATAAATGTAGTAGAAGGTACACAATAAAGTTAGACTCGGGTTAATTCCAAAAAAGAAATATAAAATATTTGCTGCTTATCAGAGGAAAAGAGTATGGTTTCCAGGAAAGAGAACCAGATCCAGTTAAAGATAAGGATCCAGGATCAAAATCGAGAAAAGGAAGATTAACTAAAAAATCCAAATATCTTAAAGACTTTGTACAGAAAAAAAAATGAAAATAATGAAAATAAAAGCTGAACAAAGGAAGGTATTTCATCAGTAATTACTTACTCATGATAATAAAGGATCAAGGGTTATCCCCCTTGTCCTGGAGTTATTACGAGCCCTAAAGATTGCCATTAGGGGTAGTTGATATCAACTAGTGTTTGTGGTTTGTCCAACATCTTCCCATTTTCTGGCATTACTGGCAGCCTTCCAAGATCAACTAACACTCATGTATGATACAAAAACAATAAAGCAAATAGTAAAGAACAACTCCAAAACCACAGATTCCCTGTCCAACGCAGGTGTTTACAAAATCTGCTGCCAAAATTGCAATAAATTTTACATAGGAGAAACAGGCATAAATTTAAACAAAAGAATCTACAAAACAAAAAAAGACTTTAAAACTGGTAACACAACAAACTCTTTAGTTTCTCATAACATTTTAACTAACTACACTTTTGACTTTCAAAATTCTGCCATATTTGTCTTCATTCATGATAAAAATAAAAGAAGAATAATTGAAGCACGTTTCATAGCACACCACAACACAATACCATAATGACAAGGTTTTTTTCAAAATTTCGCCATTTATAAGAAAAATAATATCAAAAGGATTCAAAATTTGCACTATAGATTAACTCCCATTTCTCTAAACATTCAATTGCTCAGTCGGCTGTGGCTGTAGAATACACTGACTGCACCTCTGCAAAGAGGTAAAGCCCCTCCCCCAATGAGTGTCCAGGATATGACACTAAACAATTTGATGGTGAGGTTTCAGTGATGCTGGGGCTTTGGGGAATGTGGAACACCTGTTCATTGCCATTGCTACCTGGTCCACTCTAGCCCAGAGTGGTAGCACCTGTTAGGGCCCTATCTATGGGTTAGATAGAACTAAACTGCACACTTATGCCAAACTGAATTGTTTGAATTAGAACTGTTTGACTAAACTGAATTGCTTGAAATAGAAATTTTTTTGACAATTAAACTGTGTACTCATGCTAAACTGAATTGTCTGAAATAGAACTGACTATTTGTATAAAAATGGATTTGGCATTAAATAACCTACAAAGGTTGATATGCCATAAATCTAAACAACCAACCAAGCAACGAATCCAAACATTCAAAGCAATAAAATGTCTCAAATCTGTTTCTCAAACCACAAAATGCCATTTACTTTTTAAAAAAATGCCATCACATGACATGATGCAATTTGAATATATCAACCAGTATTAATTGTTTTTTTCATATAGCAAGCCTTGCAATCCCTGATGAAGACTTCTAATCAAAATTTATCAATCATAATTATTTCTCATACTAAAACAGTTTTGCATTCAAAAAAGATTGAAGTTGAATCCTGTTGGCAAATAAACAAACCATCAAACATATTTTTCTTCCGTTATACCTTTTCTACATACATTCTGTCAGATCCAACTCATTTCTTCCTACATATACAGATATATATATATATATATATCCACTAATGTATCAAATTTGTATTCTATAAGTTCATATTTTTTAATGGAAAAGTCTTCATAAAATGATTGTTTGGTTCTCAAATATGTTACAGTTTAATAATAAGTGGAAATTTTCTACAAGACTTTATTTTTTTACTTAAATTGGAAGATTTTTTGCAATTTTTTTAGTCTAGCCTCTGATTGGTTGTGGCACCTGCTGTTCCTAAGTGGTCACTTATCTAAGTACTGAGTTGGCTTATCACTGCTTAACTTAGCTCATCTAGCAGAGACTGATGTTTTAAGTGTTACTTGGCCATAATTTTAAAAAAAAACAAGCATTGCTTAGATTTGTCAATATATGTAAATATGGGACACTTAGTGAGGATGGAACTCACTGCTCACTATTAATTATGTGAGACTAGCTTGCTAACCATTGTACCACAAAAGGTAACCTTTGATAATTTACTAAGTTTAACTTTATTTGGTACAAGGAAACATTTGATAGCTTCAATTGCAAGTTGTCATCTTAGAGTCTTTCATTGTATTGAAAATATCATTATGCCATTATGAAAGGAAAAAAAACATATAACCATGTATATACTGCCAGTCATTGTCTATTTCCTTTTTGTTGTTGTATGAAAAAGAGTTAAAGTGTTTTAAATTAGCTAATTATTTAGAAGATGTGGAAATGTACTAAGACAATTAAATGTGTATCATTTTTAGATTTTGTTTAGAGAAGAGGGGAAAATTTGATTGAAATCTAATGTTTTATTTTCCTTCTATTTTGACCTTGAAAAATGAAGACATACATGATTATTTTCAACTGATTGTTGATAGCAAGAATTAACAGGCATCAGTCCATATCCAAAAATCAGTGAGATTTCAGTGAAGTATTTGTATGTGTTGTTTCTAATAGAAAGTGAATTTTTATAAGTTTGAGTATTCTGTTAAAATCTAATTCTTGGTTGGTTACACATGGATGTTCAGTTGTAGGATCAGTTTTCAAAGGTTATCCATATTTACCAACCTCTCCGCTCGGGCAGGATATGACACAAGGTCAATTTTTTAAAGCATAGTTTAACAGGTTTGAATTCAGAGTTTTTCCTTCTCCTAGACTAGTTGCCTCACCAAAGCTGAAGAAAACAGTCTGCCCTACTATTTACCCATAGTTGGGGGAGAATTATTGGATTCATACCTTTCCGAAGGGTATTAGTGCTATGTGAAATGCAATCAGTCTCATCCAGTTTTCAAAGGTTATTGGCATATGGTGATGTAACAAAATTACAACAAATGGTTAAACAAAAAACAACATTCAATGACAGAAAAACTTGTAATTAATTTTAACAAGGCAAACAAATACAAGGGGGTTACTAAAATATTCTCTGACCCACCAAGAAAGGAATGGTTTCTTTTTTTTAAAAATGTTTATTGAATTTTTTGTAAGGGTTAAAGAAATATGAGAGATAAAATGCCAAATGTTTTGAAATGTCCATTCTCTTCTTGTTTGAGCTAAGAATGTTTTGCAACCCCCTCATAAAGAGACATTTCAGTTATTATACATACAACAAGTGATTTTAAAAACAATAATGTCACAGTGTTTAGAAAATGATGGAAAAGGAAAGCTTTTGAAATTATTCCAAAATAAAATAAAAATTTCAATTAATTGTGACAAAGTAAAATAGAATCTTTCAAGCTGTGTAAATATTACTGTACATGGACTCTATCAAAATACTTGGAGAAAAAGCTAGATGGAAACTACACAAGGATGCTACTTGCTGTTTTGAACAAATACTGGAAACAGCATTCTACAAAACAGCAGCTGTATAGTCCCTTACCTCCCATCTTGCTAACAATCCAAGTAAGATATGCTGGGCACTACAAGTGAAAAAAGGATTAGTATAAGTGACATTCTCCTATGGAATCTTACTCATGGATACATCAGGATTGGCTGACCAGCAAAATCTTATATTCATCAGCTCTGTGAAGGCATAGGATGGCATCTATAGAACATACCAAGACCAAGTTTTAACAAAGGTTATACAATATGCTAACTGCACCTCTGCACTGGAGTAAGACTCCCACCTCACTAATGAGTGTCCTGATATGTCACTAAACTGTATCTGATGGTGAGGTTCCAATCCTAGAGTTTTGAAGAATATGGAGTACCCCTTCATTGCAATTACTACCAGATCCATAGTACCTGATAGGGTCTCATCTATGACTCAACAGTTCAATGATTTTCAAAGGATTATTATTATTAGTTATTTGAAACAATACAGCTGTGTGCAAATAATTTATATTACATAGGAATACTTGATAAATAGAATTACTATAGTTAAATAGCAATAAAAGTAAAGTGAAGTTGGCTTCTATAATTGAGGGCTACCCAAAAGCTCCCTTTTCAATAGCTACTACACCAAAGTGTAGGGGAGGGCACTACTACTTTCCCTGGATTGCTCCACTTTACCCTTAATCTGTACTTTATAATGCTGTGTGTTAAGCAAGGAGGCATCAAGTACCGTTTTTTGAGTCTTTGGTATGACTCGACCTGGGATTGAACCCCTGTTTCCAGGCCATTAGCAAACACTCTAGTGCACACAACTGATTAATATCAAATAGAACTGTTAGTGTTAAATAGGATAAATTCTTGAAACTATTTAACTGTGTGCAAACAAATGAGCTCTAACAACTCATTTAAAAATAAAGTTATCAGCAAACTATTTGCTTACAAACCATGTATATATATATATATATATATATATATATATATATATGTCTGTTGAAAGAGTACTATACAAGTCCGATAATTCTTTCTATTATCTCCTTTTTGTTTACCCTTTTTCTACCCCATAAGCCCTAAATAAAGTTTTCTCCTCTCTATCAAACACACGTTGTTTTCTTCTGTTTGAATTAGTCAATTCTTAATCCTTTTTCCATAGTGGAATTCCAACTTTAAATATATATAAACAGGATCTGGCATTAAATAACCTTCAAGGGTGGAAATACCATAAACACCAACCAATCAACCTGCTAAAAGTGATGATTGATTGGGATGGATGGTGAGGGAGAGAGTCAAAGGAATCTGTGCTGTTAGTATGCCTTGATGATGATGATGATGATGATAAAAGAATCACCAGTTGCCCATGGTGTAATGGTTATCGTCATAGGAAATGGACATGGCAACATGAGTTCAAATCCTGGACAAAGCTGATTGCATTTCTCATAGTACTAATACCCTTGAGAAAGGTATGAATCCAATTATTCTGCCTCCAGCTATGGGTAAATAGTAGGGCAGACTATGTTCTTTAACTTTGGTTCGGCAACCAGTCCAGAAGAAGGAAAACTCTGAATTTAAACCTATTAAACTCTGCTTAAGAATTGACCTTGTGTTGCATTCTGCTCATGTTGAGGGATTAGTAAATATATACAAAAATATTCTTTATAAAAAATAGAATGGTTTAGAAGTAAGACTGATAGAGAAACACAATATACATCCTTAAAATGCATTACGACTATGCTAATGTCTATTTAGACATTAGCATAGTTTTAATGCCTTTTAAGTATATACATTAAAAATGTAATTACTTTATATTTTTATATCAAAATTGAATCTTGTTGAGGTCATTAATTCAATAAGTAAAATCAATAATAACCTCAAATACTTTAACAAAATTTTGATTACTATTATATAATTCATGTAGATGTCAGTGTTCTAAAAAACTCTATTTGAATTATCTATGCTTGGATAGCTGAGGAAAAAGTAAATTTATGTAAGCATTTTTATTGTGAAACCAAGAAACATTTTTCTTTATTTTTCCTTTTTTTTAAAGACCACTCTCATTCATTTGGCTGAAAATTAAAAAAAACAGAAAAGTTTGTCTTGTGCTGTTTTGCTTGAATGTAAATGTTTTTATTGGATTTTTCCTTCAAAATCTCAGGAAGATTTTAAAAGATAAAATCTAGTTTAAAGAAATAAAAATATAGAGGTGAAGTCTGATTGTAGAAATTGAATTTTCTGGTTTTAGTAGGTCAGCATAAAAATATGCTGGCAAAAACTGAAATTCAGTTTCTGTAGAAAAGAGACCATAATCTGTTCAAAATTTTCATAGAAATGTTCTCATTCTTATATTCACATGTACAAATTGACTTATAAAAATTGGTAATTAAAGAAATCACAGAGTAAATAAAGTAAAAAGACAGATATGTTGAATACAAGCTCACCTGGGGATTGAAAGCAGGAAACTCTCAGTTGTAAGTTTTTATCTTGTTTTTTATCTTATTTTTTATAATTGAAATATATTGTGATATTGCTCTACATTTTAAGGATTAAAAAGAGTTTTAGCATCAAATTTGAATCATAATCAGTATATATATATATATATATATATATATATATATATATATAGGTGGTGCATTCAATAAGTTTCCAGACTTTTTTTGTACAGGCATTTAAAATTGATGTAGACTATTGAAAATTAAGTATGTTATTGCTATACATCTTATAAGATGACTGACCAATTTTTATGATTTCAGATTCAAATGAACAGCTACAGCAGCAATTGGAATACACCCTACTAAAGACAGGGGAATTTCAAAAATGCAATCTGGATGTGAGGATACTTTAGAAGAACGATATGCAATAAAATTGTGTTTTAAACTTGGAAAAAATGCCACAGAAACATATGGAATGCTTCAAATTGCTTTTTGACCATCTGGCATGAATCGAGCATCAGTTTTTGAGTGGCATAAGAGATTCAAGGAAGGCAGGGAAGGAAGTCTGTGAGGGATGATGAGAGGTGTAGGAGGAGTAAAGAGGTCAATACACCACAGTTGATTGGCCAAAGAGTTAGGCTTAGGGTTACTATGTTGAGGTTTTAAGGGAGTTCAAGAAGAGATTCCATCGAAAGAGGCCAGCACTCTTCAAATCGGGTCAGTGGCATTTCCACCAGGACAACACACCAATCCACAACTCCATCCTTGTCACAGACTATTTGACCAAGATGGGCATCAAGACACTTCCTCAGCCTCCCTATAGTCCAGACCTTGCTCCCTGTAACTTTTGGTATTCCATAAGCTTATGAGACAATTGAGGAGATGAAAGAGGCTGTGATGAAGGTCATTGACATGCTCACTCAAGAAGACTTTCATGGGGCCTTCCAGAAGTTGTTGGAATGGTACAACAAGTGCATTGCAGCTGGAGGAGATTACTTTGAAGGGGACTAGAGTTTCATGTGTGTATTATCAATAAAAGTGCCCATACGAAAAAAGTCTGGAAACTTATTTAATGATCCTCGTATGAGTTATTGAAACTTACCTGTAACAAAACACCAGTAATCATAAAGAAAAACAATAGAAAATTACTAAAGAAATTGTTGAGATCTTATAATCTCCAATAAAATTTTCTTTTATGTATGTGTGTTTGCTATTGAAATAAAGAATGAATTCATTTCTTCCAACCCACAAGATATAAGTGAAACAATAAAGCAAACTGGACTCTTTAGCTTCAAAATAGCCACCAGTCTAAGAGAAAGACTACTTTAAATTTGAACTCCTTGAATTCAAGTCATTGGTCAGAATGTTTGGGTAAGACTCATTAGACTTCATGTCTTACAGATCAGTAGACTGAAAAATGGTTGACAGGATGAGGAAATATATTATCAATTATTATATTCACATACTGCTACCAAAACCTTCTGCTTTGCTGGTTACAAAGCCTTCACCAAATTATGACTGGGATCAGCTTAGTTTCAGTGCCAAAGTATCATTAACCCAGAATACCCCAGCCTTACATAACAAGACCATCAAATTTTGTTGATTTTCTCTTACTTTGTGAAAATGCCAGATGAAAATATAGCCTTTTCATGTCATCCTTTGTTGTATTTACAACTTTCCAGCCAATATAAATAAGTCCAGTAATGATGTGTTAATATATATATATATATGAGAAAGAGAGAGAGATTGGTTGGTTGGTAATGATGTGTTAATATATATATACACACATGCATATATATATATATATGAGAGAGAGATTGTTTGGTTGGTTGGTTGTGTTTTATGGCATATCATCCCTTGTATTTAATACTAAATCCTGTTTATAGATATATATCAAATATATATGGTTTGTAAAGGAATAGTTTGTAACATTATTTCTTAATGAGAGAGAACTGATTTGTTTGTGCACAGTTAAATGGTTTTAAGTATTGAAATTAAACACTAATTATTCTATTCAACATTATTCATTTGTTTGCACCCGGTTCCAAGTACTGCTATGTAATTCTAATAATTCAATTTAAAATCAGTCAGTTAAATAGTTTCAAGTATAGTAAATGATTAAATATGAGATCTAAACAAGTACTACCAATTCTGGGTCAGAGTGGACATGAGAATAATTAAAGTGGAGCAATGCTACACATTTCCCAAATCTTTGGAACTGAAACCTCATCATCAGATAAAACTTAGTGTTATATTGAGGACACTTGTTAGTGTTGTTTTTACATCTTTGCAGAGATGAAATTTGTGTATTCCACAGCCCCAGTTGACTAGGCGGTCTATATATATATATATATATATATATATATATATATATATATATATATATAGACAGAGAAAGAGTGAGAGAGAGTTGATCTTTACATAAAAGGGTTACTAGTTAATCTCTTATTATATGAATATATTTGAACATGAATATTCATTCTCTCATTTTTTTTGCCATTTAAATCATTTCATGGCGCTAATGATTTTTTTCTGTTGTTTCAGTTATTATCTCACTTTCTTTTATTGTTTAAAGTTTTGTGATGGCTCATTAACATTCAAAGAATTGTTCAGACAATTTCTTTTATTATCAGTAATTTTAAATAATAGCTAAAAATTTTAAAAAAAGAGTAAGAATAATGAGTGCACTGAGTTTTATCCTTTACTTTCAATGTAAAAATAAATCTCTCATGTCTGTGCACATTAGTCACTCGGTTATATTCTTCTAAGCACTTTTTTAATTCTGATCCTCCATGCCTTTGAATGGCTAGAAGCAATTATCTCTATCTCCTATATTAGAAATATATCTTGTAATGGAATTACCATTTTGGGGCTAAAAATTAGAATTGGCAAACTGAATTCAAGTTCTGGTGAAAGTTATGTTTACTGAGCATTAATGTCTTTGGGAAAGGCATGAACCCATCTCTTCTGTTTCTAGCTACAACTAAAAGAGTAAGGAACACTGGACTCTCTTGCCTTGATGACCAACCAGTCTAGGAGAACAACTATGAATTCAAAAACAGCTATTGCAGTTTAAGCAAATTAGCAATGGGCACCAATTACTCAAAAAAAAACAAAAAAAACAAAAGAAAATGGCAAGTCACTGACTTCATTTTTCTGTAGCAGCTATTATATTCATATAGGGTGGCAAAGAATAAAAAAAAATGACATGAATAAATACAGTCATAATTTTTAACAGAATTAAAAAAGGAAAAATAAAATGAAAAAAAAATGGTGTTCCTTTATGCACAGAAATACATTTTTGGTTTATTGATTGATTTTAACAGAATCTCAACCCCTCATCATGCTCTAACTAAGATGATATTCCTTGTATGTTCTTATTTACATTTTTTGTGTAAATGTTTCTAAACTTTTTTTTGCTGATGGTCTTAATGATCATGAATAATTTTTATATAAATCTATTTAACCAATAGATGGGGCCCTAATAAACAACCCTTCTGGATCAAAGTGGAACTAGGTATAATGGCAATGAAGGGCTACTCCATAGTTCCCAGATTTTCAGAATTGGAGCCTCACTATCAGATACATTTTAGTGTTATGCCCCAGATACAAATTTTTAGGGGGTGATCTTTTCATCTGCAAAGGATACTGTCAGCACATTCGACTGGGCTGTTTTTCAAAAGAGAAAGCTTGCATTTGTTGGATGTCTGTTTCATTGAATCAAGTTCAAAGGAACAGACTTACTTGTTTGCAGTCATTGAGCATGTGTGTGTGTGACATCTTGTTGAATTGGTCCCAGTTAGTTGAATAACTGCTGCATGCATAATGTGTAGCTGTATTGTTGCCTCTGACGTTCATGCTGAATTTGTAGATTTTTATAAGTTTTCGAAAGGATCTCAGAAGTGTTCCCTATGCTAATCTATATTTTTTTTATTGACCAGCTAAAAAATGTTTAGTCTCTGGTCTCATGACCTATTCTTCCCCATGTCTGTGTAAGCCCAGCGATGCAAAATTATAGCTTTGAATTTTTTAAATCAAATTTCAGTGTCACTGAAAGTTAATTTGTTTAAAAGGTGTCATGAATCATTAGGAGGTAAGGAGATTTGACTTTTATTTAGTATATATATATACATTCTAGTCATTCCTTCAAACAATGAGTCAAGTAGAACAAACCCTTATAAAAAGAATTTTTCACAATGTATTCAACTACATTAATATGAAAATAACTGTAAACAAGCTACTCCTCCCCACAATAAACTGAATGGAACAACCTGTTGCTTTATGCCAATTTTTCTGTTGTTAGTGATTCATATCATAAAACTCAGTCACTAAGATATTGCTTGAGGTCCATTCGTAACATCAGTTTTTTAATCAGATCTGCCATTTTTGGCACAGAACAAACCTTTTCAAGACAAGTTGTTCTTTTCAGTCTATTGTTGGGAGGAGTGGCTTCTATGCATTTATTTATTTATTCATTCATTTATTTATTATTGTTATATATAAATATATATATATATATATATACATATATATATATATTACAACAGTATATGGTTCTCGCTGTCTCACTTAGTTGGTTTGTGGTAGACAAAATGTGGTATAATTTGGAGAGTGCTCAATATCTGTGATAGAGCTGTTATATAATAATAAATAAATATATATTAGTTTTTATATATATCTAATAGCATGAATGCTTATCAGTGACCACTGGTTTCATGCTATCTTTATATGACAATTATCAGGTAGAAAAAGTGTTTCTGTTTGATGAATGTCTTATAAAGATGGCATGAAACCAGTGGTTACAGATAGGCATCCATGCTATTAAATATATTTAAAAACGAATATATATTTATTATATATATATAACCGTCATATAAAGATGGTCATGTTCATTAGATGGCTTGTGAACTGTCACATCTCAATCTCCATAAAGACATTCTTATTTGCCTTCTTCCGGTCATTGAACCATAAAACCAACATGGCTATGATCATTTTAGTGTCTTCAATCTTAAGTAAATGTTTTTTGTGTTTTTGTACCCCTTTTACATACTGCTTGAGCATACCACAATATGTGCATATCTTATCTATTGAAACACACTTTCAATTCTATTTATATATATATGTTATGCATATATTAAATGTTTAGTGTTTGCATGTCATGGATATAATAATGTTAGTATTGGTCCTTGGTTAGTGGGGACTCAACTTAAAATCTTCCCTACCTTTAAGCAACTGAATAACAGCTTTTTGGTAAATCTTTTTTTTTTGCTTCTGCCAGCTGTCGTGTCAATATTTTTAATGTTGTGTTTACCTTTATGTCATGAAATTATAAAAATATTTGAATATTTATAGCCATTTTTTAATAATTTATTGAAGAGGAGTAGCAGGTTGTTGCTATGTTTGTGGTGGAGACTTTAATGTCAAATAAAATGGTAATAAAACAACAATGCACTGTGTATGACTTTGTAGAACTGTGAGTGTGGAGTTTGATATCTTTCTCAAAACTTTGCTCGAAACAACACTAATTGCTGACACTAATATAAAATCATTCTTTTTCATCATTGCTCATAAACATTCTGGTAGTCATTTACTAATCTTAGTTTGACACAAGGCTAGAACTATGGGACATCCAGTGAGAATTAGATTCATGAGCAATAGTCTGCAAGACTAGCTTCCTTGATACCCCTCATAAAAATTGCAGAATTTTATCTTTGTTTAGCCCTGTTGGTGGAACTCACAGTATACAACAGGGTAAGGACCTCCACAAAAAGTGATGTCCTGAACATGACACTAAAATGATGGTAAGGTTCCAGCTCTGGAGATATAAGAAGTGTGAGGTACTCCTTCATTGTCATTACTTCAAGTTCCACTCTGATTTGGAGTGGTGGTACCTTTTAGGGTCTCATTTATGTATCAAATAGAAGATCTGTTTAAAAACAGTCCAGTCAGCTGGGGCTGTAGAATATGCAGAGGGGTTTGACCCTCCTCAATGAGAGTGTCCTGGATATGATACTAAACAGCATCTGATGATGAAACTTCACTCCTGGAGCTTTGGGAAATGTGGAGTAACCCCTTATTGCCATTATTCTTAGGTCCACCTTGACTCAGACTGTTGATACCTATTAGGGTCAAATAGAATTGTTTATTAATATTAAATTGAATTATTAGTATTAGTCTATTGGAGAAAGAAGGATGAACTCATAAGTGACATTCTTCTATGGACCCCTACATGTGGACATGCTTATATTGGCCAACCAGCAAGAACTTATATCAGCTCTAAGCAGACACTGGATGTAGTTTGGAGGACCTGCCATGAGTGATGGATGATAGGAATGGATGGAAAGAAAGAGAGAGAGAGAAGCCCATGTTGTCAGTATGACTTGATGATGATTAGTATTTGATAGCAATGCTGGAAACCATTTAACTATGTGCAAACAAATAAGGTTTGGCTCATTTAAAAAATGTTACCTCCAAAATATTTACTTAAAAGTTATATATGCAAACAGAATTTGACATTGAATAAACGAATAGGCCTCAAGAACTGATATGCTATTAAACCAAATAATCTAACCTGT
The DNA here is from genome assembly GCA_963585895.1 of Sepioteuthis lessoniana. Taxonomy (NCBI): domain Eukaryota; kingdom Metazoa; phylum Mollusca; class Cephalopoda; order Myopsida; family Loliginidae; genus Sepioteuthis; species Sepioteuthis lessoniana. The sequence goes on from OY757933.1 coordinate 27,974,217, forward strand.
TAAAAATTATTTGCATTCAGTGAGACCATGTTAAAAAAAACTGCTAAAATCATGTAAATATGAACATACAATAAACACAATTCCATAATTTTTAAGGATGAAATGACCCTTGACAGGTTGACATGCTGTTGAAATAAGAGTTTGCATATTTATTGGGTGAATTATAAGACTTAAATGATCTAAGATTCAAGCAACGACCATTTTTTGGTTGGTTGGTTGGTTGGTTGATTTTAACAGCATGTTAACCTGTCTTGGGTTATTTTATGTCTAGGGGTTTGGGAATCATGTTCATATTTACATTTTTTGTGCATTTATTTCTTAATTGGACTTTTTTGCACACAGTCCTAATAAATGCAAATAATTTTGAAACAAATCTAGTTGACCTTTAGGTACTACCACTGTGGTTTAGAGTGCATCTGGAAATAATGACAATGAAGGGGTATTCTACATTCCCCAAATCTCCAGAAATTGAGCCTCACCATCAAATGAAGTTTAATCTCATACCTAGGATGCCCCTTTTGGTGGAATTGTTTTACTCCCTGCAAGGGATACAGTCATTATGCTCTAAGCCCAGCTGACAGGGCAGCCATTTTTGGTATCTTGATTTTACTCTAATTAATTCATAACAATTTTAAAAAATGAATCACAAACTGTGAAAATTAAATTCTATTTCCTCTACACAATTTAACCACTGCTTTTATCCACTAGGTCATTTTCCCATCTGACAACCTGGTGGCTGTAACATGGCACTTTAATCCTATTGTTGCTAGTCAGCCTTCTTAACTGAGTCAGAGTATAAGTTTATTTGGTGCCACCCAAAATTCAACCTAAAATTACATTTTTTGTCCAATCATTTAATTTTAATCAGTAATTGGGACTTAGAAAATTTTCAAAGATGGCAGAAAATTCAAGGATATTTATAAAGCATTATCTCTTTTAATACTTTCATCGTTTTAACCATTAAACTAATAATTTAATTTTGTAATAGAATTGGGATATTTTATTTCAGAGAATGATGTTTTTGAGATGAGGAAGTTTAAAAACTGTTAAATTGTTTATTTTGTTATGGCTTGATTGTGTGAAAAGAAAATGAGAAAAAGAATAAAGTAAATTTCTTTTTTCACAAGATTGATAACTTGTGTTTTCTTATCTCTTGATTTTGTAGAGATGGTATGATGTTAGGTAATGTCATCTTATTATAACAATATCAAAAATTCAGTCTTCACTCTCTTCCAATTTGCAATTCCAAACACAAGCTAACTCCAAAGTTTATTTTCTGAGTGACCGTAACTTTTCAATTGTATTTCTTATATATATATTATGACTCTTCATGACCTGTCTCTTGTCTTGCCCTGTCAACAGAGCCTAGAATATGCTGACTGTATTCTCTGGAGAGAAGCAAGACACCTTCAAAAAGGGATGTCCTGGATATGATTCTAAAATACATCTGATGGTGAGGGTCTAATTTTCTAGTTCATTGCCATTACTTCCTGGTCTACTCTGAACTAAAGTAGTTATAACTGTTAAGGTTCCATCAATGGGGTTGATAGATCTGTTTGCAAATTATCTGTATTTGATAGGAATACTTGGTATCATATAACTATGTGCAGAAAGCTCTTAAGAAACCTCACAAAAAAACGTAAATATAAACATGTAATTCTCTAACCTCTTGGCATAGAATAATCTCAGATTGGTTGACGTGCCATTAAAATCAATCAATCAGTGTCTCTTGTCATCAGAAACATGTTTACATTTCCAACTCCTAGTCATTGATTCATTTTAATGGCATATCAACTCATTAAGCATTATTCTATGCTGAGAGGTTAGAGAATTGCATACATTTTACATTTAGATTTATATTTTTTGTTGAATGTCTCAAAAGTTTTTTTTATACATGGTTATCAAGTATTCCTATCTGTTACAAATTATTGCAAACAGATTTGACTCATGAATGAGATTCTAACTGGTTCTACCACACTGGGTCAGATTGGGCCTGGAATGATGTCAATGAATGGGTACTCCACGCTCCCTCAGATGCAATTTACTGTCATATACAGGACACAGTTCTTCATATCAATCAGATTCTATACCAAGTGACCTCACATAGAGTTAATGTACTGATGAATCCATATGTCTTTACATTTGATGACATTAATCTATTTAATCTACTTCAGCTTTTCATCATTTCAATTAAAAAGATGAGAATTATTTGATACTGCATCATTTAAAGAGTTGAATATACAAATATATTTCAGCTTTTTCCAACAAGGATCCCACTTAACACCATTCTTTATGATTGATAAGTGAGTCTTCCTGTCACATGGTCTTGTTAGTAGTGGAAATAGAAACTTATTTAAACATGTATTTCATAGAATCTAAAGTTCCATTTAAATATGCTTAGTTTCAGATTGAAATATAACATCATTGAGTAATCACATTTGTTAGTCATATGTTCTGCACCTGAATTAGATCTAAAGTAATGATCAATGATAGAATTTGCAAAACTGGAATGTTGTGTGCCAACTAAATTTACAGATGTGTAAAAGCAATTTATGGCAATGGTTGTATAGATGTGAAAAATGTCTGCTTGTGGATTCAATTTGCTTAAAGTTACGGTCAAGGTAAAATGAGTGCATTTGATAAGTAAGACCAGGTGAGAAACCTGGAATTGTTACACACAATCCACATGGTCCAAATTTGATGCCATCAGGTTATTCTCAAAATTAAAAGAGGCATTGAAAGTTCAACATTTTTTATCCAATGTTCAAGTTGATATTGCTATGCATGATTAGATTTAAAGTAAACCAGAAACTTTCTTTATGAAGGAAATATAAAAAGAGATAAAACACTTGGAAAAATGCACTGCATTAAATGGTGAAGAAGTTGAAAAATTGACTTGTAATTTTGAAGAGAAATAAATTTATTTTGTCTTGATAAATCTGATCTAAAACTTTTGTTTTAGATGATTGAAGACCTTATTCATCAATCAATCCTAATACTTCATTTTTGTGATACCAGTTTCATCCAGAAATTCAAGCAAAATTATACTTTGTTGGTGGGCTTAAAATATATAGACTGCATCTCCAGCAGAGGGGTCAGATGGTCCCTAAAAGGGATATTTTGGATATGATACTCAACAACATTTAATTGTGAGACTGCAGCTCTGGAGATCTGGAGAGTGTAGAATAATCCTTTAATGCCATTACTTCCAGGTTGACCCTGACTCAGAATGGTAGTATCTGTTAGGGTTCCATCAAATAGGTTTGTTTAAAAATTATTCATATTCAATAGGACTGTGTGCCAAAAACTCCCAGGGAAACAACTACAGAAAAAATGTAAATATGAACATACAATGAATACAATTCCCTAACCTCTTGGCATAAAATAAACCTAGACAGGTTGACATGCTGTTAAAATCAATCAATCAAAATTTTAAAAATTACAAGTCACACATTTTTTGCTCATATTGGAACCACTAAAATTTTTCACTGAATTTGTAAGTTTTTCAGTCTATGAATACAACCTTTCTTCTTTCTGATCATTCTGTATATTAAATAATTATCTTTTAATTAATTTTCTCTTTGCCAACTGGCACTTGAAGTGATATGAAATGATTTCTCTCTGAGTCTGTCTGCTGCTACACTGGAGGCCATTTTGAGTGTCATTCTTTTGTGCTCTCTCTATTGTTCTGTACCTTGTTTCAGTCATCCTCTCACTTGCCCTTGTTTGTTATATAAGTGATATCTTGTAGGAAAACGTTTTAGTACAAGTCTTCATTCATCATTAAGCATAATAATCAGGGCTATAAATAAGATAAATCAAATGCCAGAAATGATTGAATGTTTCACCAGCTGTGCCAGTACAATAATCAGCTATGTATTAGCTTACTGTTACAAATAGAAATTTGTTGGCTCTCAAAGGTTACATGACTGATTTAGTTTGTTGAATTATATAAGAGTATCATACTGTTTCTGGATGGTTGATCTTTGTTAACAGTTAAAAACAGTAAAATGTGATGTATTTTATTTGAAAGGCATTTTAAAGAAATTCAGTGGAATTAAATTTAAAGCTTCAAGAAGAATTTATGTCAGTTGTTCAGTGGTAGAGGCATTAATGTCAAAACAAATGATAATAAAACACTTGTGTGCTGTGAATACCTTTGTACAGTTTAATACCTTTATATTATCTTATTATTATTAATTTTGACTAGTATTATACTTGTTCTTTTTAAATTTTACATGCTTTTTATCAAAACTTAATCTGGATGTTACTTCTATGAGAGTGAATTGTGGCACACATTGAAAACAAGCAGAAAAAATTATCTCTTTGTGAGACTTGAATTCAAATCTACTTTGGGAAAGCAAGTTCTACATATCAAATACATTGTTATATGAGATCATGGAAAGAGAATTATAGAGTGACTTCATAGTTGTTTTTTGGGCTCTTGTGATATCATCCATGGTTTCATAGCTGAGTTGGAATTGTACTAGTATATGAACCAGACTTTTCCCAGAGAGAAAAGAACACGAGTTTGAACATTGTCAGCTTATTCTTTATTCTTGTTTTCAGCATGCCTCAATGTTCTTTGTTGTCACAGCAGTGCCAATCTGAGTGAATTGCAATAAAATGCAACTAGAATTCAGTAGATACCTCAATGAACTTAAAATAAACATGGAAAAACAATTTAGTGATCTTGTGAATTTGAAGGTACATGACTGGATGGTCACTTCTATTACTGCAACTATTGCTATGGCCACTGTAACATATCAAGAGCTCCTAGCACTTACAAATAATGAAGAAAACCTGACATGTTAAAAAATGCCTACCTTATATCCAATATAAGTACTACCTTTTATCTCATATCTTGTTGAATTAGGCTTTAGTGCTAAAACTTATTTTGTCACCAGAGAGATTATTTGACTCATTGAAAATTATGCCCAGTGGGAGGAGATAAGAAAACACTGACTATATTCACTGGAGCGAGGTAAGACCCCACCAAAAATGGGGTGCCCTGGGTGTGACTCTAATCTACATCTGAAGTTGAGGCTGTAGTTTTGGATATTTAAGGACTAAGTTGAACTCCTTTAATGCCATTAAACCAGTTCCATTCTGACCTGGAGTGGTAGTATCTCTTGCAGAAGGGTAGGACCCTCCATACGAAAAATGAGATATCCTAGGTACATCATTAACCAGCCTTTGGTGGTGGGGCCCTGTTCTAAAGATCTGGGAAGTGTAGAGTTCCCCTTCACTGTCATTAATCCCAGGTTTTAAGTGATTATTTCTTTTTAATAATAGTCATTTGTTTGCTTATTTCTTATAAATAAATCACGTCTGACATCCAGCATTTAGTTTCCCAGTATCTAACTCATGAATCACACTTTAATTCAGTCATAATCTTTTAAAGAGAGAATTTCAGCAGTTTCTATAATGGTTGCCAATCAAAGATGGGGCAAAATATAAGGGTTGAGTCAAAAGTTTTGCCATATTTTCATATGTGCTACTTGTGGTGTGTATATCATGAGACTGAAGCAGTTCATCCTGTGAAAGGTACTTGCGATGGTTAGTAGTATTGTGGTAGTTGGTGTGCTGAAACATTGGGCATTACTCACTTTGTGTGTGGTTTGAAAGCTGCACATATGAATGTGTGATGTAGTCTAATTCAGGACCTTATGCTTTATAATTTTGAACTAGGCTATGATGCTGCAGAAGAAGCCAAAAACATTTGTAATGAAATGAATGAAGAAATTTTACTTTCTTTTCTTTACAAGAACCTTGATGATCAGGTAAGCTCAAGTCAGCCTAACACCATGATTTTTGAGGTTGTGCTCCAAGTTATTGAGATAAATCTTGTGAGCAGTATCAGGTGAGCTTGGCATCCCACACTCTAGTATGGTTTTTCACTTTCATGATGTCAGTAAAGGCATGTGGAGCTGTTAAATTGTTAGCAAAATATTGCAAAACTTTTGAATCACCTGAGTAGATAAAGACAAACAGTTTAATAATATTTTAGAATTGAAGGTGCATAATTAGATGGTGGATTCTTTTTACTGCAAATGCTGTGTTTGAAACATCAAGGAAAATTTAAATGAAGATTTGAAAAAAGCAAATCAACTTTCTTTAATGGTGGCTATGAAAACCTCTGGCAAAATTGTCAAAAATTTTTGTTTTCAAGAACAGATAAGACCCTATCAGGTGCCACAATTTCAAGTCTGAGTGGACCTGGGAGAAATGGCAAAGAACGGGTACTTCACATCCCCCAAAGTGCCAGGACTGGAGCCTGACTATCAGATGCAGTTTAGTGTCATATCCAGGACACTCATTGGAGAGGTTTTACCCTTCTGAAGAGATGCTGTTGGTGTATTCTACAACCCCAGCAGTATATGCATATGTATATATACATATATATCCTGTCATTTGCATGTATATATATATACATATATATATTCTGTCATATGTATATTTATATATATATATTCTGTCATATGTATGTTTTTATATATATATATCCTCTCATGTATGTGTGTGTATATATATATATATATATATATATATATTTATGAGGTGGGATCTTTCAGATTTAGTCAAGGGTAGTTACAAACCAAAAGAAATCACAGATCCAGAGACAAAGTCAGACCAAAATGTCTGTCTGATGTTCAGAACTTTGAAGGAAGGGTTGAGAATTGAATGGACACTTGATGAAGACGAGAAAAATAGAGAGAAACACAGAAGAAACCAACACTAAAAGATTAGCCACAAGTTTGCCAAAATATTATATATTCACTTCAAGTGAATGATACTCTTGTATTTCAAATGACCAATATTAAGTAAATAAGCAAGAGCCCTGGTTTAAAAAAATGGTTGTTATTTATTTGCTTTTCCAATAATAATTACCCATTGACAGCAGTACAGAAATGTTACCCTCATAAGTTTCATAAGTGGGCATTAAACATGAAAATGTTGAAGAGATTTAGACCGACAAATATTGATTTACTTGCAATTCACAGACTGAGGAATATTTTATTTGAGCTTCCGGGCAGCATTCAACTCATTCTCAATAGATCTTCAATCTGCTTTGCGACCAGCTGGACTGCAATATGTGTCTATCCCAAATAGAAATAAATATAAAAGAGTATTATTTACAAGCAAAACTGTCTGAAGAATTTTTAAAAACAACCTCAAGTTTTATTTGAAAAAAAGAAAAGAAATTTCTAAAGATATGATAAATAAATCATTGGAAGTTCTTAGTGAATTTAAGCATTTTTTTCCCCTTTGTTTTTTCATTGAAAGTACCATTCACGTAATGAATGACTTTTTAAGACCAATTTTTCATCTTCAAAACAAAAAGTCTTTCACTACATGAGATATAAAATGTGGTTGCTTACCTTGTCTCTAGGTCTAACTTTGCTGTAACTTTGATCCAAAATGTCTCTGCTTAGCCAATAACAACTTAACATTGTTTACTATTTATAACACCTATGCAGATATGTACAAATATTATAAATAAAAAAAACAAAGTGACTTAAAAACTTCATCATTTTAACTAAAAGCTTTTTTTAGGATTAGTTAGGATATGCAAGAACATGTTGAGTCAGACAATTGGGAAATTACCATATTTGATGGCATATAAGATGCACCCCAATCAAGAAAAAATTAGTAATTAAAATTATTAGTAAATGGTACAACCAAGGCTATATTTATGAGGTGTGATTTTAGTTAAACAAGCTGATGAAAGTGTGGATGAAGATGGGAAGAATACTGATGCTGCTGTAAATGGTACTGAGAAAAATGATGACTTTCTAAGAGATGTACATCAAGATAGTGAAATAAAAGATGAAGATTTTGGAGCTACTACCAATATAGAGCAGGGTAGATTAGCATCTGGTAGACAAGTGAATCCCCATGTCAAAAACATTTCTATTTCAAGCCATGATTACAATTAAACATAAAAGTGTCACGTGATATCCCGCGGAGACGATAGAGGTAAGATTAATACTATCCTCCCATTGGAATGAACAGTGAAAACCCGTCAAAAAAGTGACCGTTAAGAGAGAATGTGGGTCACAGAGGGGATATCAACAGGTGTTGGTACTTAGTAACCTCAGGTCGCCGGACACCGGAAGGGGAGGGAGAGAGAAGCCAAATGATTCAGCGGAAGTAAATAACTAGAAAGTTAGTTTTTGAGCAGGGTTCGTAGCGGGCAGACGAACCATAGTCAGTATTCCGGGTTGAAGACAAAAGAATATCTGAGACACGAGGGACCCCAGGTTCTTCAAGCCAGTGTAAAAAAATAGAATAAAGTTTATTAGCCCATGAAAGAAGAAAGATTCTCCAGTGGAACCCCGTCGAAAAATAAGATAAGTAACTTTGGGGCCATTTCTCCTTTATACCCAAATTTTGTTTACCACTCTCTCTCTCTCTCAATTTGAAGAAAAACAAAAGTCAAGAAAAGACATTTATATTCGTGGACTGTCCAATTATTATATGTTTTGACACTTTGAAAATGTATGTAACTGTAGTAAAGGAATCATATATTTTTATGTTACCACGTGGTCTAAGTTTGTTCTTTGCAGTTCTGCTACGAATTTGTTACCTCATGCTTCCTTTTCAGCTTCTATTCGCCTTATGTTATCTTGCTTAGAATTGTCCTATTAATTCCTCTAAAATATCACATGGGAAACCGGAGTTGCCGACTACTACAAAATAATATTATTACGACTAAAACCTATAGGTCCATATTTTTCCATTATCTTGGGGAAGGAAGGATAAAAGCAGCCTGGTGGGTGTGTGGATAGTGTGAAATTTGGAACCCCTTGCCAGCGGTGGTCAGTCTGGCCCTAAATTAGTCCCTCACATAATATGCCAGTTCTTATATGCTTGAGAGAAAAACTCTGAACGAGGACTTATTATATAGGGGATCAAGTGCCAACCTGCCCCGTCTTCACACGTGCGAAAATAAAAGTCCCGTTTTGGAATTTTAGTCAATTTCGCGTCACAAAAGGAAGAAAAAGGAACACAAGCCGATAAAAACTTTATTATATTCAAAGATAAGAAAACAAAATAAAAGTCAAGCAATTATTACAATTGAGCAAAACACAACAGTACTAATATTAAATGTGGTGAAATTAATGTAATGAATAATATCAATGATGATACTTTTCTTCTGCATAATAGCCTTTTAAATAATGACAATAGGTATATGAAAGTTACTCTAAAGTCTAAGCTAATAGGAGTAGCCAGGTAGCTCATTTCAGCCAACTATCACGAATTTAAAACCTACATTTAAGACACAGATAAAAGATATTTTTAGTGAAAAAAGTGTGTCTTATATGCCATCAAATATAGTGCATTGATTTTGATTGTATCATTGTTAATTTGAAAGTATAAGTAAGTGTTTCAATGTTTTTTCTTTATATCATAGAATGTTGAAGAAATATTTTTGTAGGTTAGCATAGCCAAAAGTTAGAGATCATACATTACAGGCAATATAAGATAAATACACCTTTTGTGGCAAAAACTTTATGTTTTTTCATTGCACAAATATATATGTTTTTTTATTTTATAGTTCTGGCTCTTTTGCAATTATGTAAAACAGGAAATACCATATCCTTTCAGGACTTTGAAAATCATGACTCTTCTTAATAAACAGTAAATTATCTTAACATTCTTGTGTTGAGTGATTTTCCATTGCCTTTTGTACAGTCTGAATTCAGACTTCTCCAAGAATGGTTGTTTGCCATAATTCCTAGAGTCCAATCAGCCCTTCTATTTTGCCCATACCTGTAAGAAGAAGTGGACTCATTTCTTTCTGAAGTGAATGCAAACAATCTTGCCTTACAAATTCCATTTTCTGTGTAAATGATTCCTGAGCCATATGTATTCATGTATATATATATATATATATATATATATATATATATATATATATATATATAATGTTATTAAAAAGAATAGAATCACCTAGTTTTTAAAGTTATGAGTTGGATGATTTTTTTTATTGTTATATTGACTTGATGATATTTTTCTATTGAGCACTATTTGATTTTGTCCCTGTTGATATTGCTGTTTAAATGAATGATAAGTGTATTTGTTTTAAATAATAATAATAAATATATATATATATATATATATATATATATATATATATATATATATATAGACTGGAATGAATTTTAATAGTATGAAAAAGAAGACAATTTGGAAAATCAGATCGATATGTTTCGCTAGTGATCAAGCATGTTTAGAATGCAAATGAATTTATTACTAAAAATCAATTTTACACTGGAAGGGAAAAAATTGTGATAGTTTTTGTAAAGTGCATGTATGCTAAACACATTTATTAATATTTTATATTTTTTTTATTATAACTTGATCCATTTTATTCATATTCTTTTTATTCTTTGTGTTTTAGTATGCCACATTCTTTCAATAAAACTGATTGATACAGTCATAATGAAAAGAGAAAAATTGAAAGAAATATTTCAAATAAATTAAGCCTATATGTTATAGAATTAATCACCTGAGTTCCAATCTAGGAAAAGGCAGTTTCTATTTCACTTTGCACTAATGCCTTTAGAAGGCATGAACCCAGATATTCTCTCCCTAGATATTGGTAAATAATAGGGCAGACTTGATTCTTTAGCTTTTATGTAGGAGAAAGAAAACTTTGAATTCAAACCAGCTTTATTCTGCTTGACCTTGTGTCACATCCTGCCTGTGATAGAGAGCTTGGGTAAATACATACATGTAAAAGTAAAGTTGGTGACCTTAGTCGAAGGTGGCCCAAAGGCTCCCTTTTCAATAGCTACTACACCGAGGTGTAGGGGAGGGTACTATTACATTCTCTGGATTGCTCCACTTTACCCTTGATTCTTACCTTATAATGCTGAGTGTTAAGCAAGGTGGTATCAAGTACCACTTTTTGAGTCTTTGCTATGACTTGATGTGGGATTGAACCCTGGCCTCCCGGAACATTGACAAACCCTCTACTCATTAGGCCAATAACCATACATGTACTTGACATAATGATCACACTTCTCTTCTTTGTAGTATAAAATTCATTTCGGTTTGCATTTTGATGATGCTAGACCACTACTAAAACATGCCAATATGATTTTACAAACTGTCTTCTTTCTCATATATAAGTTGAATATCTGACAAAAATTGATATGGCTTATTTGAAATAAACCTTGCTCATACTAAGATATCTTCCAAGTGTTGATCTCACTATCATGTGTTTACAATAACAAAGATCATAAAATAGTTGAAGACATTTTGGATATCAGAAAATAATTTTCATTCAATAAGTAAATTTGCTACATTACCAGTTCAATTTCTTTTGTGAAATATCAACTCCTTTTAAAACAAAAATTATTTTAAAAACTTAAGAAAAAACAACTTTTCTCCTAATGATGTCCTAAGGTTGTAACTAGTTAAGATCTATTAAAAAATAAGTATCTATACAGAAATATTCATGTCATATTACTTTTGTTTATCTCTTTTTATATATCTATATATATAATCATCTACAGATAGACTGTTTTGTTGTATCACAACTCTTCAGTGTGGCTAAACCTGTGAAATGCTTCTAGCTGGGATTGAAACCTGGCTGATTTTATGTCAGATGGACATCTTACACAAGAGCCATCATCATTCTCAGCATAAATGAAGGAATTTTATACATATATCTTTCTACATATATGTTATCACTTACCTGGAGAGCTTACTTCTTGCAAACTAAAAATTTTAATTAAAGATTTATTGAAGTCATATACAAATTTTAGCCAGGTTTGGTACAATTTTGTAAATGTAAGACACCAAGTGAGGATTAAACTCACTACTCACTTATAATTGATCAGCAATTTAACAGTTACACCATGACAAGGTGCTGTCATAATTTAAAAAGCTTAGCTTAATTGTAGCTCAAGACTAGAAGTATGGGGCATTCAGTGAGAATCAAGTTTATTAGTTATGGTCTGCTTTCTTAGCTTGTTACCCATTACACCATGCTAATTCCTTATTAAAACATAAAATTTAATTTTTATTAAATAAATATCAAAGTTTAACTGGAATTTGCGGTATCAAGAGTATTAGATGAACCAGACACGCAGGACACTGCTGGAGAAGCAGAGATGAGCTCATAAGTGATGTACTCCTATGGACCCCACATATGGCCGAGCAAAAGCAGGACGACCAGCTAGAACATACATACAGCAGCTATGTGAGGATACGGGATGTGGCCCTGAAGACCTGCCAGAGGCGATGAACGATAGGGAAACGTGGTGAGAGAGGGTCAGGGATATCCATGCTGGCGGCACGACATGATGATGATAATGAAAAGCATTAGTCCATTGAAACTTATCAGATTTTTAGATAGAGAATTTATGGAATTCATATTTTGTTTGGTGGGTTAGGTTTTATAGCATATCAACCCTTGCAAGTTATTTAGTTCTAAATCCTTAACACACACACACATATATATCATCATCATATCGCGCTGGTAGCACGGATATTCCTGACCCTCTCTCGCCACTCCTCCCTATCGTTCATCGCCCTAGGTAGGTCTTCAGGACAACATCCTGTATCCTCACATAGCTGCTGAATGTACGTTCGAGCTGGTCGTCCTGTTTTTGCGCGGCCATGTGTGGGGATCCATAAGAGTACATCTCTTATGAGTTCATCTCTGCTTCTCCAGCAGTGTCCTGCATGTCTGGTTCGTCTAACTTGAATAGTTTTCGTGATAGGGGGCAGGTGGCCGTACAGTTGGTGTCTTGTGGGGTGCTGCTGCCAGGACTTGTTCAGGATTGCACGCAGTATTCTTGTGTAATTGCCATCCAGTTTCTTCTCCAGCCGTTTTGTTAGCGTCCATGTAGTGCATCCATATAGCAGTATCGATGTGACCGCTGCCTGGAAGAAGCTGCGTTTCATTTTATCGGTTAGGTCTCATTTCCATATAATCGATAGCCTATTGATAGCTGTCCATGCTTTCATTAACCTCGTTTCGATGTCCTTTTCGGTTGATTCGACGCTGCTTCCTAGGTACGTGAATTTGTCTACTAGTTTAAGTGGGGTTCCTTCTAGAGTGGAGATGTCTCCCATTTGGTTATAGCACATATATTCCGTTTTGTGTGCATTAACATAGAGGCCTATGCTTGCTGCTGCTCGTTCCAAACTATGCAGAAGAGTTTCGGCTTGGTCAGGTGTATTTGCCAGTATCGCTATGTCATCGGCGTAGTCGGCGTCGGTAATTGTTGTTGCGAGGTATCTTCTGCTTCTTTTCTTTGTCAGTTCGAAGCCATTCTCTTTGATTTTGTCAATCGATGTTCTAAGTACGTAGTCTAGACAAATGATAAAGAGGTACGGGGCCAGCGTGTCCCCTTGTAGTACTCCTGCTACAATGTCAAAGTATTCTGTGTCTCCATCCGGTGATCGTACTTTTACTTTAGTGTTTCTATAGAGAATTGTTATTGCCGCTACGGTTTCTTTAGGTATGCCGTACGCTAGTAGGATTTGTTCCATCTTTCCTCTGTGAATGGAGTCGAAAGCCTTGGTAAAGTCGACAAATATTAATGTTGCTTGTAAGTTCTTTGCCCGTACACCTTCAAGGATTCTGCGGATGGTTAATATTTGTGAGGTCGTGGATCTATTTCTTCGGAAGCCATTTTGGTTTTTTCTAAGTATGATGTCGATTTTGGGTTCTATTCGGTTTCGTAGTAGGGCATTGTAGATTTTGGCAGCTATGGATGTAAGTGTTATGCCTCGGTAGTTTTTGGCTAATCCGAGGTCCCCCTTTTTAGGGAAGGGGAGTATGTATCCCTTCATCCATCTATCTATCGGATTTTGATTGTATACTGCGTTGCAGTGTCGGAGCAGTATGTCGTCGAATTGTCTGGTCTTCCATACTTCCGGGGGAATTTCGTCCAGCCCTGCAGCTTTCCTATTTTTAATTTTTTTGAGAACCGAGTCGAGTTCTTCTTGTGTGAACGGTCCTAGTTTAATGTCTAATTGTTTGCTAATTATTCTGGTGATTGGTTCATGCGTTATTTTTGGTGGGTTTCCAAGTAAGTTTTCGAAGTGCTGTTTCCACAGTTTTATTCTTTCTTGTTGGTTTGCTGCTTTAAGTTTTGCTTTGGCTGTGTTATTTCTTATGCTCACTTCGTTTATTGTTTGCCAGGCTATTCTAGATTGTCTATCTTCCACCGAGTCTCTGATCTTATCTATCTGATTTTGAATGTATTCTGTCTGTTCCTTTATATATATGCCTGCTAATTGATATTGTGCCGTTTTTAGTTTTAAGGCATTTGTGTTTGTTGGTTTTTTTTTATAGTTTTTGGAGGCTGTTTTCACTAGTGCACATTTTTCTCTCACAGCTAAAGTTTCCCATGGGACTCTATATTTAGTTTTAAGTTTTGTTGGAATGTATTTTGCTGCTGCCTTGAGGTGTGCATTGACGAAGTTTTCGTATTCGTCGTTTGGTGTACTTTTTTCCGTCTTTTCTTGTAGTGTTTCGAATCTGTTTCTTAATTCTAATACGTATTTATCTCTTATATCTTTGTTGTTTAATAGGGCCCAGTCATAGTGTTTGGTGGTCGCTGTTCGTTTGGCGTTTTTTCGTAGGCTTAACCGTATTTTCGCCGTGACTATTCGGTGGTCGGTGGACACACCCTCAAAAGAGGAGTATGCCTCGCAATTCAATGCACTATTTTTCCATTTCTTATTTATAAGGACGTAGTCTATCTGAGCTTTAGTATTGTTTGTGTACGTGTATGTCCATAGTTTGCCCTCTCTTTTTTGGTAGTTTGTATTGAGGCATGCTAATCTATTTTCTATCATGAAATCTGTTAGATGTTGCCCATTCCTATTTGACGTGTTGTGGAAGCTGTATTTGTTGTTTCCGTTTTTCCCGATTTGGGCATTCATGTCTCCACCAATGACTAACATGTTGTGTTTCGGGATGCTACGCACTAATGAGGATAACTCATCGTAGAAGGTGACTAGTTCATTTTCTTCACTAACATTGGTGGGGCTGAAGCATGAGATGATTGTTGCTCTGGGGTTTCCGTTGAATGTAGCTGCCATCATTCTAGGTTGTATTTTCTCAATGCTATTAAGCGTTTTTAATGCTCTAGGTCCTATAAGTAATCCTACCCCTCCTACTGAGGCGTTGACAGAGTTTTTCCATGCGGATACAATGGCGAGCGACCAGCCATTGCCAGTTTCGTGATATTTGATATCTTTGGAGTGCGTGTATCTGTGTTCTTGTATGCATATTATGTCTATCTTATGTTCTTCGGCCGATGCGATTAGCTCTGGGAGTTGTCCTATTCTATTTAGGGTTCTAACGTTAAATGTGGCTATTTGTAGTGTTTGCTTGCATTTTAGTAGTTTTGATTGTTTGAGCTCTGTAGCTGATTTTTCGAACACCGAGGCCAGGGCTCCAACCTCAGCAGGACGCGCCCCTTTTTTACCCGCGCGAAGAGCGATGCGGTTTGTGTAAGTGGTTTGAGTGTGGGTCATGGTTATCTTTCGATGGCTGTTTTATTCTCTTCTATAGAAGCCACTCTTATAGAAGAGCAGCAGTAGTTCCCCGATCGAACTAGCGATCCTGAGCGTAAAGTCGTCAAACTCACGTCCAGGACCCGTTTAGGTATTGAGTTTGGTCGTCCATGGGTTTATTCAAATACCTTTACGTACATCATGCTGCTTCCCATGTGTACGCAAAAAAAAAAAAAAAAAAAAAAGGGGGGGTAATTTTGGTTTAAGTTTTCTTAAGTTTTAACTTAGTTAAAGTTAAGGTACTCTCGTCTGACTTTCACTGGTACTGACTTGTGCTTTTTTTTTTTTTTTTTGCTGTATTGGGACTTTTCCTAGGTTTTTCATTTTTTTTTTTTTTTTTTTACTACAGTTGGGAACCTAGCAGGCTTCAGGAATTATAGAGCTTAAAAATTTCCCCTTTCTCTGGGGGGGGCTATGGTAGCATTAGGTGTTTTAGGCTTTTTCTTTTAAACTACTGTTAGGGCTTTTTTTTTTTTTACGAATTTTTAAATTATTCGATAGAAGACATTCAAAAACATTCTGCCTTGTTCGCTGACATTGGAATGACTAACATCAATTTGGCTTTATAGTAGAGTAAGCGTGTCTTTACATTTAAAACGCATAGTTTAAGCATTATTTCCCAAACAAAATACAGCATAACATTTTTTTGTAAAATTAAAAAAAAAAAAAAAAAAACATATATATATATGATATGTAAATGAATAGTTTTTTGGTAACGTTTTTAAATGAGCCTGAGTTTATTTGTTTGCACATTGTTAAATGGTCTCAGTTATAGTAAATGATTAAATATTTCTACTTGCTTCATAGATGGGACCCAAACATATACCAGCACTCCAAATCAAAGTGGACCTGGGAGTAATTGCAATGAATGGGTACTCCACATTCCTCAAAACTGCAGAACTGAAGCCTCACCATCAGCTGCAGTTTAGTGTTATATCCAGGACGTTCATTGGTGGAGTCTTACTCTTCTGCAGAGATGCAGTTCGTATATTCTACAAACCCAGCTGATTTGGCTATTGTTATATTTTAGATTAAATGGGATAGAACTTTTTACATATAACAAATATTTGTATCAATCAGAAATTCTGTATGCCTTATTGGCAGGACTTATTATATGCTGTGTTCCCTGCATAGGGGTAAGATCTGCATCTGACCCATAAAAAGGAGTGTTCTGGATATGACACTAAACTGCATCTGATGGTAAGGCTCCAGTCATGGAGATCTTGAGAGTGTGAAATGCCTCTTCCTTTCTATTACTCCTCAGTCCCCTCAGACCCAGAGTCATGGTACTTTTTAGGGTCCTACGATTGGTCAAATAAATCTGTTTTAAGATTATTCATATTTGATTGGACCATATATAAAAACGCACAAACTCTTAAGAAAAAACAAAACAAAAAATGTAAATATCAAAGTTCAGTGAATGCATTTCCCTAACCTGTTGGCATAAAATAACCCATGCCATTAAAATCAATTTATCAATCAATCTTAAATTCTATATATATTATTTTAAGAAAGCCACTCCACATTAATTACTGAAGAAAAGTTGAAAATTTTTCTTTTTTCTCATTCTAGTAAGCATTGAGTTAAAGTTAAATTGAAAGATGTTTCTTAATATTGAACAGCATTAATAAAGTGAAGGATGCATAAAATTTTTATTTGTTTTGTTTGGTTTCAAAAAGTAACACATTCAGATGTTTTTTTAAATAAATTTGAGATTTTAATTAATATTTATATTCTGTATGTATATATTTGTATGTTTATGTTCATGTATAACACAAGCTCAGACAGCACATATTATTTTTCATATAGTTTTATATGCAGACGTTTTTAAAAGTCTTGAAACTAGTATTAAGTTTCTTCATGTATAATTCATTGGACTCAGCCATCTGCTTGAAAGAGATTGAAACATGACTCATTTGACCAGGCAACATAGTGCCAGTTTTTTACAATTTAATGACAATATTCTAACATCTAGAAAAGGTACAGTAGCCAATGCTGAGGTGACCCTTATGGTACCTTTTTAATAATCGATGACTATGAAACATCTTATTAGACAATGACTATGAAATCTTATGAAATGTAAGATACAGTATCTTTGACTATTGAATTGGTTTATGATTTTATGTGGTGTTCTATTTCTCTGCATGCATCATTTGTGGGCACATGTCTTTTCATGTTGATCTATGTTCAGAATTCATTTATTCCTGCTTTATCCTTGCTAGTGTTGCTGAAGAAAAAACTTACACATCATTTATTGACTTATAAGTTATTGAGTTTAGTTTTAAAAAAATTTAATATCAAATTCACTTGAGTATGAATGGCATCATAATTAGTGAAGTGAAATCAGCAAACTGAATTCAAATTTTGATCAAGGCTGCTTATGTTCACTTTATACTAATGCCTTTAAGATAGGTATAAATCTATCTCTTCTTCCCTTTCAGTGATAGATAAAAGAGAATGTTGATTGAGATCACAAGTCTTGGTGAGGTAACCTGTCTAGGAGAAGAACAATTTTGAATTCAAAACTAAAAGATGAAGTCCTAAATACTGATGTTACTTTCAACATTTTTCTAACAACTCGTGCCATGACACTGTGCAACTTGTGTTAGCCTTTACCCTTCTTTTGGGATCATATTGATAGCATGGAGAAAGGGGAGACTTGTTGCATGGGCAACTACTTGTCTTCCGTATCAACTTGTTAAGGCCTTCATCCATATCCATGCAGAGATCTATGATTTTGCAAAACTAGCAGATAACATTAATCACATTGTATAGAAAGTTTTTTTTTTCTTTTGCTCCCTCATATTTCTCTGAGAAGATGAAAATATTAGAAAAAAAAACACTGAAAGAATCATTTGCATTCCTGGTTAAATTAGATATATACTAATATACTAATACATATATGCCAATCAACTAATTTAGTGGAAATTAGTTGATAAGTTGTTCTGACTATCAGTTTATATGTGCTAACTCAAATTGTAATTGTTTCATCAGAATAAGCCATTTACATCCTTATCAATTTCGTGTTGTATTTTCTTTCATCTTTGATTTTTAGTTGCTTTTTTGTCACAACTTGGGCAGTCAGTCTACAACAATAAGAAAAAAGCAAAGCTTAGAAATGCAAAAATTCTTTGAGAGACTGAAACTTACATTCCATTTTAACTTGGACAAGTCTTGTAAAATTTGCCAGCTCTTCTAACATAGTTCATGAGCTACCAAGAGTTATTGGATTGCAGATGCTTAAATCAAACCTATCAACTTATTCCTTATTCTAATTTTCCATCCCACTCGGTGTCATGTTTGGTAATTTGTTATCACTAGTAGAGCTCGTAGTATCTTTTATTTTATTTTTTTATATGATACATTATCAGTCATAATCATAAATTTTGACTTGTATCTTCATTTATCTTTTAATTCTGAGTTAATATTTTTTATTCATCCCATCTCAATCATCATTCTGCAAAAATCAGAAATTATAATAAAAGATAAATTCTTAGTAAGTAACTATGTTTCATTTAAAAATAAATAATAGAAGTTAATATCTTCTTTGAGTTTCATTGCTAATCTTAACAGACATAATTCTTTAATTTGTATACATCTGTGTTTGAGTTTGTGTTTTATTCCCTCATATTAGAAACAGCATATATGAAATTAAAAAAATGAAAGTTCACTTTGTTATTGCTCAAAAGACTGAAATATCTTAGGTCATGCAAATTTCTCCCAGCATGCTTCACTAAATCCATGATGTTTATACTAAGCTGCAGTTGCACCATATGTTAATTCTTTTTCTACTTGTTTTAATATCAACATCCTCATTTCGAATGTTTTTATCATAACATTTTATCTGATTCACTCTCTAATTTCCAACAGGTGTAACTTGTGATAGCCTGTCAGAATAATTTAATCTTGGCTCTTTTTATTATAATTCTGAAACTTATCTTGTTCAATGCCTTATTTAATCATAAAATCTTAGTAATATTCAAAATGTACACTAATTTAAAAAATATTTTTTCAGATTAGTGTACATTTTGAATATTACTAAGATATGCTGAATCAGCTAACTCACATGAAATATCAATTTTTTACTTTTGAAGTCATAAGTTAAATTTCTAAACTTGGTTGTATTGCATCAATCTGTGGTGCTTTCCAACTAGTCAAAAAAGATGTTTAGTTCTTAGGCACATGACTTACTCTCGACTAATTGTAACTTTTGGTTTATAATTCATGTACAAAACAAAGACTTTTATGGAAGGTGGTTCTGGAAAAAATTATTCAAGAAAAACCTTTTTTAAAAACAAAAAAAACAAAACAATTGATAAAAGAAAATGGTTTTGTTTTTTATTACATTCTAGAAGTTCCTCACAGACATATGGTAATATTGATATCAAGAGATTTTGGAACATGTCACTGTGACTGTATTTCTTCTACAGTATGTATTTTAAAGTATTCATCTTTAAAAGAACATTTACCCTATTCTGATGTCTTTTTTAAAAATATCCTTCTGCTTGAATTTCTGTTATGAGAAAGTATCATAATTATAGACTAGCTTGTTTGAACTGTTCTTCTCATTTTGATTGTGATAGTTACATTGATTTCACTAATGTATGCATCATTTTTCTTTAGATGTTATGGGTTGAAATTTTAAGACTTTTATTTTTTAATGTGATTTGTTAAAATGAACAAGTTTAAACCCTTGACAGTTTGACCATTTTCTGTAAATTATGACTAGCATGATCATTATTGGTCATTGAAAATGGAGTAAGTTAAATTCAAATTCCAGCTGATTTCATTCACTTTATATTACTGCTCTTAGTCATGAATCCATTTCTGCAGATATGGGCAAAATATTAAGACTGACTGATCTCTTTAGTTATGATAAATGACTACCCTAGCAGAAGAGTAACTCTGAATTCAAAGCATGGAGAAGATAATGAGAAATCATTCCATTCTCTTTTCCAAGATCATGATCATGATGATGTTCAGTTTACCATTAGATAAAGCTATGAATGGCTTTAGTCACCCAGTCTTGAAGAAGTACGATACTTTCCAATTCACAAAACAGATAAAGAGGTGAATTCCTGCAGCATGATGATGTATAAACCTTAATATTCACTGAAAGATGACATCAAAACTAAGAAAAGTCCAAGAAGAAATTCATGTAGAATTTTTCCTCTACATTCACTCATTTTAAAACTTGTAGACAATAGTTTGTGAGTTTGATTTTCTCTAGGTACCTCATACTTCTGGCCTTGTGTCAAACTAAGCTAAACTTAGCAAGTAACAACATTCACATGATTTTAACTCTGAAAAATCCAAAAAGGAAATTGAATATTACTATTTTCACATTTGTACTAATCGTTGAATTCTTTTTATGATTGGGATATCACAATGTCAAATACAAATTGTGTAGATACACTGCTATGTTTTTGTAAGAAAATTAAAATACCTCCGATCTTTCATCTAAAAAAAAATGAACATTTTCTTTTTAAACCATTGAATCTGATCAATGGATTATGGATTTATATAAATATTGTGCAAAGACCTTCAACTAGAATGAAAGTAAGAATTGAAAAAATTGAAAATCTATATTGAAAAACTTTAAGAATAACATTTTTTTTTTCAATGAATTTAAAATATTTTGATGTTAGTTCTGGAATTGTTTCATTGGATTATTTGGTATGTGATCTTTCTTTTTATTTTTGTCTTAACCAGTTTAGTTAGTATCAATACAGTGCAGGTTTAAAAATATTAACTCATTATGAAATTATCTTTTGAGAAAACTGTATTTAAGGTTTTGGTTGAAAATCTATTTGTTAAATGATACTTTAATTTGGATATTTACTAATATACAAGAGATTATATTCATATTATTGCATACATCTTAATCATAATCAAATAATTTGTTTGTAAAATTCAAAATGACATTTTTATGATGTTATTATCTAATTAATGATACCTCTGTATCATAATAATTATTATAGTTGCATATATATTTAGTACACTAAATCCAACAACTATTAAGAGAAGTATGTGCATTGCAGGAAGTTTAAGCAAAAGATGTAGCCATCTTTTTGAAGCTTTGATTTGGTTTTGTTTCATTGTCTTACTGGCATATCAATCTTCATGGTGTTTCTCACCAACTAACTAACTTCAGAACCATTTTAGTCACCTGATTGAAACCATCCAGACCCTTAATATCAGACTGACCCATAGTTCAATGGCTGTCAATCAAACAGGTTGACTCTCATTATATCTTTCCATTATTTAAAGGTTCAGGACTTAATTTAAATGTTACACTACATATCAAAAATGAATCTTACAATCTATAACATAACAAAAGGAACAGTGTCTATTTACCCAACTCTCTCATCATGGACAGCAGGTGACATAAATTCAATTTTTTAAGTAGAGTACAGCTGGTTTGATCCCAGAAGAAGAGTAGGAAGCAAATGAAACAGTTGTCATTTGCTGAGCTTAGCAGAATATCACAGTATGAGGTACACATTGAAAATTGAACTCACTAAAAATGGTTTGCCAATATGGCTCGCCCACCTCTATACCACTCAAGATACCCAAGCAAATAAAACAGTTGATAAATCAAATAAAAATATATTCCTGTTTATGAAAACAACTCAATAATTATATTTTTATGTGGTTTTAATTTTTAATTCAGTAAGGTCCAAATAAAAATTCAGAGAAATATTTAAAATTATTCAAGATGACTAAGTAAAAATCTGTGTTTAATTTTTGAGATGATCAGACTCTAAATTAATAATCTTTAAAAAATCTACTCAAGAAGTTCTTTACAGAATCTGATAGATCTAAGCATACTTCAAGATATAGAACTTTGTAGAGATCATTTATGTGTACATAAATAGAGAACCCTTTTTGATTTTAAATTTTGGGTAACTTTTTGACAATCTTTTATATTCTGAGGCTTTAAAAGCAATTTATACATATACTGAGCAGTTATTTTACTTAAAAGGGTGGATTCAATATATAGTTATTAACTGAATTTTGATTTGAAAATTTGGCTGAATAATGTCCAGTCTCTGTAATTAATATGGTGGCATCCATTAGTCTCATGAGACCATTGATCTGTGCCTCAATGTTTTATTGAAGAATGGTATTTGCTCTTACAGCAAGTCTCCCTCTTTGTGCTACTGATATTGTCCAAGAGATGTACCAAGACTGATACAACTTTGCAATAGAATGAAGTTAAAGACATGTCTGCTTTAGAGACAGAGATGCTGATTTTGAATTCAGTTATCCTTCTTGAATTATTATCTGACAAGCTACAGAGCCCAGTTTTCCTTTCTATCTTACTCATGACTGACCTTGGAGAGAGACAGTTTCATATCTTTACCAAAGAATTAATACCATTCAAATGCAAACAGCCATGGCTGGAATTTAAGCTCAACTTACTAATTCCATTATCCCAGCAATACCTCCTCTTTTGTGATCAATCGTCAACACTGAATTAATTACAATGTTAAAAATGAAATTTTATTGAAAAATATTTGTGTAAATTGTTTTGTTTTTTAATTTGACTCAATGATGAACCTTTGTATGGTGGACCAAGCTTTGTGTTGATAACTATCTTCCTCTATCATATACTGATATGTATTAACTTATCTATATATGACTTATTTCTTAGGTTAATTTATTGCTAAAAAAATTATAAAAAAAAACTCTTCAGTCTGTTCTCTCTTTTTTTCTTCTATTTGTGGGGATTAGAAAAAAAAAATATGCCAAAATGTTGCAGTTGCCCAGAAGCCCTCTCATAGGAAGCAAGAATGGTACATGCCTAAAGAAAGGAGCATCTGGTCACTGAAGAGAAATTAATTCAGTTAAGCAATGACCATTCTGAGTGGAAGAACGTACTGTTCTCCTGCAGCTGATGGGAAGAACATATGTCTGTTGAGTCATGGCTTAATGGCATACTAGCTCTCCCACCAGTAGCAGCCCTTGTGGAACATACCAACTAGATACATGACAGACCTTCAAACTCACAACTTGCCAAAAATGACTTTCCCAGTAGTAAGCTGTCTCTGCTAAAATACCTCACTGAAAACACCGACTGAGTAAACAACAAACTTCAGACTTATAACGCCCACAAAATGATCATAATATATCTCAACATCTTGTCTGGGAAATGCGACAACTTCCATTATTCCAGGAAAAATGTTCTTTGTCACAGAATAGTCATGGACCCCTAAAATAAAGTTTTCAGTATAAAAGGTATCCTTGTCTCTTTCTTTCCTTTGGTAATTCTTCTGCAGCCTTCCACTGTCAAAGAAGACAACAAGTTAATGGGCTAAGAACAAAGGAGTCAGATACTAAAAACTATATAGTCATCCAATAGAACCCAGCAGTTAACCAACAAGGACAAAGATGACTACCAACAACCCACAAACCACAAATAGATAACCAACAAACCTTCTCCCACCGCATAACACATTATTCAATAAGTCCCAGGCTTGACATATATATGGGGCCACTAATAAAAAAATCCGTATGATTTTTATAAAGTACTAACCTTCAAATGGCATGTGTCAAAATTTGAGCCCAATCAGATCATTAGTTTACAAATTACAGTTATTTAAGTGAAGCTGCTGTTGTGTATTTTTGAAACAATGGAAAAATCTGAATTTCTTATGTTGATAAAGCATTGGTTTCTGATGGTAAAAAATACTGTTTAAGCAAAGCAACAGCTTGATAAGACTCTGCTCTGTGTGAAACAATAGTTAAGAGGTGGTATGCTGACTTTTAATGTGGTTGTACAGATACAAATGATGCTGAATTTGGCAGTTGTCCTGGAAAACACCAAAAAATCTCCACAAATGTGTTTTGGCCAATCATACATTGAAGTTGCATGAGATAGCAGAGGAGATGAAAATATCAGAATGCAGTGTATTCACCATTTTGAATGAAACTTTGTCAATGAGAAAACTGTGTACAAAGTGGGTGCTGCATTTGCTCACAGTCAATCAAAAACAACGATGTATTGACAATTCAGAGTGTTATTTGCAACTGTTTCAATGCAACAAAAAGTGGTTTTTGCATAAATATGTGACTATGGATGAAACATGGATCCACCACTTTACTACGGAGTCAAATCAGCAGTTAGCTGAGGGGACAGCAGCAACTGAAAGCCCTCCAAAATGACCAAAGATGCAAACATCAGCAGGCAATGTTTTGTCCTCTGTATTTTGGGATGCGCAAGATATTTTGTTCATTGATAACTTTGAGACAGGAAGAACCATCAATAGCGAATATTATATAGCATTATTGATGTGTTTGAGGGAAGAAATTACCAAAAAACAGCCACAAATGAAGAAGAAAAATGTGCTTTTTCACCAAGTTAATGCACTGTGTCACAAGTCGATCGCAACGATGGTAAAATTACATGAATTGCACTTTGAATTGTTTCCATACCCACACAATTCTCCAGATCTGGCTCCCAGTGACTACAGGCTGTTTGCAGACCTCAAAAGAATGCTCCAGGGAAAGAGATTTGAAAAAGAATTGAAATTCAATCCAAGAATTTGTTCATAGCTAATATTTAGTTTATATATATATATATATATATATATAACACAAAATTTTTTGTTAGTTAAACAAGAGAAAAGTAAATATTTTAAAATGAATAGGTTTTGTAAATGAATTTGAATAGAGTACTTTAAGGTCTTATTTCATATAAGTATGCTCTTATATAAAATAAAACTCTAAAGTACCTTACTCAAATTCATTTGCAGGTCTATTCAATTTAATGTGTATATATATATATATATATATATGGATTTATGCTAAAAGGGTTATACTAACTACAATTAAAAATTAACAGCATATTGGAAAAATATAGTTGGTTTTGAACGTGAGAATCAATAGGGCAGAAAAGTTGAATCAGCATGAAGTCCTGACCAAACTGTAATTTGATATATCATCGACTTCTAATTTTTATTTATATAGGTTTAATGGATTTACATTATTCAATTCAGACACAATCTGTGATCTGAAGGTCACATTCAGTCTTTTGTGACTTTTTGTATAACATGTCTAATTCCATGAGTGTACCAGCATTGAATGTTATTTCTTCTGTTTCATCCTTATTTACTCATTCATCCCTAATAAAAAAAAAAAAAAAGATACTAAATTTGATCAGTAACTTTAATTATAAAAATATTGAATTCTTATTCACAAATAGACATTGAAGATATTTTAAAGACTAATCTGTCTATTTAAGACAATAAAAGAAAAGGAGTTAATGTTCTTAAGAAAGGAGATATGTCATAAACTGTAATAGATGAGAAGTAGTGATTAGTGTGCATCTGGGTATCATGGAGTCATGCCTCTTTTGTTATTGTTGTTGTAATTAACCCTTTTTGAGAACAGATTGATAAACTGTTAAGATGATATACATGTGCCTCTGAGATATATCATACACAGTAATAGATGAGGATTACTGATTGGTGTACCTGCAGATATCATTGAGTTTTGCCTTTGTTATTGTAGTTGCCTCTTTTTGAATACAAATTAATAAACTATTCTCATGACATATGTTTCTTATTTGTCCTTAATTGTTATAAAACAATCCAAAAGCCACTTGCCCAGTTGGCTGGGGCTGTAGAATACACTGACTGCTTCTCTGCAGAGGGGTAAGAACCCCCAACCAACAAGTGGCCCAGTTGGCTGGGGCTGTAGAATGCACTGATTGCTTCTCTGCAGAAGAGTAAGCGTCCTGGATATGACATTAAACAATCTGATGCTGAGGTTCCAGTGATGCTGGAGCTTTGGGGAATGCAGAGTACCCCTTCATTGCCATCACTCCCAGGTCCACTCTGGCCCAGAGTGGTAGCACCTGATAGAGCCCTATCTGTGGGTTAAATAGAACTAAACTGTGTACTTATGCTAAACTGAATTGTTTGAATTAGGACTGTTTGACTAAACTGATTAGCTTGTAATAGAAATGTTTTTGTCAATTAAACTGTCAACTTACATTTAAACTGCATACTTATGCTAAATATGATTATTTGAAATGGAACTGTTTTGATATTTAGCTGTGTGTAAAAAAATCTATTCTTGTACTAAACTGAATTCATTGAATTAGAACTGTTTGACGAAACTGAATAGCTTGAAATAGAAATATTTTTAACAAATAACCTACAAAGGTTGATATGCCATAAACCCAACCAACCAACCAAAAGCCACTTTCAGCCTTTTATGACTTTTTATATTATATTTTCAATTTCATGATTATACTAGGATAATAATTTTTTCATTGAAATGTTATTTCTTTTGTTTTATTCTCATTGACTCATTCAAGCTTCATCTCAGTCAAGATTTTGTTTGCTAGATTTTCTTTAATATAATTTTTTTCTTCTTTGTACTGAATATGATCTTTGTTAAATTTTTCTTTAATTCTATGACCCAATTTATGGTAAGCAATAAAAAATAGCTGATATAATTTTTGCTTAGGATATAGGCTTGTTAACTAACTTATTACAAATTTGCATATGCACAATCATTAAGTACTTGATGATTTCATCATCCTTCAGAAATTATTTAGGTTCACCATTGAAAAAAGATCTTACGCTGTCCTCAATTCTCCCTAGTTTTTCTCTCCTTCATTTGGGAAAATTGTACCTTTTCTTTTCTACAATTTTCTTCCCAATTTGCTCATTTACCATATTCCCTTATTACTTTTGTTAATGACATTTCCAATGCAATCTTGCTTGATTTTATTCAGTCTTTAATAATGTATTTGCTTTTTATTCTTTCTATTTATAATTCTTTTGTCATCTTTTCTATGTTGATGATTGGTTAATAAACTTGAAAATATTGGAGTACTTTGCTAATATAATAAAGTATACAAAAAATCGATTAAGGTAATTCTTCAAAATCTTATAATGATACTCCATCTAAAAATGTTTAAAATTCATTCATCCATTATTTTTCTTTGTCACTTACATCTTATTCAGAGCCAAAGTATTTTTTTTGCTTTGTCACTGACTTTTAAATTATCTCTCTTCATCTAAGATAGTGAAAACCAGATTCTGAAGTTGTTAAAATTACTTCTTTCATTTTCACTTTGGTCTTTTAATCAATTTATTAAATTCACAATACTCAAATGCATCATTTGCCTTGTTGGTGGCACTTAGAATATATTACTTGTATCCCCTGCAGAGGGGTAAGACCCCCCCCCCAAAAAAAAAGAGGTGCCCTGGATATGACACTAAACTACATCTGGTGGTGAGGCATCAATTCTGCATGAGTTTGGAATTTACCTTCATTGCCATTACTCCCAGGTCACTTTGGCTCTGGAATGGTAGTACCTGTGGGCTCACAATTATCAGTCAAATAAATCTGTTTAAAAATTATATTCAATAGGACTGTGTGCAAAAACGATTTTTAGACATGATTACACAAAAAATGAGTGTGATTTCAAAGACTCTAGATATAAAATAACCCCAGACAGTTTGGCATTCATTCAGTCAAATGTATCATGTCTTTATCATCCTTTATGAATCATTTGGCACAACAAATAAGAAGGCATCTCTTTATATTGCTCTTAACTTCCATCAGTTTTGTTTATGTGTTTACCCAACCCCTCCACCATAAGCATTATGTGACACAAAGTCAATTTTTCAGTGGAATACAGTTGGTTTGAATTCAGTTTTCCCTCTTGATTGGTTGCTTTACCAATGCTGAAGAACCCAGTCTACCTGACTATTAATCCACAGCTGGGGGAAAAGCAATGATAAGAGATGGATTTGTATTTTTTCAAAAGGCATAAAGTGAAATGCAAACAGCTTCATCCAGGGATTGAACTTAGATCATCAATTCCATTTTCTACAATGGAAACCATTACATTATGTGTGTCTCCTGAAGTTTTTATCCATCTCAATATCTCAGGTGAATTGTTCCTTTCTTCTCTACAATTTTCTTCCCAATTTGTTCATTTGTCATGTTCCCTTCTTATTTTTGTTTATGACATTAAGACCGCTATTTTTGCTTGATTGTTTTTCACTCTTTAATAATTCCTTTGTTTCTTTTTATCTCATAATTTTATCATCTTATTTTTATGTAGATGTTTAATTAACTTGAAAAGAATTTGAGTGCTTTGCTAAACTATTGTGCTAAAACTCTGTTAAGATAAATCTTCCAAACCCTATAATTCAAATGATATTCCATCTCAAAAAGGCCTACACTTTTCACCTTTCATTATCACTTACATCTCATGTAGAGTCAAAGTATTTTATTTTTCTCACTGATTTTTCCTTTTTTTTTTTTCCTCTAGTCTCAATGACATCTTCATGGATTCATTTACAGCCTTCTCACTTCATTGTAATCAATTATTTATATGTATTCCATGCAAACAACAACAGAAGCAGCACTGACATGATCATTACCAAACTGCTTGTTGTTATTGTGGCTGAGATATCATTTGTCACACAGAATATCATGTAACTGAGAGATGAGCAATGGCTGAGCAAGTGAGGATTAACTTGAATATTGAAACTAGTATCTTGATTTTTTTTTTCTTTTCTAAGACTAAGAAGAATCTGAATTTAAATTTGGATATAACCACTTTCTGACATTTATTGCATTGTAGTTTTTGAAAATTTACTTTTGTTGTCTGATGATTATCATATTTGACAGTAGTTTAAGCTACTGTATCATGCAAAATACACCCACTTCATTTACTGAAGTAATTTTTTATTGGAAAAGATATAATTTTAGTATAAGTGCATTATTCATTGAAAAATAATACATTTGTTTTTATGAGAGTGGCAAAATTCTCTTTCTCTATTAGGAAAATATGTGCTTAAATTGTGATTTCAAAAAATCCTTTTGTCAGCTTCACATTGTGAAAATGTAAAGAATATTCAATGGAAAACAAAGCATGTAGCTAGATTTTTTTTAAACTTATAAAACTTTTTTTTTTTTACTAGTTTGTCAGATTGAGTTGAAGCAACATTATTGTTTGATTTCATTCATGTTCCCTACAACAGATTTGATTTGTACTATAATTGGCAGAAATTTATTTTCTATTCTTTTTATGAATATCAATTTGTGTCTTGCTGTTTTTAAAGATCATGAATAATCATCCTCATTATATTTTTTTCTTACTAAAGACTCACTTAAAGGCCATCTTCAGTAACAATTAATCTCAATGTTAAGTTAAATTCTATTTATAGTATATTATAACATGTTATTAACTGTGAAATGTTTGAATTTTTATGGAGTGATTTTATCTGTTTACTGTAGGAGTTCTTTAATTGCCTCTTTTTGTTGTTATGGTAACACGATGCTCAGTAAAAGTGATGCCAATCATGCTTTGTTTTACCAATAACAATAGATTTTCTCATTGTTCAAATTACTTATTTCTTTGTAATGGAATATTCTGGTGATGTAAAAAAGCATTTTACACACACACACACACACATTTATATATATATGTAGATAATATAGTTTGCCATATCTATTTAAAAAAAGAGTGCTCAATAGAGGATATATGTATAAGTGTAGACACAGATTCCATGGCATTTGGTGACTGTCTTTTTCTTGCCTGACTGTCACTAAGCGCCATTGACTCTGTGTCTATCCTATCCTAACATATATATATATATATATATATATATATATATATATACGTATACACACAGTGAATTTTATACATGTGAATTAACTCCAAACAAATGATTAAAGAAGAGAAATACTTTATCATTAGCATCACTTGTTGCCTTCCATGAGAAAATATGATTGGTCAGAGCATAAATATTGGCTCATATATTATTATTAACTTGCAAATTTGAATGGAAGTTGCTCTATTTTATCAAGCATTTTATTGCTATTTTATTAATAAAACTTCCAATTTAATGTTTGAATTTTGCTGTTTTATGTAAACAGTTTGGATTTTTGCATTGTTAAATCTTTTTCCTTTTTGTCATTTTGTAACTTTTTTGTTTCTAATGGTCATCTGGTTTTCTTAGAGTGACTTGTGAATATTAGAAAAAACATATCCACAAAAATCAGATCATTATCTTTTGTATATGGTTTAAACATATTTTTAATTGAAGAATTTTAAAATCATTATTTTGTTTTAAGTATTTACTCTTCCACCAGCAATTTTAAGATAATTAGTTTTCAATGTCATGCCATTTATGTAAAGAATACAGAGTAATTGTTATGTTCCTGTTAAAACATTTCATGAAAAATCATTTCTCTTTTGTCTTACTACTTTTCTTGAATTTTCACTTTAATGTTTTACTACAACCTAGCAGTGAAAAATATTTTACAATGACCTAGCAATGAAAAATATTTTACAATGACCTAGCAGTGAAAAATAT
Organism: Sepioteuthis lessoniana; assembly: GCA_963585895.1. Classification (NCBI taxonomy): domain Eukaryota; kingdom Metazoa; phylum Mollusca; class Cephalopoda; order Myopsida; family Loliginidae; genus Sepioteuthis; species Sepioteuthis lessoniana. The sequence continues at coordinate 28,005,122 of OY757933.1, forward strand.
TTTACAATGACCTAGCAGTGAAAAATATTTTACAATGACCTAGCAATGAAAAATATTTTACAATGACCTAGCAATGAAAAATATTTTACAATGACCTAGCAGTGAAAAATATTTTACAATGACCTAGCAATGAAAAATATTTTACAATGACTTAGCAATGAAAAATATTTTACAATAACCTAGCAGTGAAAAATATTTTACAATGACCTAGCAGTGAAAAATATTTTACAATGACCTAGCAATGAAAAATATTTTACAATGACCTAGCAGTGAAAAATATTTTACAATGACCTAGCAATGAAAAATATTTTACAATGACCTAGCAGTGAAAAATATTTTACAATGACCTAGCAGTGAAAAATATTTTACAATGACCTAGCAATGAAAAATATTTTACAATGACCTAGCAGTGAAAAATATTTTACAATGACCTAGCAATGAAAAATATTTTACAATGACCTAGCAGTGAAAAATTCTACAGGAAATTGTTAATGATTAAATACTATTAATCACTTTATATTTTTGTCAGAAATAAACAAGAGCTTCTTTAGTGCACTTATAAAAGAATCAATCTGAAAGAAATGTTTCCTATTTTATTATGTTGTCTCACAATGTCAAAGATAGATGTTGGTGGTATGCTAGTAGATGTTAAACCTTCCTGGCAACAATTCATGATTTTTTTGGCCTTTTTATATAATAGCAGCTAAATAGAAGTACAAATTGCATATGAAGTAGAGGTGTGTTATGTAATTCCTCCTTGAGGAAGGAATTATACTCACTGATATTCATTGATAGATGGTGAATGTTTACAGCTACCAAATCATGGATATGAATTTAATTAGGTTGAGGGTATTACATTTCATTACTGGTGAAAATGCGGGTGACAAATCCTGTTCAACATAACTGTCAACCCACAAAATTAAGAATTCCTTAGTCAGCTCATCCGTGCAATGAAGATGGATTACATGGAAAACCTATTCCAGACAAGTACACTATCGTCACTGCTGTGAAAAAGTGGGTTGCCTCCACTAGTATAGATTTTTACAAGTCATATGAGTTACTTGTAATCAAATGACACAAATTTTAAAGGCAAAAAAAAAAGCATAAAATCAGGTGACTTAATAGAAATGGCTATATCCCATAATACTTTATAAGAGCTGCTAAAAAACTGTTATTTATTTGACTGAATTGTTATTTTTGTTATCTTTGCATTCTTCTTTAGAAACCATATATATATATATAACTTTTTGGGAACAAACTGGATGGGGAGCAATAATGTTTTCACACTGATTTTCTGCTTCTGTTTAAAAAGAGATGATAACATATTGAATACATCATCTCCAGAATCTTATTTCTCCCACAAAAAAAAAGCACTCAAAATCTGTGCTTTCCTTCACACAATATATATTTCAAATTAGTACAATTAATCATCTAAGTGCGTTTAACATGAAAACTGGCTCTATCCAATATTGTTATTGTAACCCCTTCTCTCTGTTGTATTTTTTTGTGGAAATAAATAGGTGGCATTACTTTTAGAACATCATTGTCATATATAATGAGGCAGATTTTGTGCTTCTTTTCATCAAAGACTTGTCTATTACTTTTACCACTTTCAGAATCCTTACCATTGTGTATTCATTCATTTTAACTGAGTGTTATTATTTAGTAGATTACGGTTTCTGCATAGAAATTATTCGTAAAAGGGGTCAGTGACTCAACAAATGTTAAGACCCATCATAATTATCTCTACATATTCATACTTACAAAAAAAAATATTTTGTTTTTGTGCATTTTTGTTGGAAAAAGTACATAGCTTTTACCATATTCTGAAAAAGAAGTCTGTAACTCAAACAAAAAAAAAATGGAGAGAGGAGTTAAGATCCATTGTCACCATGCATGATTAACTGATGAAGACCAGTGAATCAGTACAATTATAATGAAAGAAGATCCGTGGCTTTTATGAAATGCCCAACTTTGTATAGCAGGAATAAAGGTTAAGCTCTATTCTCATAAACCTGAAATGCCAAAAAATTAGAAGCAGCAGTTAACTGGATGTTTTCACAATCCCTCACTCATAGAAACACACTCACCTGATGAGGTACACATAGTGTAATGGTTATCATTGGAGGAAATGAACTTAAAAAAATAGAGTTCAAATCTTGGACAAAACTGTTAGTACTTCATTTCATGTTCATGTCCTTAGGAAAGGTATGCATCCAATTATTCTATCTCTAGCTATGGGTAAATAGTAGGGCAGACTAAACTCTTTAGTTTTGGTATGGTAACTGATCAAAGAGAAAGGAAACTCTGAATTCAGTCTAGCTATACTTTGTTTAAAAAATGGTTGTCATGCTACATCCTACATATGAGTTAGATATCTGAATGATTTATCCATGACAAAATAGGTAAAGTAGTAGTGTGACTGTGATAGTTTTAGTAGCAAAGATATGCAAAAAGGATTTGGCTGTAAAATGATTATTAAAACCAGAAAGATGACAACTTAAGGTTTTTTTGGGCAACTCAACTTCTAAACAGCTCTAATAATATAGATCAGGAATAATCTTTGTATTCTCTTTGCTATTCTGTTTGTATGATCATGTTATGAAGAGCACTCGATCATGGTGTAATGATTAACAAGTTGATCTCACAGGTCATTACTACTGAATAGGGAACTTGCTCCTAACTGAGTACACTATATTTATGGTCTTGGGTCATTAAAAAGGTGGATATAGTAAATAAGATAATTATGTTATGAAACATTTTTTTAGTCCTGCTTATATCTATTACAACTAACCTTAATCTAATTAAATTACACGGATTTTAAACAAATGGCAAGAGTCTTGGAACTGATTTTCACTCAACAAAATAAACCAAATAAAACCAATCCTTGGGGAAGGGCATCAGAATATCAGATTTTCTTGGAAAGAAGACATACAACCAAAAATTAGAATAGGCCACACCAACATCACCCACTCATTCTTCCTAAAAAACAAAGATACTTCTGAATGCATGGCTTGCCAGAAGGCATGTACAGGGAAATATTTCCAAATTGACTACATTGACCTGGCCCCTGTATCGACTTGACTCCTACACACCTAAAATACTACAAAGCAAACAATCTCAAAGACCTCTTTAAAAATACAAATAAAAAAAAAACAAAACATATTGAACCTTTTAAAAGAAGTCAAACACTGCTAGAAATTATAACTCTAAAAGCCTGTATTCATTTATACATGAGCACTATATGCAAACAAATACATATATCCATTAAAAAAAATCAACTAATTATTTATTTCATCTAACTGTAACCTCTAATATCTTAGAAAATTATAACCATACTAAAAAGAAAAAAGGAAAATGGAATAAACTCCAAAGAATAATGATATTGGTAGTAAATAACTCATCAGGAGTTGATGTGCACAAATCAAATCTGACTGAATTTTTAAAAATGGTAAAAAGTATAAGTAGTGTTTTATAAAGAACATGTATATTTTATTATACTATTTGTCACATAACAGCACTGTACTCAGAAACAACAGTATTTATGTGTTGAAATGATGGCATCATGTGCTAGCCTCATTTGAACATCCATTCCTTTTTATCAGCTCTGTTGTTTTTCAGGGCCAAGCATATTTCACTTAGGAATTTTACAAATATATAAAAGATCAATTTAATGTAAATTTTCTCTTGTCTATACTTCCCATCAATATTGAATTTAATTGATTAATTTCATGACACTTAGAATTTAATGGAACAAAAGAGTCATCTTTGTTAACTGCTGAAATTCTTAGTGATGTTTCCAAATATTTAACTCATTCAGAAAATTCCTTACAAAACTAGTTTTGCAGATTAGGTTAAGTTCACTCACCAGATGGAGACACAGACTACTTTGACATTGTCACAGGTGTGCTGCAAGGAGATACATTCGCCTCATACCAGTTTATCATCTGCCTAGACAACCTTGCTTAAAACATGTATAGATTTAATGAAAGAAAACGGCTTCATGCTGACAAAAAAAGAAGCAGAAGATATAATACCACACAAACTATTATGGATGTGGACTACGCCAATGACATAGTGTTGTATTTTGACCTTTTGACCTGGCCAAAAATGCCATTCCAAGGTGATGCACCAGAAGGAGGTGACACATTCTAATGGCAGTTATGAGAGGAAATCGCGTGGGCGGAAATTGGCTGATGAAATGGGACGAGCTAAAAAATTCCCATGGTACACTCATAGACTGATGCACCGGAAGAGAGTGACCTGTGAACTGCATGACAGTTATTTCCGCTTGATGACGATTAAACATTCGATTTCAAAGATCGAGTGGGTGATCGTGTGGGCATTGAATTATTATATAACGCAGTCAAGAGGGAAGTCAAGGGCCAGTTGCAGTAGAGTTGGAGACAGTTATAGACGAGATGTGGTAAGGAAAGTTACACCTGCCCGAAGGGGCCCTCGAGAAGCCCTGATGAGTTGGGGTCCAGAGAAGATGCTGATAAGATGCAGTAAAGGAAGCCATCACCCAGCAGAGTGGGCCTCTGAACCTCCGGTTGAGCATCAGGAGAACAAGAAAGACACAACATGACGGCCAAAAGAGTGGGGGTCAAAATATTACAGTTCTGTTCGGTCTCCAGCTCCCTCTCACAGTAAAACCCCACACAACCTTTTCAGACCCTTACAAATAAAGTGAGAGGTATATATATTTATAAAGAAGTCTTCCTGCGTGCGTCTGTTATTCATTGCATCAGTATGTATCCTGCATGAACATGTATATGAGAATATAACAATAGTGCATCTGGCAAATACACCCACCCAAACCAAATCCCTGCTACAAAGTTTGGAATGGGCAGCAAGTAGCATAGGCTTCCAGATGAATGTAGACAAAACTGAATACATGTGCTTTAATTAAAGAGGTAACATCTCCCCACTAAATGGTGGTCCTCTGAAACTAGTAGACAAGTTCACCTACCTTGGAAGCATCATCTTATCAACTGAGAATGACATCAACATGCAACTAGCAAAGGCTTGGACAGCTATCGATAGGCTATCAGGCATATGGAAGTCAGATGGGTCCAATAAAATAAGACCCAGTTTTTTCCAAGCAGTGGTCATATCACTACTGCTATATGGATCCACCACATGGACGCTAAGTGTATAGAGAAAACGCTTGATGGCAATTACACAAGAATGCTACGAGCTGTATTGAACAAGTCCTGGAAACAACACCCCACAAAATAGCAGCTGTGTAGCATACCCATGATACGGATATGTGAAACGTACAAAGAATGTTCATAACATATACATAGAACATAGGAATCCCAAAACACGAAAAACACGTAACGACTTCTTAATTCAGGTACGAAACCTTTTATTACCTTTGAGTTAAAGGTTTCAACATAAGGAAGAGAGAGGCACAATCTTTCTGTGATGACTTTTCCATCTGCCCCCCCCCATCATGTGCAGTGCCTATAGCACACAGATTCATCTGGCATCAGTGAGCCCTGAAAGTCAATCCTTCTCGTTGACTTTCTTCAAAATCCCCAAAATCCTCTGCGCGCACTTCCATTGCATGATGTCATTCACATCCCCAAGTCACAATTTTCTCTCTGGGATTTTTATTTTGACATCTGTGAACGACACATCCTCCCCGCGCGTGCGTTAACACCTGCGCTCAAGTTTGCACCTAACTAACCCATGTGATGAGCCGAAAGGTTCTAAGCCTAACTAAACCCAAAGGCAAGATATATAAAATGAAATCCTTCGGCCATTATATTACAGCTGTACGGCCACCTACCACCCATCATGAAAACCATCCAAATTGGATGAACCAGATATGCAGAACACTGCCGGAGAAGTAAGGGCGAACTCATAAGCAATGTCCTCCTGTGGACCCTTTCTCATGGCTGAGCAAGGGTATAGCCTGGAAGACCTGCTGGGAGCAATGAATGATAGAGACAGAGGGTGAGAGAGGGTCAGGAAAATCTGTGCTAGCAGCATGACATGATGATGTAAACTATTGTTTTCAAGGTTACAAAGAAGTTAAAGTAGTTTGAATACAAGTCGTTAAAAGAACAGTTGCATCCTTTTTAGGTACCCTGTATGTAAGAAAATAATATAAAAATAAAATGAATAAATAAAGTAATAAAAAGAATTTTAAAGTAAACAAAATAAATACATAGTGAGAAAAAGGGTAAATTAAAATAAAGAAAAAATTAATAATAAAGTAAAAAAAGGAAACAAAATTTTTCCTTGATGCTAAAAATGAAAAGAATCAGAAAGGGTTTTTAGTTATCTGACCATTTTGATGACCTCACTTCTGCAAAGGAATAATAAGCCTCTTTTCAATCCCCAATGCATTCCATGTGGACGTGTTTTCAGCAGCTCCAATAGAGGAGTCTTGAAGTAAGTACAAATTTTTTTGGTATTGGTTTTTCCCAACTCAGTGCTCTGTTGACCTGAGCACAACCATCATCATCATCATTATCTTCTTCTTCTTCTTCTGACCCAATGCCTAAATAGAAAAAGATAATGGACATTCAAAACAGACATTAAGAACTCTGTTTCCTTTAAACCTTATAAAAAAAATAAACAGTCTGTAGTTAAACACAAGATTTTTTTGCTTCTTTATTTTATAATTGTTTTATATATGAACATGCACCTCCACAACATTACAACTTAAACTCCAGAACTACAAAGAGAATAAAGTTTTAAGAATCATCTAAAAAGAAGAACATTAATATTGTGTAATGTGATATAAACAGTATAAAAATAAGAGAAATTATTGATTAAATATATCTTGTTCATAGTGATCTTTATCAAATAGAGTTAACTGTCTTCTTATCCAAAACAAACTGGGTAACAGCAAATGAAGTGCATAGTAAATGTAACTTGCTGGTGGAGATCATGTATTTTATATCGGAAATCACTTAATGGCTTTTAAAAAATGATAGTAGGGTGAGTCAAAAGTTTTGCAATATTTTGATAGTATATGAGGCACAATTCAGCAGCTCTAGATGCTTTTGTGAAAGTCATGAAGATGACAGATCATACTGGGCTGTGAGATGCTGAGCTCGTTTGATTCTCTGAGTGCTACTTGTCAGATTTGCTTCTATGGCTTGGAGCACTGCCTCAAAATTCATGGTTTTTGGCCTACCTGTCCTTGCCTGTTTGTCAAGGTTCTAGCAATCTGAGTAAAATACTTGGATCAAATTATTGTACTGTGATCAACTGCCCACCTTTTATGCTACAAATCTTTTGGGTGGTTTTGCAGTGTTATGGCCTATTAAGACTTGTAAAGCATAACTTCTCTAATTAGACTGTTTTGCGTGTTCATCTGTGTAGCTTTTAAATCCCACATGAATTAAAGCATTGTACAATGTATCAACATACAAACTGCCACAATACAATCAGCCACAGAGGGTATGTCTTATAGTATAAACTGCTTCAGTCATATGAGATACATGCCACAAACCAACAGGTAATAAAATATTGCAAAATTTTTGACCCACCCTAGGATTTTACTTAGGAAATCTTTTAATGGCTTTTGAAAAATAATAATTTACTAAATATTCTGTAATGCAATAAAAATTGAACTTATTAAAAATGCAGTAATATAAATTCTATGAAGATTCAAAAAGTGCATCTTTATTTAATGAGATGAGATTATCCTGTGATCTCCTTAATCTCTGACTTAAAGATATAAAATCTTGTATTTTTCAATTAAAATTATTTGTTCTTTCCTTTACATGATTAGTATTCATTTGTAAAACAAATCTCTGAAGGTGCTTTTCAGTATTTGGGTAGTCAAAAGAGATGTGCATTTTCTTTAATATAGTTTTTTTTTTCATTAGAAAGCTGTGTAAATATTTAATTTGGTTGAGTGCTGAACTTCCTGTTTTGTGTTCGAAAGCACAAGGGGATCTGCTGTCAGTTCAATGCTTGAAATCTAAATACTCCTGTCACAAAACTTTAAGCGAGCAGGTCATTGTACTATAATAATGGTTATTCTGTATTAAAAAAGGGGGAAAGATGTTATAATGGTGTCTCCTATTATTATTAATGGATCAGTATTGCAGCATTTAATTTACAGTTTACAATTTGAAAGCCAGAAATGATATTCCTTTTGACTGATTTTAATCAATGTGCTTGGTTCTAATATTTTTAAATTTATGGTTGATGTTACTGCAACCAAAACAGTTTGATGCTAATTTCTTTCAACTGGTTTGATTTGGTTGGTTGGTTGGTTTGATTTTATGGCATATCAACCATTGTAGATTATTAATGCCAAATCCATTTTTACACAAATAAACACTTCTATTTAAAACAATTCAGTTTAGCATACGTACACAGTTTTTTGTTTACACACAAATGTAAAACCAGTCAATTTCAAACAATTTGATTTAGTATAATTACATAGTTTGGTCCTACTTGACCCATAGATAGGACCCTATCAGGGTGCTACCACTTTAGGCCAGTGTGGATCTGGGAGTAATGGCAATAAAGGGGTACTCCTCATTCCCCAAGGATCCAGCATTACTGGAGCCTCACCATCAGATTGTTTAGTGTCATATCCAGGAAACTCGTTTGGTTGTGGGGTCTTACCTCTCTGCAGAGATGCAGTCGGTGTATTCTAAAAGACATTCATACTACATTATCTTTTTTAAATAGAGGAATTATATTTACCATGACCAGAAAATCCAGCAAACACTGTGTGCAACATACAGAACCACTGGACTGTGGTCACTGGTTCGATTTCCGGTAGGTAGATCATGGTATACACTGCTGATGAGACCTAATAAGGTTGAAACAGCTGATAAGTGGTTCTGTATGTCACACACAGTGTTGGCTGGATTTTATGGTTGTAGTAATATGAATTTATAACATTCATAGTACTAAATAACTTAGTGGAGGTGCAGGTAATATCTATTGACAAGCAAAGTTCAAATTTATACTGAAGCTTTTAGTATTCATGATAATGTCCTTGGAACTGTCATGAATTTATCTCTCATTTCCTAGCTATTCTAACATAGTAGGGCTCCTTAGTCTTAGTTGATAACCAGTTTTGGCGAAGGACAATTCTGATTTCAAAACCAAGAACTGGAAATCTTAAGGCAGTCCTGTATTGTTTTCCACTTCATTTTACCAAGTTCTATGATACCTCTTGTGACCATTTCTATCAGCCCTTGTTCTTCTTGTTGATAACGTTATGAATATGGAAAGGTGATATATGCTTCGTAGGCAACTGTCAGTCTTCCATACAATGTTGTCTAGCGCTGTACCTAGATCCAAGAAAAATGGATTTATCACTAGAATCTGATATGAAAAAATATGTGGATAAATTGAACATGTCAACCTTGGTGACATTCAAAAAGAATTTTTTATTACATATTGCTGGAAATTGGACAACCTGTTACTGTGAACAAAAGAAAGAGAAAAGTAGGAGAAAGGGGGCTAAGAAGTTGACTGGTGATTTCACTGCATCTTCAAGCAGCAAATATGAAATAATAAAATAAATGAGATGAGAAAATCTTATACATTCACTATATTTTTCATATCTCTCACTTTCAAACTATGATTTATCTTTGCTTCAATATTTTTTGTATGATCAATGGTTCTAATTTCAAAACAGCACTCCTTTGGACAATATTGGTCATGGGGAGAGGAGAGACTTGCTGCAGTGGTTATTGTCTGACTTTGATACACTTTTCCCCCACTACTGAGCCCACATCCGGGCACAGATCCAGGGTTTCACAAGTGTAAAGAACTCTACATATATTTTATGAAGATTTATTAGGATTTATTTGAACTCACTTAAGCTGTTTGTAAAGAAAGTTTAAAATGTTTCAAAGGGGTAAGAAGATTATGAATTTCTCCTCTTACATAAGGAGAAACCCTAAGAATTCCTTGATAATCAATTTAACATTTGGTAGAAAAATAGGACTAAAATTGTATTTGCAAGTTTATAACACACACACACATATATATATATATATATATATATATATATATATATATATATATATATAATCTGGGCAGCATTTTCTCTTTTGAACATGTTTGATTAAAAAGTATAGACATTTTGTATCTGCCTATTTTGTCTTTAATCTGTTCAATCTTCATATAAGTTGTTTGATGGTTGGATGGAATGAATTTAAGAAGCCACCATATTTTTTGCAAGTGCTTTATGTAAATGTGTGTGACTCATCATTGTGTTTGTGATTTCATTATTCACTCCCACAAAGATGGCTTCAGTTGGGGGCAAAAGTACTTGGGAAACATATGGCACCTTCCTAAATTCATTCCATTCAAAAGTCAAACAATTCATATGAAGATAAAGCATCAAAGATAAAATAGGCAGATGCAAAGTGTTTGTCCAATTTATTCAAGCACATATACACACACACACACACACGCATATATATATATATATATATATATATATATATATATGGAGATGCCACGAAACTTTTGCATATAATATACATAAATATATATAAGTAACATTTCAAGACTTGATATTGCAGAACTTCTGAATCATCCTAATGATAATTCAGGTGAGTCAAAAGTTTTGCAATATTTTGCTAACTTGCAGCAGCTTTGGATATTTTTACTGAGGTTGTGAAGGTGACAAACCATACTCAACTATTCAGCCCAGTTGATTGGAGCTATAGAATACATCTCGGCTGAGGGGTAAGACCCTAACCTCAACAGGTGTCCTGGATATGACACAAAACAATATGATGGTGAGGCTCCAGGCTTGAAGCTTTGGAGAATATGAAGTACTCCTTCATTGCCATTGCTCCCAGGTTCACTCTGGCCCGGAGTGGTAGCACCTGATAGGGCCCTATCTATGGGTCAAATAGAACTGTTTGACATTTAAACTGTGAGCAAACAAATGACTTATGTTAAACCAAATTGTTAAAAATAAAACTGTTTGATTATTTAATTAGTTGTAAACAAATGATTAATGTTTATTTGAATTGTTAGTGATACTTGGAATCATTTAACTATGTGCAAACAAATGAGTAATGTTGAATTGAATTATTCATGTTAAATAGCAATACTTGAAACTCTTCAAATATTAGTATAACATAATACTTGAAAGCATTTGACTGTGTGCAAATGAATGATAGTGTCCCTAGAATAATTTGTTGCAATACTTGTTACCTCTTCACAGTGTGCAAACAAATGATTAATTTTGAATAGATTTATAAGTGTTAGATAACAATAATTGAAATGATTAAACTGTGTAAAAACAATAGCAATACTAATGTGCAAACAAATTAGTTCTAACTCATTTAAAAATGAAATTATCTACAAACTATGTATACAAACAAATGACTGATGTTGAATTGTGACTTATGTAGGAGTACTTGAAACCATTTAACATTTTTGCAAAAAAACTGAGCTCAGGCTCATTTAAAAATTTTATCAATAAATTGTGTTTATAAATCATATATACTTAATATATAAGTATAATGAGGATTTGGCATCAAATAACCAACAATAGTTTATATACAACAAATGCCAACCAAACACTGGACTGTGAAATGCCAAACTTGCCTGTTACTTTCTTGTTTCTTTGGCTTTGGAATCCACAGTTTTAAGCCTACTGGATTTTGCCCTAATCATTGAAGTTCTTACAACCCAAGTAAATTTTCTTGAACCAGCAAGTTACTTTACTGTGATCCACTGCATCTTTACTTTTCACACAGCTAATGTTTTATGTTGCTTCACTGGTGTC